>QANU01070933.1:5140-40989 GCA_003254905.1 Nissolia schottii | reverse complement strand
CCTTATTGTTTTGCCTACGCCGTGAAGATTGGGCCGAATTCCTCTAGAGGTTCATATCACATCGACTCTGCAAGCCCCGTCATGTGCAGTCGCAAGAAAATCGAGGACCATTCGCGGTGCAGCATTGGCGCTAGCAGCGGTCATACGCCGCCGCCGCCAAGTGCCCCTTGCCCCACAGCCGCGATTAGGTGGGAGAGAGCAGAGGAAGAAGCTGTGAACGGCTGTCCGTGAAGGGTGCTTGGGCCAAGGAAACCGTGAAATTCAAAGGGAAAACCTTTCATTCCCAAACTCTTATATTCCCAAAAAATACAATTTAGGCTTCAAAAATTAATCAAAAGGATGTTCATAAATTCCCAAATTCTCCAAATTAATTTTCAGGAATTAATTTAAAAAAAAATCAGAAATTCCAAAATTCTCAAATTGGGGTTCATAACATTTGGAAATAATATATAATAAATTACATCATTGTGTAGGATAATCATAAATTTCACAACCAAAGCTCTGATACCACATGTAAGTTGTAATTTTCCATTAACCAATTCATGGAAACAATGATCTTGAAATTTATGATTATCACATTGTAAATAAGGTTACGAATGAGACACATACCCGGATCCATTGTCGTGATTGGGTGGAATTGATAAATTCTTTTCCCCTCTCTTCCTTCAATCCTTTCTGATGGTGAGAAGAGCGGCAGACCTCAAACCCTAATGTTTTATGATTCTTTGGAATCCTTAAAACACTCGTGTTTCATTCTTTGAGTAAAGCCATCTTTATTATAAGGGAGAAGGGAGGGTCGGTTTTACTAAAATACCCGCCACTAACTCTATCATATCTTATAGAATCAATTGCCATCATCTTGATCCCCTTTAATTAGAGTTAATATCACTATGAGATACATGGACCATATCTTTATGAGATTATGAAATAATCTTACACGGTGAGCTTAGATATATTGATTAAATTAATCAAATGATTTATGTGCATTGCGTGTATATCAGTTTCCCGTAATTATAGTTAGTGGCGATAAGGCTTGATTGATGGGAAACCTTAACATGTAGCTAGTATCAGCTCAAGCAAATTTGTTACTCTATGATTTTGGGCCACGTATGGATTGAATCAAAACCCACCATTTACAGGACATTCACGTGTGTATAATCCTTTTGCGCAGTTAGGACCTTGATCTTTGTGCTCGCATGGATTTTTTTTCCTCTTGTGCCACAGTTGTATAAAGAAATTACTAAATTACTCTCATTTTTAAACATTTTACCAAAGTACCGGTTTGGGCTGACGGGGCAGCTGCAGACCGCGTGGCAGGCCACGTAGGTTTCGCCAACGAGGCTGGCGAATTCGCGTTGAATTCGCCAACACGGTTGACGAATTCAGTACAACCAAAAGGAACATCCCGATTTTCCGTTAGAGAAATATTCGTAAAATATAAATAATTAATTAATTTTCTAAGCATGATTAGGGAATTAAGATGGAAAATTTTAGCTAAAATATCCCTATGAATTTGGACGTGCCACGGTAGAAAATTCGGCAGACAACCGAACAGCCATTGGCTGCCGATGAAATTTGGCACGCAAAACGGTGTACGTGAAAATAATCTCCCGGAGAAAAATTCACAAACACCTTCAAACATTAATACCCTTAGGTAGGTGGGAATTTGAGGATCGCGATGGTCTAAACGGAATATTTTTCGGACGACCGTGCGCGACGCACCGAGACTGCGAGCGACAAAACACGAGCGAACCGGGACCGGGAGAAAATAAAATCTCACCAGAAGCATGGTGATGGGCTGCACGTTTTTTAAGAGATTTGGGTCAAAAATATCCCCTAAATCAAGCTTCTAAATTCCCATCACCATACCTCATCAAATCATGAGCCATCTTACTATTCACCCTTTTATTTAATTCCAAAATCAATTACTCTTCTCCTCCATTTATCTCTTCCAAAACCAAGCTCTCCCTCATTTCTCTTAAGAAAATTTTCATCTTCTTCAAACCCCATAGCCACACCCCAAGCAAACCCCAAGAACACCACCTTACTTCTAAAGAAAAACAAGCATTCTTGCCACCCTTCTTCACCCTCCAAGAACCGAACCCACACACACAAAGCCTCCTCCTCTTAGTCTCATTTTCCTACAACCACAACCAAGAGGAACCACATCGTCATCCTCTTCATCTTGCAAGATCTTCATCCTTGGAGAAAGGTGACAAAGGTGACATAAAGCTTTGGAACATCAAGGCTTGTGGAACTCCACTCCCAAACCTCCTTCACCAAGAACTCTTTGGAAGTGGGTAACTTAGGCTTTCACTCATTCTTTAGTGCTCTTGAGCTCATGGATGATTTTGTATGTTTATGTATGTTTATGTGTGTTGATGTCTATGTGTTTTATGGCTAAAAATAAACTTGCTTGTGTTATTAATGATTTGATTAAATGAATGTGGTTTGAGGATGATAATATGTGAGTTAAAAGTGCTGGAGTATGAGGAACAATGTTTTAGTGTGGAACATGGAAGAGTTTTGAGAAAAGGTGACATAGAACAAAGTTTGGATTTTTGGCATAAAAAGGGCAAAATGGTCATTTCGGGATTTTTGGCTATTTAGACTAAAAATCTGGGTTTCTTTTTATGAAAAATGGGTTTAGAGGTATCAAAAACCTTGGGGTCAAGTCTTGAGTCTATTGGGTTATGGAGAAATAAAATTCCAAAGAAAAATCAATTTTATGGGCAAAAAATGGCATTTTGATCAAAAAGGGCAAATCTGTAATTTTGGGGGTTTGGACTAAAAATCTGGGTTTATTATCATGAAAAATGGGTTTAGAGGTATTAAAAACCTTAGGGTCAAGTCTTGAGTCCATTGGGTTATGGAGAAATAAAATTCCAAAGAAAAATCGATTTTTCAGACAAAAATGACATTTTGGGCTTATACCGTAATTTCGGGTAAGGAAATTAAAAATCTGGGTTTGTTTCCATAAAAAGTGGGTTTAGAACTATGAAAAACTTTAGGGTCAAGCTTTGAGTCCATCGGTTAATGGTTGAATTAAGAGGTTATGAGTGTCTCGATAGTTGTTGTCGTACCTTATTGCATGTATGAGGTAAATGGTCATGCATTATGTGTCATGATAATGTGTATTATGTCCATATGAATGTTATCATGCATCATGAGGCTAGATCACTAGAAGTTATTGTCTGATGAATGAGTAATGAATGAAGATGAGAATGAAATGTAGGAACATGAGCATGATGAAAAAAGATAAAAGTGCACACGAGAGAAAAGAAAGATGAGAAGCATGACATGTGATAAAAAAATGAATGGCTTATGATGTGATGAGTATGTGTATGATATGGTCCGCTTCAGGCTTAGCCACGAGGGCGGCCCCTCGCCACCCGGTAAGGAGGTGGTGTAACAACCCGACTTTTCCCCTCCGTTAAGATGTTATTTAAGCAGGAATTAAAAATATAACAATAAGGAAATGATGAGATAAAAATGAAATAAAATTCAAATATTAATTTTATTCTTGTAATATTAATTAGAATAATAATTCTGCGATCTTGTGACATCCGGTGACGTTTAGATCGAAATTAGGGTTTTATGGTAATTTCTTTATGACTCGTAGGAGTCTGTAAAATATATTAATATGAAATTAAATGTAAGAGTATGTTATCTAAGATTTTAATATTAACAAGAATAATTAATAGGTCATAACGGTATGCCCGGAATAATTTTAGGACGTCTGGACATAAAAAATTAATGAATGAACATAATCTAAAATACACAAAGGGAAAAATTGGAAAATGAATATGTTCTAGGGCCCTAAAGACCACGGCCAGCCCTCACTACCCGAACACACCCACATACATGCACCAAAGCTTCTCATTTTCATCTCCTAAGTTTCCTAACCAAAGCTCCTAAGCAAGGATTCACCAAGACACCATAATTCCTTGTTTTCTTCACCTTAATCCACTCCTAAATCCATCAAGAAGGTAAGTGAGTAGCAAGGCTAAGAGTTTCTCATCACTTGGTAAGAAGACCAAGCTTCCATAACCTAGGGTTTTTCTAATTATTCAAAGTTCTTCATGCCAGGTCAAGAGAACTCAAGCAAGCTAGCAAGGCTTGATTCCATCCTTCCATCACCACTAAGACCCTCTCTAGAAAGTGGGTAACTCTTGTTCCTCTCCTCTTTGATGATTCAAGAGGTGTATGTGATTGTATGTTGTGAATACTCATGAAGGATGTTTTGATGAAGACAAATGAAGCAAGTTTCCAAAGGTCCAAGAAAGCTCAAAAAGATCTAGTTTTAGGATCTAGGAAATGTGTTAAAGGTGATGTATATCCAAATTCTCACAATAAGCTCTTTTAGATGGCTCTTAGAAAGAAATCTTGATTCATGCCTTAAAGACTATTTTCAAACAGAATCATAGAATCAAGCAAAAGAAGAAAAACAATGAGTTTGAACAAAACCCTAGAGACATTCGAATGAATTGCCTAGATACATTCGAATGGCTCATGAACAAAAGTAATCCGAATGGCATAATCGAATGTCTAGGGTTTGATACCTCGGTGATCCCAGTACAGTAAAATACATTCGAATGGCTGACTCAAATCCATTCGAATGTCTCAGGCGCATTTAATGCTCAACGGCTATATTAGGTGAGACATTCGAATGGGCCATTCGAATGGATCGAGTACTGAGCTCAAAAACGGCTAGTTCTGGTTGCTGACTTCAGATACATTAAATGCACAACGGTTAGGATCACTTGGGGTTTAATAAATACTCACCAAACTCATCAAGAAGAGGTTGAACATCAATTGCATATCATCAAACATTCTCTTCTTCATTAATTAAATTCCTTGAGCCATCTATTTGAGAAAAAAGAGAGTTTCATACACACACACACCTATAGTTCTTCAAATTGTATTATCTACTCTTCAAGAGAGTTTCAAATCAAACACAAATCATTTTCTTGTAAAGAGGGTGAGGTATCCCTCTCAAGTGATTAGGGTGGTATCCCTAAGGGAAATTGTTTGAGACTCAAGTAGAGTGCTCATCTTGTAAAGGTCATCAAGCACCTAAGTTTCAAGCTTGAAGAATAGTGGAAAAATCTTGAACGGATTGCTTGGGGACTGGAGGTAGATCACAAGGGTGGTTGAACTAGGATAAATTGAGTTTGCATCTTCTCTATCCCTTAACTCCTCAATTTGGTTATAATCAAGATTGTTTCTATCTTTATTAATTGGTAATTTGCACTAATTCATAGTGATTTATAAACAACTAGGAAAAGATTTTAAAAAGCTCCTCATACCCAATTCACCCCCCTCTTGTGTATTTGAAGCCACTTGGTAACATATGTATGTTTGATTGATTTTGTGGTTTATGGACATATATGCATAGAAATGATGTTAGGATTTAGGAAGACAATTCTGAAGGGTCTTGTGACCTGGATTAGATAGGATTATTGTATAGGAATTATGTGTGAGACTCAAGCAGGTGCCATGGAAAGCTAAGGAAAGAAAATGGAAGAGAAGAGCAATTCAGTTTTCAGCTCTCGCACAGGGGTCGCTGAGCGATGCTCATGCTTCCGCTGAGCGAGAGGAGCCTTATGTGGAAAGTTTGAACTGATATTTTTGGTAAGGCGGTGGAAGAAAATTCGGGAAAGTTTTAGTCGCTGAGCGACAAGGCTAGTATCGCTGAGCGATATAACCTTTAACGCTGAGCGCCAAGAGTCAAATCGCTGAGCGAACCATTGGTTTTCGCTGAGCGGCTTGAGTCTAAAGAAAAGCTGTTGGCACCCTCTTGAGGTTCACAAACTAGTATTTAATGCTGTGTCCATGATTGATGACTGAATTGTATGCACTTATATGCTGTATGTAATGAATATGAATGTTACCTGTAATTTCTGATGAAATCTGTGATGTTCCTTGTATTCTTGACACACCTAGCTAAAGGCATGATAATTAACTCAAAGATAAACAAAGATGCTGAAATGAACCATAGGGAACCAGTATGCCATGTTGCAAGTACAAAAATACTGAAATTCTGAATTACTGCTGTACTGCTGAAAAAGGGCCAATGCCCAATTCTGAACAAGGGCGATTGCCCAACTGCTGAAATTGGCTAAATGCCACATACTGAAAAGGCTGTGATCACGAAAGCCAGATGACAAGCCCATTTCAGTAGGTCGGATAGACATACTGAAGATGGAAGCCCGCCACAGGTGGTGTCGATATGGTATACCTGGAGGTGTGCGGTTACCACGCCTATGCATTGTCGTACGAGTGCAAGCTTAGGTGGGGGTACAATACCAGCCCACTGTCGAGGGGTCCCAAGGGGCACACGGCAGGTGGAAGCCCACCGCAGTAAGGTCCAGACAGTGTCGGCCTATACTGAGGGTGTGAGGTTATTCCGTCATACTAGTGTCAACAAAGGACATTATTATGGTGGGAATAACACCTATTCTGTTATACTGCTGTATTCTGTTATGCTGTTAACTGCTGTTATTCTGTTACTGCCTATTAAACATGCTAAATCTGATATTGCTGCCATGTTTATGCTGATAACTCTGTTGTACATATTCTGCTGATGTTGTTATGTTCACTTTAGGTGACGATGTGATGCTGAATGTCTGCTAATTCTGTTATGCTGAATGTATGCTAATTCTGTTATGCTGAATGTCTGCTAATTCTGTTATGCTGGATGTATACTAGTTCTGTTATGCTGAATTTATGCAGTTGTACAATTTACTTACTCTGAATGTTTAGTTCTGCTGTTATGCCGTACCGTCAAGAGCACGCTCAAGACGGATTTCACGAACTGTTAATCAGCACGAGAACGTAGTAAGCAAGAGTAGTTCCCATATCACATTCTAATGCAAATAAAGCCGTTCAGATAGGCCAGATAATAATTGGTAGGATATTTAGTCTGTATGTTCACCTAGAAATCTCTGAGCGGCCTGAAGTCCGACATAATCTGTTACGTGACTCAGGAACTAAGGTTATTCCACTGAGAACCTACCGTTCTCATTCCCCCACTGTTTTGACTTCAGGTACAGAAGAGGATGACTCGTATTTTGAGGATGCAGAGGAGCCACCAGTTGATCCATGAGCGGCTAGGAGATAGTCAAATGTTATATTTTTGCCAAGGACATACTGAGTAGCATGCCAATAGTCCTTGTATTTTGATGCTGTATATTTCAGATTATGTATTTGATGTTTTGACCAATGTATATATTATGTATAGCTTACACTATGTGACTTTGTATGGCGGACCCAATGTATGTATATTTCTTGTTCTATCTATGATAACGTCATCCACTTTGTTATACTCATTTTATTCCAACGCATGGCTCTATTTTACTAATTATGCAATGTAAATTGAAAAGTTTAAAACGGGTCCATATTTTTCCTAAACCATTATTTTACAAGATAACAAAAGGACTAAGGTATTCCGACCAGGTAGAAAGCAACCTAGTGAGCTTTGTTTACTATGTACGGGTAAACAGTTAGCTAGGGTGTTTCATTTGGTATCAGAGCAGTTTGGTCCAAAAGAGCCTGAGGACTTAGCTGCACTATGCTTTCGGGCATGATTACGGTGTATGTTTCAGCTAAGTGGTATGTGCTAAGTTCCTGTGTACTTGCCTTTCTTGAGACTGATCACCTCGAAAATGTGCAGGTACGACATATTAGATATTCCACCCCGCAGAGACAATACACAGCGTACTCCAGAGCCCCCAGAACTTGCAGATGTTCTGCGAGAAATAGCTCAGGCTACGGCATTGATGGTTGCTTCCAATGCCCAACGTAGCACGCCTCCGACAGCTCAAGAGCTAGAAGCCACTAAGTACCGAGATTTTTCACGCGCCAATCCACCAGTATTTGAAGGTGTGATGGATCTCGAATTAGTTCATGGCTGGCTCAGGAAATTGGAGCAGATTTTTGAAGATATCCCGTGCACAGAACAACAGAAGATCAAGTTTGCTTCCCGAAAGCTGGAGGGAGCAGCAGGTGAATGGTGGGATACCACCCAGCCCCAATTTAAACGAGATAATGATCCGGTGACATGGAACATGTTCAAGGAGGTGTTCTTGGATAAGTATTTTCCACAAGAGCTTCAAGATAGGAAGGAGGCAGAGTTTATGGGGCTGACACGGGGCAATATGACAGTGACTGAGTACACGACGAAGTTTGAGAAGCTTTGCCGATATTCACCGATGTACAGGATGAATTGTAACACCCTAGCTAACTGCATACCCTCCAGTAGTACGCAAAGCTCACTAGGTTGTTAATCATTTGGTGGGATTACTTTTAGTCCTTTATTATCTTTCGAAAATACAAGATTAAGGAAAATATGGACCATTTTAAAACTTTTCTATTTGTTACTTTATTCGCAAAATATGAGCTGCGCGTGAAACAGAGCATATAATACAAACGATAGAGCTGAAGCTTAAGAGTGATAGTCATTGCTAGCATAAATAGTTACATAAGCAAGTAGCTGGTCCATCACCAATATTTACATCAACAGTAGAGTAATACAATAATTTACATACATGTGTTATATACATATATCAAAATACATGATCCACTACATATCAAAAAGCATGGTCTTCTGCTACTCTGCCCTCGGGCCATCACTGCTCTGTAGGTACCTCCTCAGGTGGCTCCTCGTAGCCATCGTACTCTTCGCCTGCTCCTGGAAGCATAAGCGAGTGGGGGTGAGAACAGTCGTCCTCAGTGGTTAACCTTAGCGTAGGGGATCTTTGGGAGGAAAAGGAAGTGGGACGGGTGCTTCTCCTGTCTGCAATGGTTCCGGACACCTGTTAGCTTTCTTGGTTTGCTTCAAACCTTCTGCTCCAGTGTCCTTGTTAGAGTCTTCTTCTCCGTCTTTTCTTTCGGAGTCTTTTTCTTCAATGTGATCACCATAGTCTTCGGAATCTTCAACCACGGTGCCTGCAAAATAGTACCAGATCTTAAGGTGATAGCACTTACATTTGCTCGAGGGTTTGGAATAGTCTGCGAGGGAAGATGGGATGAACTGCTCGGTTGTGACTACTTGTTTGAATGGATTTCATTTTGGATTGCTGACAAGGCAGCCTCGTACTTCTTCTGGGATGCCTGCATATCCTGCATCATTTTCATCATATCTTGTAACATAGAATTCTCAGGTGCAGGGGCAGCTTGTGGAAGTTGTGGAGAGGGATAGAACTGTTGTTATGGCGCGGGTTGGAATTGCTATTGTAACCTCTGCGGGGGAGGCACATATCTTCTTTGTTGTTGTTGTGGGAATGGTTTGGGTTGCGGTTGCGGATTTAGCGTGTTGGCATTGTTACTCCATTTGAACGTCGGGTTGTCCTTCCAGCCTGGGTTATAGGTATTGCTGTAGGGATCATACCTCTCCTGGTTGGATTGGTCTAGCTTACCCGGGAACATGGCCACAACTGTGGAAGTCTCGTCCATGAGTAGTGGACACTGCTCGGGAGAGTGAGAAATGCCATCGGGACAAAGGGAGCATACCGCTTGAGTTTCGTGCCCCATGGCCAAAACACTGACCATGTCTGCCAATTTATCAACTTTTTCGGTAAGAGACACAAACTCATTGTTGGGGCGGTCAACAAAAAGTTCATATGCTCCTCTGGTATTCCTGTTTGCTCGCATCTCGTATCTAGAATGATCAGCCATCTCACTGATCAATTGTCTGGCTTCTTCTGGTGTTTTCCTGTTCTTTAGAATACCACCAGCAGCGGAGTCAATCCATTTCCGATCCATGAGGCTGAGACCTTCGTAGAAGTGTTCCAATAGTTGTACATCGGTGAACCCATGGTGTGGGCACATGTCGCACAAACTTTGGAATCTTTCCCAATATTCTCCTAGGTCTCATCGGGCCTCTGTTGGATTCTAGAAATTTCTTTCCGTAGAGCAGAAACTCGGCTAGCTGGGAAGTATTTTTCAAGAAACAATTTCTTTAAGCCCAGCCAACTATTTACTACTTGGTGAGGGATACTGTAATACCAGTCTCGGGCCGCACCCTCCAGAGAAAATGGAAAAGCTTTAAGCTTTACCAAGTCAGGGGTGGCAGACTGTGATCTCATGGTATTACAGGTCATCACAAACACCTTGAGATGGCGGTGCGGGTTTTCTGACGACAAGCCATGAAACTTAGGTAAGTGATGTAAAAAGTTGGACTTTATTTCAAAGTCCATGGCGTCAGGGAAAACTACACCGGATGGCTCATAAGAATAGTCACGGGCGGCCAACTGGCCCCAAGTTTGAGCAGGGTTTACCATGTTACCTGTAACAGAAATAGTATTATCAGTAGCAAAAGGGGGTTCTCTTCGTTGCCTCAATTCCCTCCTAAGTCTCCTTAGCGTTCTTTCGATTTCGGGATCAAAATTGGCTAAGGTTAGGTCAGGCAAGGAACGAGTCATACATGAGAACTGAAACTAAATAACAAAAGGGAAAAGAAATGGAGAGAGGAGAAAAGAGATTGGCTAAATTGCTTCCCCGGCAACGGCGCTAAATTTGACGCTCACCAAAACGTCGTTGGATTTCAGTGCGCGATCAAATAATAATTTATAAACTAAGTAAACCCCAAAAACGTAGTAAAGGGAGTTAACCTAGGTTGTTTCCCAAAGAAGCAATTTAGAACCAATTAATAGTTAAGTAAATCGGGGGGGTTTGTTTGATGTATTTAAAAGAAATTAAAACGAGAGTAAAACACAATGATAAAAGCAATATCCTGCATACGGCGTATCTAGATTAAGGATTAATTCTCATCGGTTCCCAATTAATTATTCATGGTAGGAGACGTTGTTTATTAGTTGAAATCTCTAACTAATATGCAATTTACTTAAGACACTACGATCGTCAATCCCTTAAGCATTTGTTAATATAGGTATTAAAACCAAGATCTCGGCATTAAAACCCATATTAATTAAGCACCAATTGCACAACCTAATCAAATCTGATTAGTTCTCCAAAAGTTCCTTAATCAAAGTTTAATAAATCATACAATCGTCAAGATTCATTAACTTAGATTTAACCTTAACTAATAACATGCAATCGCTATATCATTAATTAGGGTGGAACGAGACATGAATAAACTTTAAGTGCAATACCTCAAATTAATCTTTAATCTAGAGTTACCGCATGCAAGATATTAAGAAACTACTCCTCCATGGTTGGAGGATTAAAACTCACAAGTAAAGAAAAGGAAAAAGTAAATAAAGGGACGGAAAGATGTAAATGACAATGGAAGATTAGAACAAGTAAAAAGCAAGAAAGAGTAAATAAAGAGAATGAAAGAGTAAATGGTAATGGAAAGAGTAAATGAAAATAGAAGAATGGAACAATAGAACCTGGATTAAATTCGGCAGAACTCCGTTACAAGTCTTGAAAGAAAAAGGCTTCTACAAAGCACTTACTAACATAACCCTAAAGTGCTTAAAAGAGAAAAGTAAAAAGTGGGGAAATATGGAAGGAAATGGTGGAGTTCTCAGCCTAGGAGAACTTAGGGGGAGGGTGGAAGGTGATGCCCAAAATGAATGCCTTGGCCCCCTATTTATAGGCCAAGGTTCGACAGGATCACTCAGCAGTTTAGTACCATCGCTGAGCGATTCAAGGCATATCACTGAGCGGTTTGGCGATGGCGCTGAGCGGCTGGGTCAATTTAGGCGGCTTACGCGGCTTCATTAAATGCGCTGGTCAGCTTTTGCAGGGGCGGCGCTGACAGCTGAGCTGGCGCCAGCCTGGAGCATTAAATGCGCCGGTGCAAGTTGGTACTTTCGCTGAGCGCTTTGTTTAGCTTCGCTGAGCGTTTCCTGCTGCATCGCTGAGCGGTAATTGTGGTTTCGCTGAGCGGTTCATGTTCATCCGCTGAGCGATGTTGCTTAAACTCGCCATCTTGCTTCTTTCCTC
Source organism: Nissolia schottii (assembly GCA_003254905.1). Taxonomy (NCBI): domain Eukaryota; kingdom Viridiplantae; phylum Streptophyta; class Magnoliopsida; order Fabales; family Fabaceae; genus Nissolia; species Nissolia schottii. Next base: position 29,076 of record QANU01070933.1, on the reverse strand, counting down.
TTTTGTCCTTGGCTTCATTCTTCTCTTCATATCTTCAATGATCTTCTTGGACCTTCTTTTCCTGAAATTCCAAAATAGAAAACTCCAAAAGAAATATTAACTTCTAAGAGTAAAATAATGTCTAATCTTACCTTTTTCTTAATTTCCTTCAAAAGAGGACTATGTGTAAAAACATATTGAATAAGTGTTAAACCCTACACATTTAAGTATGAATTGCTCATTTATAGAGTAGTAAAATAAGGTATAAAATCCACTTATCAATGCTCAAACATATAGATATGGCCTAATCTTACTCCTTGGATCCCTTAGAAACCTTAAACTCCCAACTCTGCCAGGTTTCATTCGAATACTAGCTGTGGTATTCGAATGAAATCCCTCGGAGTCCTTTCATTCGATTGGAATAGGCTTTCATTCGACTGCATTCCCTAGGCATTCTTTCATTCGAATACTAGGGGATTCATTCGATTAAATTCCTAAAATTCGCCTCATTCGACTGCTGAGGAATTCATTCGAAGGAAAGCTCATCTGGGCTTTCATTCGACTGAATTCCTGTAGTATTCGAATGAAGACTACAAAAATCGCCTCCTGAGACTCCAGTTCTCAAATCATTACTGTTCCTAGGGTTCCAAGTGGTACAGTTACGTGTTTCATTTCTCCATCGTTCACAAAACCCTTTTTGCACTATTTCCCCAAAAAATACTACTTAACAATTATGTAGTCAGATATACAAATAGGCACATATACAGGTAAGAATTTAAACCACATAGACAGTGGGCTTAGGATTACCCACCTCCGATCAGGATTCCGAGTCGGTGACTCTGAAGGGGAGATTGTCCTCTTCACGATGGTATGCTCCAGCAAATTTTCGGAGACTCCGGCACAAGCTCTAGATGTGTCGAAACGTAACCCTCGGCTGCTTACTAAACGTAACTTCGAAGAAGTTACGAAGTTATAAATAACCGTGCACAGTGAAAAGATATTTTCCTTTTTCTTTTAACCTTTCCTCATCTCTCCCACGTTTTTGCTGAAGCTTGCTTCAGTTTCTTATGTTTATTATTATTATTATATTATTATTTATTTATTTAATTATTTATTTATTATTTACTTAACTTCTCTGAGAAGTTAATGCCCTTCCTCCAGCTCCGTCTTTATTCGATCACGTTTTGTCCGAAAATCCCTACTTCCGGTTGCCCTAAAAATATTCTGGACATACCGTTACAACCCTTTTATTTTTCCCTTCGGTCCGGAACAATTTTCTCAGGGAATAGGGACTCTTTCACCGAGCTGAAAAATCCTATGGACGTTTTACAGTATCCGGGAAATTTCCGTTCGAGTCGAAATTCATCCGGCGACTCCCGAAAATTATAAAATAGCTAAACCTAGTCCGTCTCTCCAATTTTCCAGGGTTTCAAGGGTCTAACTTTGCTTCTCTCACTTCCTCGACGTTTCCCGGCCGTTCTCGGCAGTCAACGGATCATTTACCGGCTCGTAGAAGCAGGGGATGTTACATTCCACCCCCTTACTGGAATTTCGTCCCAAAATTTGAGCAGTGTTACGTTTCTAACCCTAGTAGGGTCACGTAGAGGTCTCAGAATGTCGCCCCGGAAAACCCTAGCTTTCTCGGGCCCTTCGGGACTCAAAGAAACCCTAAAATCCATCCCTAGGGTTCTTCATTCGAATCACTTATGATCATTCACTCGAATGATTTGCAGAGTTCTTAAGTCATTCGGATGGAGTATTCGAATACCAACATTTTTCATTAATTCATTTGAAGGAATGTTGGGATTCATTCGAATGATCTACGATCAGTGGCCATTTTAAATGATCCTTCTTCTTTCCCTCTCATTTTCCTCTTCCACTCTCTCCCGCAAGCAAAACCTTAGCAGAGCTAAGGCGTGCCTCTCTCTCGCCACCTTCCTCCTCCTGCTTCCTCACTTCCTTCCCCCTTGGCCATAGCTCCTCCTTGCCTCCACCTTGCTCCACCACGGTTTCCCCCTCTCCTAGCCTCAATCTGCGGCTCCTCCCTCTCTTCCTCACCCAAAACTGAATCCCTTTCATTCCTTCCCTCTCAAAACCGAATCCCCCACACAATGATCCAATTCAGTAGCCGACCCTCACGCTCCAAGAATTTGGGGTCTTCCTCCGCTCCCGGTTATCCTCGCTGGTTTACCTCGGAGGCGCAATGGCGCAACTTCGAGGCCAACTTCAAGGAGCGCGACATCCTGGAGCCAAAAATCCTCGACCGCGACACCTTCGAGGAGACTGCTCCCGAAGTCCTCATCTATTTGGACTCTGCTGAGTTGCTGGAGATCGCGTGCATCAGCTGTCCCGTGTATCCGCAACTGGTGCAGGTTTTCTACAATAACCTACAAATGACGGACAACATTCTGACCACGGAGGTCAGTGGTGTGCTGATTGAGCTACCCCTGGAGTTTCTCGGGGCTGTGCTTGAGATCCCGGCCATCGGGCATGAGCTAGCGTCTGGGGTTTCGGAGTGGGCAGTCACTGCCGCAGGGCTTCCATTCGCAGAGGATTTAGCCCTAGGTACTATTGGTCATTCGGGCATCAAAAGCTCGAAGAATAGGCTACAGGTCAGTGGCCTACCAGTGGAGCAGCGCATTTACCACTACTTGCTGACCCACACCTTCCTCCCGAGGAGCGGGAACCACTCCGTCCTGTCTCGGGACGATTGCTTGGTGCTTTGGGCATTGGCGGAGGGACACGAGCTGAACTGGGCCTTGCTCGTGATGCACCGTATGGCACAGGCACGCACTCGGGGCAGTGCTCTCCCCTATGCCGTGCAGATTTTTGAGATTCTGGACTACTTCCAGGTCCTGGTGGAGGGTATGTTTCTAGCTCTTGATGGCTTCTTTATTTAAGTTTTTAATGTTCGTACGAATTACATAACTTTAGGGTTTACTAATGAGAATGTGTTGTTGATGCTTTTTGGTTTTCAGGCGAGCAGAAATGGACGTTGAAGGTTACCTGGAAGGTAGACTCTGGCTGCCTAGCCAAGATGCGCATCGTTTACAAGAATGGCCAGCTAGCATACGACGAGCCATCTGGTAGCCGAGCCAAGAAGAGGGCAGCTCCTTCCTATCCCGTCGATCCTACGGCTGCCGCATCAACCTCAGCAGGGCCTACACCTGTTCCTAGCCTCTCGCCGTCCCAGATGGACTTGCTGATGAGTCGGCTAGACTCCCTGAGCGTGGGTCTGTCTCGTCTTGACTGGCTCGAGCAGTTGGACGTGCACACAGGCCATCTGGAGCGGCTAATGGCACAGGCCGATCGCCTTGAGCAGATGGCGACACAGACTGACCATAACATGCTCCGGTTAGGTCAGGACTTGGATGCCATCTATGCGCACCTGGGCTGGGCATGTTCAGGGGGTTCCACAAGCGGCGTTCCACCTTCAGGCCCTATTCCGGCCGCTATGGAGGAAGATCCGGCTCCGGACACTGAGGAGGTGGAGTAGGTCTCGTAGGGGCACTAGCATAGGTAGCATAGGATTATGTATAGGCTAACCGGCGCATGGTTTGTATGTATTTGGGGGTAGGGGCATCTTGGGAATTTGGTGAAATTGTTCGACTGGCTCCTACATTTTGTAACTTTGCGGCTAATTATGAATGAACAGTTTATATTTTCTTCGCTTATCTTACTCTGGCAACTTAATGTATTTCAATTATACATCTCATAGCTCGATTACACGTCAAAAAGGCAATCCGGTCCGTATACGGCGTTTTAGGGTTTCGGGACATCGGGTACCTCCCGTGGTGCACCTATTTTGAGAAACTTGACCTTATTTCACGAAACGAGAGGAGAATTTGGGTTTATGGGGGAATTTAGGGCAAATTGGAGCTTAAGGGCAAAATAGTAATTTCAGGGGTATCGGCTCCCGACTAACTCTCAGTTAGTCCCCTGGTACCCATTAGGGTTAGAATGAAAGCCACATGAAGAGATTAAACCCAATCCACATGATGGGGCACATAAGTGACAGGCCGTCATCAAAAGGCGCATTCCATGGGCCATTAGCGGACCTAACGGCCGTAACGACTCACGACTAGGTCTGGGATCCTAAAATGCACCGTAGCAACAAATTTGGATTCCAGAATTCGGTGGAATCGGACCTTGAACGGGGGAAATCCCCTAATATATATGCTTTGCATACGGAGGGGGTAAAACCAGGAATTCAGCAGAATTCATCGCAAGACTCAGTGGTTCCCAGTCCCAAATAAGGTACGGAACTAAAATGGGAAGGCCTCGGGTGGAAACAAAGAACAGAATGCAAAATGCCCCGCAAAATGGACAATTTTGCTGTCGTCATTCGAATGAATTCAGATGAAGTATTCGAATGAAAGAAATTTTCGTTCAGTATTCGAATGAATCATTCGAATTAATGCTGGAAAAATTTTCCCTAAGTGTTTCTCAACCTTTTCCCTCTTAACTCGCAGCTCCCTGCTTCCTTTGGGGATCCCTAAGTACTTCCCTCTTACCTCCTACACCTTGGCCACCTTCCGGCCCACTTCGGGCTATCCCGGGGCTAGGTTGACATCATACCCTTCAAATTCCTAGGGTTTCGGTAGCCCTTCCACCCCTTGGGGCTTTTCGAGGAGACTGATGAAACCCTCACCCGTAAACAACGTCGTACCACATCTCGTTTTGAGGCGACATGGTCGTCCACTGACGTCCGCGAACCCTGAGGTGATCAGCCTCACAGGAACCGACGTTCACTGTCCAGCACATCTCAGCTCGTCAAGGGGGCACCGCAATCATGCTCGGAAGCATAGTGCAGCTCAGTCCTCAGGCTCCATTGGACCTAACTGCTCTGATACCAACTGCAACACCTTAGCTAGTTGGCCTATGCTTAATTCATAGGTTTCCCTGGCTAGGTAGTTGAATGCTGGGCTGAGAACTACTACTGTTCTAGTTTATCAGTTAAAATTAGGTTTACTGAAAATACGGGCCAATTTGAAACTCTCTTTTGTAAATACATGCATATGGAAAATAATGAGCCTTGCGAGTAATACTACCAATAACGGCCTAACTAAAAGATAAAAGAGTACGAGTACATACCTGTAGTATGGAGCTTTATCGGCAGAAGATGCACAGAAGGGCCTGAATATACATAATACACACAACTTTATTATAATACAAAAGTTTTATACAAAACATTGTCCAGTTGCATGACAAGAAATATATACATAAGTAGCCAAATATACAAACGGAATAAATAAGAACAACTATGTACACGAGCAGCACTACTCGCTTCATGTACGACACAAACCCTAACTCTGCACTCTGGTCCGGCTGGCCTCCACCTACTCGGAGTCGCCTGGACGCTCCAGAGGCTCCTCCTCATCACTGCTGCTCAGGTCTGTCACCGCCGAGAAGTCGCGTGGGGAGAAGCGATGCGGTCGAACGGTCAGTATCCTCTTGCGTGCGGTGGTCCGGCAACCTCGAGCTCGAACCGGTGGGGTGTACGCACCTGGATCAGTGGCTGGCGTCGGGGCGGCCGTAGGCGTCTGCTCTGGCTCCAAAGAAGGCATCTCCTCATCGCCGTTGCGGTGAATCGGATCCCTGTTGCTGTTCCCTGGACGCTCATCCACCCAGATAGGGTTCAGCGGCGAAGTACCCGGAGCTCCAAGCCTATGCCTGGGAGGATGATCCGGCTCATCAGGTAGGCGGGCGGGCGCGTAAGTGCTCGTCTCCAAGAGGGTGTCGGTGCGGTAGTTGCGCATGTGGGTGCGCGTGAATAGCCAAACATCCTTGGCCGGTGGCGACGTCATGGCTGCAAGCTGGATCCATAATCGAGTGGGGGTGAGAACGCTAGGTCCTCAGTGAGTCTCCTGTGGCTGCTAAGGGTTCATTTACTCGAGTATCCTCCAGGCTGCTCAGGGGGTTTCTAAGTGATCATACTGTTGAAAGCCTTTTTAACCACTTTCTAGAATCTTGACACAGCTTAGGTTTTGTCACCACTGAACCAAGCTCTTAGAAAGCTTATCTGCGCTTTTGTTGTTCAAATTGAATTTATATATATATCCTACTTTACGGCTTTCAGATTCCAAAGGAATCCGATTCCAGCATAGTCGGGTATAGTCGAACCATAGAGAGTTGCAAAAATACCGTTCTTGAGTTCGTTTAATTAAATAATGGAGTGAAGGATTTGATAAATTGATAGTTAAATAAATAAGTAAATAAACGACATAAAAGTAAATAGGAAACAAATTGGAGGTAGTTCTGGAGCTTGTTGGGAATTTTAATCACATCATAGTTTCATGTATCCAGTTACTAATTACCTAGAACTATCGTTTGATTGCCCGCCACCAGTTCTTAACTTGTCATCACTTTCGCGCATGACAAGATCATAGGTTTCCCTTGTTAAACTGTCACTTTCGCACACTAGCTTAACAAGGTACGCCAGCATTAATTCAGATGTTAAAACGGCTAACCTTTATTCCAGTTACGGCAACAAGGTTAGATGAAATGATTTAGGTCAGACTCTAATGGTTGTAACTTTCGTTCACAACGTTCAAGTCTAGGTTCTAGTTAAGCATAGTATTATTGATTTCAATTTGGTTATGACCTAATTAGCATAACTTTCGTTCATGTAAATAAGTCCCAAATCAAGAATCGAAACACTAAACAAAACTAGCATTAGGCATGAAATCATTCAAGCAAATCATAAGAAAAAGATAGATTCATATATAATAGTTACATGGATACAAGCAACTACAATAATGACCAAAATCCCAACAAAAAGAGGATTAGGAATCCATCTTACGAGAGTATCTCGGAGGCAAGGTCTAGACGCTTACCATGACACGTACTCACGCTATCATGGTCATGGCTTCGCCGAGCTTCCTTGATCTCCCGGCTCCTTCACATGCCTCCTCTTTGTTCCTAATCTAAACTAGGCTTTGAAGTACAAAAGAAATGTAAAAAGAATGAAGTATGGAGGGGAGAATATGTTATGGAATCCCTTTTTCTAAGATGTAAACTGCCTCCCTATTTATAGAAAAAATTCTGAAGTTAGGTGGAGGCAGCTTGAATTTTCTAGGTCTTTCTTGGCGCAGTCAAATTTGGCGACTGGACCTTTGAATTCAAATTTGGTGGCTGGACCTTTGAATTCAAGTTTGGTGGTTGGACTTTTGAATTCAAATTTGGCGGCTGCACTTTTGAAGTCAAATTTGGCGACTGGTGTTCCGCGGAGTTCTTAGCAGCGTGCTGAGTGAGAATCTTGTCTTGGTCCGAACTAGAAAGTTGTAGATCTCTCTCTTAGCTTTAACTAGAAATTTGAACCACCTCAATCCGATATCTGTAGCTCTAGTTATCGCGTTTTTAGTAACTGCTACGCAAAGCGGGCTCCCATACTTTTCTTGCTTTTTGTCATTCCTTTCCAATTCTGCCCTTTTCTTTTATGGGATTATTCCTTAATTAAACTGCTTGTATCCATCTTCAAAATATATTAGAAATCCTACAAAATATGGGAAATTAATTAGATAATTTGTTTAAAAACATAACAGATAAGTGCCATTTTGATATGTCAATTTTGTGTAAATTGGGCACTTATCACTCCCCCTGACTTAAGACCTTGTTTGTCCTCAAACAAGAGGTAGTCGAATCATTTTACAAGAAATTAATGCTTATGAACACCCGGTTAATGTAATGAATTGAAAAGTTTCAAACAGTGTAAGCTTGAGACCTTGTGAGACATAAAAGAACCTGAACAAGTCAAATGCACAATTACTTGAATAGCATAAGCAAATCACTCTATCCAATGTCTTTTCCACCAAGGAAATTATCATTATGCTCACAATGGTCAGTGGACCAATTAAGGGTGAGTGTATGCGCTCCATATCACCATTGAATCACAACAATGTAAATTTGTTACCTGTCTCACCATTCAATGCAAAGTATGGTCATGCAAGGATCACAGAAGGACTTTAAAGGGTTGTATCGTGGCTAGGCTACAAGAAAAATTGGTTTTTCTGGATATGCAAATGTTTAATTAAGAGAGCATTTGAAAACCAACTCCTTTGTTGTCGCCTGTTTCTTTCTCTTTGTTTCTTTACCCTTTTTCTCCTGATTTTTCTTTTTCTTCTATCCCTTTTTCTTTTTCTTCTTGTTTTGGGATAGAATGTGTTCTTTTTTTGCTTGCTTCTTGTTCTTTTCATTTCCATTTTTTTTTGTATCTCCCACTTTTACCCAACCTTATCTCCCCCTGACTTGAATTTTTGCACATAATCCATCTTTGAATGCTCTCTTAATTCCAGATATTAAGGGATAACATTGTTTTTCTTTTTAGGTTCGGGGATTATGAACAAAAATTTCTTATGTTAGCTCAAATGGGGTGCAAAGGATGTTCCTAATTAAGGGTAAGCTTAATGTGGCCAAGTGGGTTTAAATTCTAAAGAACAAAATGCCTTGATCATCTCCTATTATTTCCATACAATTAATCAAATTAGAGACTCAAACAAATTCAATTGCGTAAAACAATGGTGATTCTCTCTTCTCACAAAGTGTATGGGCTCACTCCCTCACTTGGGTTAAGGTTTAATTTCCTTGATTTAAAAACATTTTCAAGGTTATGCTCATGCAAACAAGCAAAAATGCATATGAACTTGTGCATGGTAACTATGTATGTATTCACAAGTCTAGTATAGATATTGAAACAGTTCAATTCATGATATATGTGTTCATGCATTAAACCAAGTAAAATAACCACTACTTTGTTATTAAACAAACAAGTCTTAAGAAAATATATTAAACTACTAAGGAATTAATTAATTAAGGTGCTAGAAAATTTAAAGTACTCCCTGTTCATGGTGAATATTTTGAAGTAGCTTTCATTATGTAGCGTCTCTTTCTGCTACTTCATCTCGCTTCATTGTGTTGAGGAGATAGAGGCTCATCTTTTCCTTGAAGAATCATGCTCTTCATCCTCAGATGTGTGTCTCTCTTTTGATGTTGTTAGGAATCTTCATTTGTTGTTCTTCGGCCTGCAAAAACAATCAAAGAAAACTTCCTTTCTTCCAAGTAGCGTTAGAGACATAATGTTCTAATTTTGAATCCATTTTGTAGACAGAATTCCCTACAACTTGCGGACAGAAGTCCCCGCTTAAGTGGCCAGAATTTCCCACCTTTTGTGGACAGAATTTCCCACAATATTTACAGATTCAAAAATAAACATTTTAATGGTGCTTTGAACAGATTCTTTTCTTAAGAATTTATTTTCATTTCCTTAACAGATAAGAATCATTTTCCAAGTGAAGCATGTGCACCTTTTTTAAACAAGTGTAAAGATTCAAAATCAGTGATTAAGTTTGAAATTAAAGTGCTTCAATTTAAGCTTAATGGAAAAAGATTAGCACTTTTGAATTCCAAATCTAATTACATGATTTAAGAAAACCTTTCTTTTCTTTTTCACCATATTTTATAAAGATTGTTTTTAACACCTTAAATTAATTAAAATAAATAAACTACTAATAATAATAAAAACTTACAAATTTCTGGATTGCCTTCCAGACAGCGCTTTGTTTAACGTCGTTAGCCCGACGCATTTTTCTTTCTAGCTCTCCTCCTCATCATCAACTCTTCTCCCATGGCAAGAGTCCTTGGGATTCAGCTCCGGATTAGCCGTAAATCTTTTCTTTTTCAGCTCCGCTATATCAGTAGCCAATTGTCCCAATTGTGTCTCCAAGTTCCTAATAGAGGCTTCGTTATTCTTTTGATTCATCATTGATTGTTGCATAAATTGATTAAACGTTTCCTCTATTTTGGAACTTGAGTGCATGGGTGGTTGGTTCTGATATGGGCGGGGTGGTTGGTACGGCTGTTGCGGGGCTCTGAATGATGGTCCAGCTTCTTGCCTCCATGGCTGATTAAAATTTTGATTCGGCCCCCTTTGGAAATTGTTTTGATAGGGTGGCCGTGGCTGGTTTTCAAGGAAGTGAACCTCCTCTTCCCTGAAATGACAAACATTGGACGGGTGATCGCCATTACAAATTTCACAGAAAAATACCTGTTGCCTTTTTGCATCGCGAGCTTCTCTTATTTGTTTTGGCAACTCGTTCATGGCTTTTTTCAACTCGTCCACCTGTTGTTGGAGTTGCTTTTGTTGGGCAAGAATGGCATCGTTGGGTCCCAGCTCAAGCACTCCTCCTCTCCTAGGACCTCTGTTGTACTGGCCTTGTTGGTCCGTCAAGGCCATGGAATCAATTATGGAGATGGCCTCCTCCGGCGTCTTGGACATGATTTGTCCACCGGCGGCAGCATCCAGCATCAGTTTGTGCTGTTGTTGGAGTCCGTTTCTAAAGATGTGGATTTGTGTAAGTGCATCGAACCCATGATTTGGGCACTTTCTCAGCATGGATTTATATCTTTCCCAGGCTTCGCATAGACTTTCTCCTGGAGCCTGCACAAATGTAGCAATAGCAGTTTTTAAATCCATAAATTTAGATTGAGAAAAGTACCTTGCACAAAACTTTTCCTCCAGTTGATCCCAGTTTGACAAGACATTTTGTGGCTGATCAAGCAACCACTCTTTAGCTTTTCCAATCAAGGTCAGGGGAAACATCCTTAAAAAGATAGATTCTTCGTCGGCCTCGGACATTCCCGCGGTCCCACAGAGTTCATAGAATTTTGTTAAATGAGCATATGGATCCTCATGATCCAAACCTGCAAAAGGGTTAGCATATAACAATTGAACCAAACCAGGTTGCATCTGAGGTTGTCTTTGAGCTCCAGTTGTCCTGCTCATGCGAATAATGTTTCTAGGGGTGAAATTTACAAAACCCCTATTGTCACTGACTCCTGTGTCAGCGCCAGCTCCACCAGCTCCAGTATTGTCGGCCATGGTTTCTTCTTGATTAGTTGAAGAATTTGATGATGATGTTGTTTCTTGTTCCTCTCTTTCTTTGGCTAATTGCTTTTTCTTCTTTTTCCTATTCTTCCTTGAAGTAGCTTCAATCTCAGGATCAAACAACAATGGTTCTTTTGAAGTCTTACCTCGCAATTGCTAAGAAAATTCACACTAGCCAAATAAGATCAAAACAAGAGTTCACAAAATAACAAAATAGTTCATAAAATAACGAAAATAAAGACTATACAATATTTTACAAATATTCACAATTGTTTAACTAAACAAAACTCAAGCTATGTATTTTTGACGCAACTCCCCGGCAACGGCGCCAAATTTGATGAAAGCCTTTTTAACCACTTTCTAGAATCTTGACACAGCTTAGGTTTTGTCACCACTGAACCAAGCTCTTAGAAAGCTTATCTGCGCTTTTGTTGTTCAAATTGAATTTATATATATATCCTACTTTACGGCTTTCAGATTCCAAAGGAATCCGATTACAGCATAGTCGGGTATAGTCGAACCATAGAGAGTTGCAAAAATACCGTTCTTGAGTTCGTTTAATTAAACAATGGAGTGAAGGATTTGATAAATTGATAGTTAAATAAATAAGTAAATAAACGACATAAAAGTAAATAGGAAACAAATTGGAGGTAGTTCCGGAGCTTGTTGGGAATTTTAATCACATCATAGTTTCATGTATCCAGTTACTTATTACATAGAACTATCGTTTGATTGCCCGCCACCAGTTCTTAACTTGTCATCACTTTTGCGCATGCCAAGATCACAGGTTTCCCTTGTTAAACTGTCACTCTCGCACACAAGCTTAACAAAGTACGCCAGCATTAATCCAGATGTTAAAACGGCTAACCTTTATTCCGGTTATGGCAACAAGGTTAGATGAAATGGTTTAGGTCAGACTCTAATAATTGTAACTTTCGTTCACAACATTCAAGCCTAGAATCTAGTTAAGCATAATGATGTTGATCTTAACTTGGTTACGATTCAATTAGCATAACTATCGTTCATACAATTAAATCCCAAATCAAGAATCAAAACATTAAACAAAGACTAGCATTAAGCATAAAACCATTCAAGCAAATCATAGGAAAAGATAGATTCATATGCAATAGTTACATGGATACAAGCAAACTACAATAATGACCAAAATCCCAACAAAAAGGTAGGATTAGGAATCCATCTTACGGAAGTATCTCGGAGGCAAGGTTTAGGCACTTACCATGACACGTGCTCACGCTATCATGGCCATGGCTTCGCCAAGCTTCCTCGATTTCCGGCTCCTTCACAAGCCTCGTCTTTGTTCCTAATCTAACCTAAACTAAAATAAACTTTGAAATGTAAGAAAATGAAAGAAGAATGAACTATGGAGGGGGGTTGGATGGATTGAGGGATGCCTTCTCGAATGGCACGGCCTCCTCTATTTATAGGCAGATTTTGGGGTCCTTCGCTCAGCGATTTTGGTACCATCGATGAACGATAAGCTCTGGATCGCTCGGCGGTGGCACACTCTCACTGAGCGATTGTACTTTTACGCGTCTTCATTAAATGCTTGGCAGTTTTTGCAGGGTAGCGCTGACGTGGCACACGGTTATTGGCTGGCTCCAGTTGGCTCCAGCTGGCTCAATGATGGCGCCGGTGCAAGTGGCTTGCCGACCTAAGTTCGCTGAGCGATAAGTGTTCTACTGCTGAGCGTTTTGTTCTTGAGCACTGAGCGATTTGTAGTTCCTCGCTGAGCGGTGCCTCATCCAGAATCTTCTCTTTTAAGCTCTTTTCCAATTCTGCCCTTTGCTTCCATTCTTTATGGGATTATTCTTTAATTAAGTTACTTGTATCCATCTTTCAAAATATATTAATATCCTACAAAATATGGGGAATTCATTAGATAAATCGTTTAAAAACATAACAGATAAGTGCCATTTAGATAAAGCAAATTTGTGTAAATTGGGCACTTATCACATGCATACTACAAACCCTACTGATTATTATCTTTTACTAAAACCCTGAACAACTTTATCTAAATTTAGCTAGGTGCATAGGAACTAACTAGTCTTTCTTACTATGGTTGCGTGCTTATGACTCTTATCTTTTGATCATAATTAAGCTACTCGTCTCGGGTCGTGTAACATCCCGACTTTTTCCTTCACTAAAACATCGCATAATAAATAATTATGACTATATTAATGAGGGAAAGATGGAATAAAAATGAAATAAAATTCTAATATTAATTTTATCCCAGTAATATTAGTTAAAAAGAGTAATTTGGCGATCTCATGACGTCTGGTGACGTTCGGGTTGATATTAGGTATTATTTGAAGTTACTTGTGACTCAATAGGAGTCTGTAAAATATATTAATATGAAAATAAATTCAAGAATATTCCAACTAAGATTTAAATATTAATAAGGAAAATTAATAGATCACAACGGTATGTCCGGAATATTTTTAGGACGTTCGGACATAAATAATTAATGAGCGAACATGACCTAAAATACACTAAGGGCAAAATTAGAAAGAAATTATGACCAAGGGCCATTAGAAGATCACGGCAGCCCCTCAAGCCCGAAACCCACACACACAAAAACACCAAAGTTTCATTTCTTCTTTCTAAGGTTCCAAGACCTAAATTCCTAAAATCCACCAAAGCTCCACCAAAGTTCAATCATCATCCTTTGCCCTTCATCATCTTAATTCATTCTCAAAATCATCAAGAAGACAAGTTAGTATCAAGGTTGGGAGTTCTCTTCAAGTGAAAGCTAAGAAACCAAGGTTCTATAACCCTAAACTCCATAACCTAAGCTTCCATCACTTTTTAGCCCAAACTCAAGCAACCAAGCTTCAAGTTCATTCTTTTCCATCATCAACAAGCTCTTTAGGAAGTGGGTAACCCTAGTTCCTCACCTCTTTGATGGTGAATGATGTTTATGTGATTTTATGTATGTTTGATGATTATGTGATTTTATGAACATATATGCTAGAAATGATGTTAGAGCTTAGGAAGATGATTCTGAAGGGTCTTGTGACCTGGATTGGATAGGATTATTATGTATGGAATGTGTGTAAAACTCATGTAGGGTTCCATGGAAGCAAGGAGAGAAAAATGGAAGAAATGGTACATTCGATTTTCAGTTTCGCCCAGTGACCGCTGAGCGGCCTCTGGTTCCGCTGAGCAGACCACGTGAACTCCAGAGCGCTGAGCGGGAGGCGGTTACCGCTGAGCTATCTGCAGGCCACGTGGAAAGTCTGAAAAGATATTTTATTAAAGGATAAGGGTCGGTGGAGATATTTTAAAAGTTGTCAGACCGCTGAGCGAAGGGATTCTTACCGCTGAGCGATAAGGCTCCTGCCGCTGAGCGAGAATGTTTTCAGCGCTGAGCGCTAGAGCTCAAACCGCTGAGCGGGCAAAGGTTTTTGCTGAGCGGCTTGAGGCCAGAATGTTTCATGGAACTCCTCTTGAGGCACATAATCTGCTGTTTGATGCCGTAGGTATGATTGATAACTGAAATGTATGTAATTCATGCTGTATGTGAATGTAAGTGAACATGTGAAGTATATGCTGTACATGAATCTGTAAATGATGTGTAGTGTAAGAGGTAATCTGTAGTTCTTCATGCATTCATGCTGAACCAAGTCAAAGAATTAGACATAAATCCGAGATAAATAAAGATTCTGAAATGAACGATAGGGAACAAGTATGCCATGCTGCAGGTACCCAAAATGCTGAACATGCTGAACCAGGGCCAAGGCCCCATGCTGCTGAACCAGGGCCAATGCCCAATGCTGCTGAAAAGGCTAAATGCCATATGCTGAAAAGGGCCAATGCCCAATGCTGCTGAAAAGGCTAAATGCCTCATGCTGAAAAAGGGCTAAATGCCCAATACTGAAAAGGCTATATGCCACATGCTGAAAAGGCCGTGATCACGTGAGCCAACTATGATCCCACTTCAGGAGGTCTAGGCATCCTGAATATGGAAGCCCGCCACAAGTGGTGTCTAGATGGCATACCTGGAGGTGTGCGGTTACCACGCCTATGCATTGTCGAAAGGGGGCAAGCTTAGGTGGGGGTACAATATCCGACCACTGTCGAGGGGTCCCGAGGGGGCACACGGCAGGTGGAAGCCCACCGCAGGAAGGTCCAGACAGTGTCGGCCTACACTGAGGGTGCGAGGTTATTCTATCATACTAGTGTCAACAGGGGACATTACTATGGTGGGAATAACACTTATTCTGTTATGCTGTTATGCTGTATGCTGTCACATTCTGCCCTGCACACGTATATTCTGTGCCATGTTTATTATGCTGATTCTGTCATATTTCTGCCGACGATTATGCTGATTCTGTCATATTTCTGCTGATGACTATGTTAGGCACACTCTGATACTTATTCTGCTGATTCTGTCATGTTTATGTTGAAACTTATGTTGAAACATATTCTGATGATTCTGTGATGTGTATTCCGATCACTCTGTCATGAATACTCTGATGATTGTGTTATGCTGGATTGAATTCTGAATGTATTCTGTGATGTATTGTGATTATTCCGGATGTATATTTCTGCTGTTATGCCGTACCGTCAAGAGCACGCTCGAGACGGCTATGTATATTCACGAAATGTTAATCAGCACGAGAACGTAGTAAACCAGAGTAGTTCCCATGTCACCGAATAATGCCGATAAAGCCGTTCAGATAGGCCAGATAATAAATGGTAGACTGTTTAGTATGTATGTTCACTTAGAGATCTCTGAGCGGCCTGAAGTCCGACATAATCTGATACGAGACTCAGGAACTAAGGTTATTTCTACTGAGAACCTACCGTTCTCATCCCCACTGTTTTATGACTTCAGGTACCGAAGATGCTTCCTATTTTGTGAATGCTGATAAGCCACCGCAGCACCATGAGCGGCCATGATAGTAGAGGGACTTAGAGAACTGGACGCCAGGACTTTTGCTAAAGGCCTACTGAGTAGTATTCCAGTAGCCTTGTATTTTGATGTTATATATTCCGGATTCTATAGATGATATTTCAGTTTATGTACATGTTATGTGTAGCTTACTTAGTGTATATACAACTATGTGACTGATATGATGGACCACATGAATGTATAATAAATGCTTTAGTAATATACTGTCATACGCTTTGTTATATTATTCTTTCTGACGCATGGCTCTATTTTAGTATTTATTCCATGTAAATGAAAAGATTTAAAATTGGTCCTTACTTTCTTAAGCCACTATTTGCGAAAGATAACTATGGACTAAAGTATTCCGACCGAGTAGACAACAACCTAATGAGCATTGTTTACTACGTACGGGTAAACAGTTAGCTAGGGTGTTTCAGGTCGTTCCCTGGATGACATCATGCATAAACAGTTATTCATAATGCTTAAATAGATGTACATACATGTTTATCATCACATCATCAGTCATCAATTCATACATTTAATTATATAGTGCATGAGGGAGTTTGGGGATCTCTTACGCGCTCTGTGGCTGCGTCCTACTTAGTCCTTCGCACCTTTGTAGCCGTGGCCTCGAACGACAACCTCTTTTTGCTACTATTGCATCGACCCGGCGGCGCTCTTTACCGGTGTGGTACCTAACCACGTAAGGCTCATAGGAGCTAAACATCGAATGCAATTAGTGCAACCATCCCCTATGGCATGGCAAGGGATCAGACCTATGAATGATCAGGCATGGACGCGCTTAGATCGGCCCTATGACTCGATCCGGTTTCATTTTCCTCTTTTAGTGGGGCCCCTTAGTTATCATATCATTCGTGCAGGCCTATGCCTGTTTTACCTGTGTGGGCCTATGCCCATTTTTCATATCGTTATCAGGTCTCTCTACCTGTGTTGCTCATGACCAATTCATCTTGCCAAATTGGCGAGGGGCGTGTCTGTAAGACTTTGCCAAGAGAATAGGGGTTTCGTAATCATATAACTACTGACTCTGGCTAAGGCTGTCCGAATCCATGGCGATTCGTCGCCTCTGCTCTACTTTTATTCCCTAGGGTTCAATTATGATCTTCGTTAAATTTTAGCGTGAACTTCTAATTGTCTAAAGTCATCCTAACTCCTACGACGACCCTGCCTCATGATGCATGTGTTAAATGCCCAAAATACACAATTTTGGTCATTTTAAAAGGCATTTAATTCTTTATGTTACAATGAATTATCTAATGAATTTCCCTTATTTTGTAGGATATTAAATATATTTTGAAGATAGATGCAAGCAGCCTAATTAAAGAATAATCCCATGAAGAATGGAAGAAAAGGGCAGAATTGGAAAAAAGCTTAAAAGAGAAGATTCTGGACGAGGCATCGCTCGGCGAGGAACCACCCATCGCTCAACGCTAAAGAGTAATCGCTCGGCGGTACAAACCTTATTGCTCAGCGATGGTATGTCGGCAAGCAACTTGCACGCGGCGCAATCATTGTGCCAGCTGGAGCCAGCCTGGCGCCGCCCTGAAAAGCTGCCGGAGCATTTAATGAAGACGTGTAAAAGTACAATCGCTCAGCGATTAAGCGTCGCCGCTCAGCGAAAAGGACATTATCGCTCAGCGGTTGAACCAAAACCGCTGAGCGAAGGACCCCAGATTTGCCCTATAAATAGGAGGGCCGAGCCACACTTCAAATCATCTCTCCGCACCCCCAAAAACACCATTCTTCTACATTTTCTTTGTACTTTAAAGCTTAGTTTAGTTTATGTTAGATTAGGAACAAAGACGAGGCTTGTGAAGGAGCCGGAGATCGAGGAAGCACGGCGAAGCTATGACCATGATAGCGTGGTAACGTGTCATGGTAAGTGCCTAAACCTTGCCTCCGAGATACTCTTGTAAGATGGATTCCTAATCCTCTGTTTGTTGGGATTTTGGTCATTATTGTAGTTTGCTTGTATCCATGTAACTTTTACATATGAATCTATCATTTTCCTATGATTTGCTTGAATGGTTTTGTACTTAATGCTAGTCTTTGTTTAATTTCTTGATTCTTGATTTGGGATTTAATTGTATGAACGACAGTTATGCTAATTAAATCATAACCAAGTTAAGATCAACATCATTATGCTTAACTAGATTCTAGACTTGAACGTTGTGAATGAGAGTTACAATTATTAGAGTCAGAACTAAACCATTTCATCTAATCTTGTTGCCGTAACTGGAATAAAGATTAGCGGTTTTAACATCTGGATTAATACTGGCATACTTTGTTAAGCTCGTGTGCGAAAGTGACAGTTTAACAAGGGAAACCTGTGATCTTGTCATGCGCAAAAGTGATGACAAGTTAAGAATTGGTGGCGTGCAATCAAATGATAGTTCTGTGTAATAAATAACTGGATGCATGAAACTATGATGTGATTAAAATTCCCAACAAGCTCTGGAACTACCTTTGATTTGTTTCCTATTTACTTTTTACGTCGTTTATTTACTCATTTTAATTATCAACAAATTATCAAGTGTTTCACTTTATTGTTTAATTGAACGAACTCAAGAATAGTAATTTTGCAACTCTCTGTGGTTCGACTATACCCAACTATACTGCAATTGGATTCCTTTGGAATCTGAAAGCCGTAAAGTAGGATATATATATATATATATAAATTTAATTTGAGCAACACAAAGCGCAAACAATAGACTTTCTATGAAATTGGCATGGTTGTGACAGAACCAAAGCTTTGTCAAGAGTAAAGAAAGTGCTATTTGGCTTTCATCAGCATGCTCAAACATATAGATATGGCCTAACCTTACTCCTTGGATCCCTTAGAAACCTTAAACTCCCAACTCTGACAGGTTTCATTCGAATACTATCTGTGGTATTCGAATGAAATCCCTCGGAGTCCTTTCATTCGATTGGAATAGGCTTTCATTCGACTGCATTCCCTCGGCATTCTTTCATTCGAATACTAGGGGATTCATTCGATTAAATTCCTAAAATTCGCCTCATTCGATTGCTGCAAAATTCATTCGAAGGAAAGCTCATCTGGGCTTTCATTCGACTGAATTCCTGCAGTATTCGAATGAAGACTACAAAAATCGCCTCCTGAGACTCCAGTTCTCAAATCTTTACTGTTCCTAGGGTTCCAAGTAGTACAGTTACGCGTTTCATTTCTCCATCGTTCACAAAACCCTTTTTACACTATTTCCCCCCAAAATACTACTTAACAATTATGTAGTCAGATATACAAATAGGCACATATACAAGTAAGAATTTAAACCACATAGACAGTGGGCTTAGGATTACCCACCTCCGATCGGGATTCCGAGTCGGTGACTCTGAATGGGAGATTGTCCTCTTCATGATGGTATGCTCCAGCAAATTTTCGGAGACTCCGGCACGAGCTCTAGATGTGTCGGAACGTAACCCTCGGCTGCTCACTAAACGTAACTTCGGAGAAGTTATGAAGTTATAAATAACCGTGCACAGTGAAAAGATATTTTCCTTTTTCTTTTAACCTTTCCTCCCTCTCTCCCACGTTTTTGCTAAAGCTTGCTTCAGTTTCTTATATTTATTATTATTATTATTATTATTATTATTATTACTATTATTATTATTATTATTATTATTATTTATTTTATTATTTATTTATTATTTACTTAACTTCTCTGAGAAGTTAATGCCTTTCCTCCAGCTCCGTCTTTATTCGATCACGTTTTGTCCGAAAATCCCTACTTCCGGTTGCCCTAAAAATATTCCAGACATACCGTTACAACCCTTTTATTTTTCCCTTTCGTCTGGAACAATTTTCTCGGGGAATAGGGACTCTTTCACCGAGCCGAAAAATCCTACGGAGGTTTTACAGTATCCGGGAAATTTCCGTTCGAGTCGAAATTCATCCGGCGACTCCTGAAAATTATAAAATAGCTAAACCTAGTCCGTCTCTCCAGTTTTCTAGGGTTTCAAGGGTCTAACTCTGATTCTCTCGCTTCCTCAACGTTTCCCGGCCGTTCTCGGCTGTCAACGGATCATTTACCAGCTGGTAGAAGCACGGGATGTTACATTACTCATCCATGACTCCAGGTTATGATGAAGGATAAGGAGCGGAGCAGTATGAGGAGGAGACATCCCAAGACAGGACAACAGAGGATTAGATGAATAGCTAGTAGATTGTATATGTATATATGCACTGTTATGTAACGTTTGTACTTGCTACTTAAGACATAGCCTATGTACTTATTTATGAATGCGTGATGGACCAATGCTTGTTGTCTTGCCCTGTATTGCATATATCTATATTCTATTAGTTAAGCATGCTATGTTTCCGCTCGCAATGTATGCTTTAGCGCGATAAGGCTCCTACTTTACTCTATGTGACGTACAAAGAAAATTTTAATCTGGTCCATATTTTGGGTAATAATATGTTCAATGTACAAACAGGACTAAGTATTATCCCACCAGAGCAGATAACAACTTGACCAGCAAGCTTGCAACTTAAGCAAAGGCTAGCTAGCTAGGGTGTTACACCGACCAATCCATAGATCAATTCCTCCGCCTCCTCGAGGCTTGTGTTGTGAGTAGTTAGTAGTAAATGTGTATAAAATGTGAATTGAAAATGTATTTTTGAAAGTGTTGTGAGGATCGATTTGGTTACTTCGAGAAATTGAAGAAATGGTTTTGTTGATGCCTTTGGCCATTTTGGGAAGAAGTTTGAACATGTTTTAAAAAGGAAATCTTTTGTGAACTAACACGTGGGACAGGACCTATCAGTAAACTTCGCATGAAAAATCATTTACTGCATATTGTTCTTATCAATAATGACATGATCATTTTGGAAACCAATGTTTTGTGATTAAGATGCTGAGAAACAAAATATTGGATTGATTTTGATTCATGAATAGATTTTATCTGAAAGGAATATTTTAGTGTTAGAAAATGGTTTAGGATGAAGTCTTGTCAAGATCTGTAGCCAACAACAGTTGGCGTTGGATTTGGTGCACGATGACATATGCCCTCGCTAGTAAGAGACAAATCATACTAGTCCGATACGGAAACCACGTATTGGTTATATGCTCTTGCTAGTAAGGGACGAATAATACTAGCCCGAAACATTGAAATCAATTTCTTTGGTTTGTTAATTGTATGTTAGAGTAACGGCTCTAACACGTTGATATTGTATTATATCCTGACATGATGGAATTCCTTAAATACATGGTTTATGAAAAGCTTATGTTGAAACTAAAATGAATATTTTCTATTTGATACATACATTGTAATTATCATAACCCTTTTTCCTACTTGTCCCTTATGTGCTATAATTACATCTACCTACCACTGAGTTTCCAAACTCACTCTTTGTTGTTTTCCCCCTTTCAGATACATGTGTAGGTCTGAGTTCCATTCCTAGTGCCTCTTAGATTGTAGAGAATTTTCTCTTTGTGGTGAGCCTAACTTGTACTGGGTTGTGCTCATTTCTAGTGTATTGTATTATCTTGTCTTTAAACGTTCCAGTAAACCCACAGACAAGATCCAACTGATTCTTGCTTCTGTGGTCTTGTAGTATTATGTTGATTTGGATTTAAATATGTAACCTAAGAATTGTTTTGAATTTGCAAACTGCTATGTTTCCTTTGTTTGAGCAACTCCTGGATTTGTGAATGGATTTTTATTGAATTGCGATTTGTTATTAGGTGTTTGTTTCCTTTATGGGGATAAACCTATATACAAGGGAAACTATGTCCATTTTTTTTGAAAATTTTGAGGTATTCGAGGATTGTTAGGGGTTGTGGTCCCCTATGCACCGGGCACGACTGAAACACCCTAGTTAACTGTTTACCTTACACTAGGTTGTTTTCTGCTTTGGTTGGGTTACTTTTAGCCCCTACTTTTAGCTTGGCAATTATTTCTTACGTGAAAATATGGACCATTTTAAAAATCATTCTTTTACTGTATCAGTTTTCAAAATAGGAGCCGTGTGTGATCAAGGAAACATACATATACGAATGCTAACGTATCTGGCAGTGAAGGTAGGGATAAGCTGGAGAAGTATAAATATACATATAAGCACAACCAAGGTCCAACATATAATTACACATTGCTTATTAATAAGTAATTACACCAATAGTTATCAGGAGTCATAAATCATGGTACAAAATATCTAGCAATCTATTGCGAACGTCTTCACTTGGCTCCGACCGGGAACCACCCTGCTGCGGTCACTCGTCGATCCCTTCGCTTTGCATACCTTGACCCATAAGGAGTGGGGGTGAGAACTTTACGTCCTCAGTAGGAGTCCCTTCGCGTTATCTATTGTTTCATTACTCCGTTATCTTCCAGGCTACTCAAGAGATCTCTAGGTGTCATGCACACTAAAATCCTACTAATTATTATCTTTGTCTAAGTCCTAAATGGCTTTATCTGCTTTACTAGGTGACTGCGGATTCTCTAATCTTGTCATTACCTATGGATTCGTGCTTGTTAACTTTACGTTACTGTTAGAGACATAATAGTCGTCTTGGGACGCTCCCTTGATGATATATAATGCATAACATACATGAAACATACATACCTGCATACATACTGGCATACACACATACATTCATCCATTCCTGCATGTTACTACTAACTACATAGCGCATGGGGGAACTTTGGGGATCTCTTACGCATACAGGCTCACCCGGGTTAGCGTCCTTCTTTAGTCCTTTCACATATGTAACCATGGCCTAGGTTACAACCTCTTTCTTGCCACTATTGTATCGACCCGGCAGCACTCTTTACTGGAATGGTAGCTAACCATGTAAGGCTCATAGGAGGAAATCATCGAATACAATAGGTGCAACCATCCCCCTAACAAGAATGGCGAGGGACCTACCCTTGGGTGCAATCAGGAGTGGTCGTGCTTCTTTGTACTCTTCTCTTTAATGGGGTCCCCCTTTCTTTCTTACAGGACTTGTCCTGTTCTCTTTCTTTTCTCTCGGGCCTTGGCTCATTCTCTTTACTTTCTAAATCAAGTCTCTCTACCTGCGTTGCTTTTACCAATCCAGCTTGCCGAATTGGTGAGGGGCGTGTTTGTAAGACGTGCCAAGAGAATAGGGGTCTTCCTAGTCATATAACTAGACTCTTTAACTATGGTCTACCGTACCAACTGGGATCGGGACCTTCCTAACTCTTCTTTGTTTCCTAGGGTTCAGTTATGATCTTCATTAGACTTTCGCGTGGAACTTCTAGTTATCTAAGGTCGTCCTAACTCCTAAGACGGCCATTCCTCATGATGCATGCTTGTATTACACAGAATTACACATAACTATGAATGATGGATCCCATAGAACCTTTAAAAACACAAGTTTATAGTGAGCATTCGAATGAATAGGGTTTTAGTATTCGATTGATTCTTTCATTCGATTGCAGAGAATTCAATCGATTGAAATCCTTCTCAGGCTTTCATTCGATTGAAACCTCATTCACTCCAATGAAATCCTAGAGCTTTCATTCGAATCCCTTGGGAATTCAATCTAATGCCACAGTGTAAAATCGCCTCCCGAGAGCAACTTCTCCCAGGGGTTTTCTCACCGTAACATTTTCGTTTCCACAGTGATCCAATCAGTACAGTTATTGTTTCGAAACATCAAAATCATCAAAATCTAACCTTCTCAACTTATTTTCTATAATTTATACAAAATAGTTTTTCATTTAGACACATAAAAACAACTATATACAGTCATAAAATAAACCACATAGACAATGGGTTTAGAGTTACCCACCTCGAAACGAGTTTCTGAATCGGTAAAAATGAAGAGGAAAATATCCTCTTCGCGTGGGTGTACTCATCCTATTTTTCCGGAGTCCAACAGCGCGTCCGCGATGTGCAAGAACGGGATAAATAAAGAAAAGAACGAAGCAGCTAAGGAAGCAAATTGCTTCAGAAGGAAAATGAAGCACCAATGCTTCAGGGCTTGCCTTTTATAGGCAAAGCCAAAAGCAAGCACTGTGCTTGATATTTTTTTTAATATATTATTATTTATATATATATGTAATATATTTTATTATATATATGTTTCGTTTCCTTCTGCCAGGAGGATGTACGTCCCTGGCGTGTGTGTATATATATATATATATATATATATATAT
>QANU01070929.1:0-30153 GCA_003254905.1 Nissolia schottii | reverse complement strand
GAAAGCGATGAACAAGTTAAGAACTGGTGGCGGGCAATCAATGAAATGATGATTCTGTTGTCTTAAGTTAGTGGATGCATGAAACTATAATATGATTCAATTCCTAACAAGCTCTGGATCTACCTCTGATTTGTTGCCTCTTTATTTTTATGTTGTTTATTTTACATATTTAAATTATCAACAACTTTATCAAATCCTTTACTTTATTGTTTAATTAACTGAACTCAAGAACGATATTTTTGCAACTCTCTGTGGATTCGACTATACCCGACTATACTGCAATTGGATTCCTCGTGAATCTGAAAGCCGTAAAGAAGGTATATATTTAATTTGAACGGCAAAAGCGCATAGAAGCTTTCGACGAGCTTGGCATGGTTGTGACAAAACCTAAGCTGTGTCAAGATCCGAGAAAGTGGTTAAAAAGACTTTCATCAGTTGGCTGCCCCCGATTATTCTTATGAGCCATCCGGTGTAGTTTTCCCTGACGACGCCATGGACTTTGAAATAAAGTCCAATTTTTTACATCACTTACCTAAGTTTCATGGCTTGCCGTCAGAAAACCCGCACCGCCATCTCAAGGTGTTTGTGATGACCTGTAATACCATGAGATCGCAGTCTGCCACCCCTGACTTAGTAAAGCTTAAAGCTTTTCCATTCTCTTTGGAAGGTGTGGCACGAGACTAGTATTACAGTATTCCGCACCAAGTAGTAAAAAGTTGGCTGGGCCTAAAGAAACTGTTTCTTGAAAAATACTTCCCAGCTAGCCGAGTGTCCGCACTACGGAAGGAAATTTCCGGAATCCAACAGAGACCCGATGAGACCCTAGGCGAATACTGGGAGAGATTCCAAAGCTTGTGCGACATGTGCCCACACCACGAGTTCACTGACGTACAGCTATTGGAACACTTCTACGAAGGTCTTAGCCTCATGGATCGAAAATGGATTCACTCCGCTGCTGGTGGTATTCTCAAGAACAGGAAAACACCCGAAGAAGCTCGACAGTTGATCAGTGAGATGGCTGATTATTCAAGATACGAAATGCGAGCTAACAGGAACACCAGAGGAGCCTATGAACTTTCTGTTGACCGCCCCAACAACGAGTATGTGTCTCTTACTGAAAGGATTGACAAACTGGCAAAAATGGTTAGTGTTATGGCCATGGGACACCAAACTCAGGCGGTATGCTTCCTCTGCCCCGATGGCATCTCTCACTCTCCCGAGCAGTGTCCACTACTCAGGGACGAGACTTCAACAGTTGCGACAATGTTCCCGGGTAAGCCAGACCAGTCCAACCAGTAAAGGTACGATCCATACAGCAATACTTATAATCCTGGCTGGAAGGACAACCCGGCGTTTAAATGGAGAAACAATTCCAATACTCTTAATCCGCAACCCCAAGCTAAACCATTCCCACCACAACAAGAAGATATGTGCCTCCTCCACAGAGGTCACAACAGCAATTCCAAACCGCACCACAACAACAGTTCCATCCCTCTCCACAACTTCCACAAGCTGCCCCTGCACCTAAAAATTCTATGCTTCAAGATATGATGAAAATGATGCAGGATATGCAGGTATCCCAGAAAAAGTATGAGGCCGCCTTGTCAGTAATCCAGAATAAAATCCATTCAAGCAAGCAGTCACAACCGAGCAGTTCATCCCACCTTCCCTCGTAAACTGTTCCAAATCCTCGAGCTAATGTAATTGCTATAACTTTAAGATCTGGTACTATTTTGCAGGCACCGCAGGTTGAAAATGATGAAGACTCTGGCAATCACATTGAAGAAAAAGACTCCAGGAAAGAAGCCGAAGAAGAGAACTCGGACGGTGATACCAGAGCAGAAGATTTGAAGCAAACTGAGAAATCTAACAAGTGCCTAGAACCAGTGCAGACAAGAGAAGCACCAGTCCCACTTCCTTTTCCTCCTAAAGGACCCAAACCTAAGTCCGCTACTGCACTTTAGTTGGGAAAAGAATTTTTAGAGACCTTCCGAAAGGTAGAGGTAAACATTCCCATGTTGGAGGTAATCAGACAAATTCCAAAGTATGCAAAATTCTTGAAGGACTTATGTACAAACAAGGTAAGGTTGAAAGACACCGCCCAAGTCAGCATGGGAGCTAATGTATCATCTATCATCAAATCAAGTCCATTACCTCCTAAATGCACAGACCCAGGTACGCTTTTAGTTCCATGTGTTATAGGTCAAAGATTATTTACAAAGGCCTTGGCAGATTTAGGAGCAGCAATCAATGTTATGCCAAAGTCTATTTACAATTCTTTGCATACTGGAACTCTTAAGCCTACTGGATTAATCATACAACTTGCTAACCGAAGTACCGCCAGACCAGAAGGTATTTTGGAGGATGTCTTGGTAAAGGTAAACGATTTAATATTTCCCGCAGATTTTTATGTGTTAGAAATGGAAAATGACATCAATGTCAACCAGCCTACACTAATCTTAGGCCGACCCTTTTTGAAAACTGCACGGGCCAAGATTGATGTACATGATGGCATGCTTGTTAAACTCTCGAGTTAACTCTTAAACTCTTACGAGTTTACGATTTTACTACATAAAAACGAGTTAACACTTATGTAAACTCTTTTTTGGTAAACTCGTACGAGTTTAAGTAAACTCTCGATTCTACTAGCGAGTTCACGAGTTAAAATCTACCTACGAGTTTACGAGTTTACCTCAAAATGTACAAATTTTGTAACTTTGTTAGATACTTACCTAACTTTGTTTATATTAGATAATGTATATTGAGTTTATTTTGTTAATTTCATATATTTATCATAATTGAGCTATGTTTTATTGAACTATAAAATAATACATATACTGAATAAAGTATGACATAACCACTAAGTGTCATGCATTAAGGTGTATTTTATGATATGTCTTTCATTAATTTAATTTAAAGTTAACATTATTCAATTTCAATTATAAATACATTATTTAATTAAATTTAGTTCCTAATTATATTGCTTATAACATATTTTTTTACGTATGTAAACTCATACGAGTTTACGAGTCGAGTTTACGATCCGAGTTTGCTGAGACTCCACGAGTTTACTTAAACTCTCGAGTTTGATAACCTTGCATGATGGTACATTATCTATAGAATGCGGGGACATGCATGTTCAATTTGGTTTACCTGAAGCAATGCATTACCCTTCGGAGGAACATTCAGTTTTTCAAATTGATGTTATTGACTCCCTAATTTTGGATGCTTATGATGTCTGGGCTGATAAAATGTTAGAATTAACACCGGATTTTGAATGCCCTAACTGTGATGGAATCAGTAACTTGTGTTCTTTCTGTAAGGAAATAGATGAGTCCTTCCAAGAAGGTTTGGATGATAATTCTGCAAATTCTAAATTTGATGCACTTAACTCATCTCCTGTTTTAGAAGTAAGTGAAGTTGCAGGTACAGACAGCAAAGCAGCAGGTCCAGAGTTGAAGGCTCTACCTTCTCATCTCAAGTACACCTTCCTAGGAGAAGATGCCACGCTACCACTGATTATAGAAAATGATCTTTCCTTCCAGGAAGAAGAAAGGTTGGTCAATGTGCTCAAAAAACACAAGAAAGCCATTGGATGGACCATCGATGATATCACTGGAATTAGTCCTTCCACATGTACACATAGGATACTTTTGGAAGAAGGAGCAAAGCCAGTAAAGACGGCTTAATCCACTCATTCAAGATGTTGTGAAAAAGGAAGTAATGAAGCTTTTAAAAGCTGGCATTATTTATCCTATCTCAGATAGTGAATGGGTTAGCCCAGTTCAAGTGGTTCCAAAAAAGTCTGGAATTACAGTGGTCAAGAATGAAAACAATGAGTTGATCCCCACGAGAGTACAAAATAGCTGGCGAGTTTGCATTGACTATCGACGTCTTAACAACGCCACCCGAAAGGATCAATATCCCCTGCCCTTCATCGACCAAATGCTTGAACGACTGACAGGTAAATCTCATTACTGTTTTCTTGATGGGTGTACAGGTTATTTCCAGATTCATATTGCTCCCGAGGATCAAGAAAAGACCACATTCACGTGCCCTTTTGGTACATTTGCCTATCGAAGGATGCCATTTGGACTCTGCAATGCACCTGCTACATTCCAACGATCCATGATGAGTATTTTTTCTGATTTTCTGGAAAATTGTATGGAAGTCTTTATGAATGATTTTACTGTCTTTGGAACTTCTTTTGATGCTTGTTTGGAAAGCCTTGCTAGAGTACTTCAACGATGCATTGAAACTAACCTTGTTCTCAATTATGAAAAATGTCATTTTATGGTACAACAAGGTATAGTTTTGGGGCACGTAGTATCTAGCAAGGGAATTGCCATCGACCCCGCTAAAATAGATGTTATTTCTTCTTTGCCTTACCCCGCCTGTGTGCGGGAGATTAGTTCTTTCCTTGGCCATGCAGGTTTTTACAGAAGATTCATTAAGGACTTTAGTAAGATCGCGCATCCACTTACCTCCCTGTTGCATAAAGATGCAGATTTTGTTTTTGATGATACGTGCAAGAAAGCGTTTGATGCCTTGAAGCATGCTTTGACGACAACTCCTATCATCCAACCACCAATTTGGGGGTTGCCATTTGAAATAATGTGTGATGCCTCTGACCATGCGGTAGGTGTCGTGTTGTCCCAAAGGGTAGGTAAGTTTCCACATGTAATAGCTTATGCCTCAAGGACTCTGGATGTCGCGCAATCTAATTACACCACTATAGAAAAAGAACTTTTAGCAATAGTATTTGCTCTTGATAAATTCAGATCTTATTTGCTTGGTTCTAAGGTAGTGGTGTATACAGATCACGCCGCTCTCAAGTACCTTCTGAAAAAACCTGAAGCCAAGCCCAGGCTTATTAGATGGATGCTACTACTCCAGGAGTTTGATTTAGAAATTAAAGACAAAAGTGGAGCAAAAAATTTAGTAGCAGAACATCTAAGTCGCCTGACGCATATCTCTGCCGACCCCTTTCCTCTCCGGGATAA
The DNA here is from genome assembly GCA_003254905.1 of Nissolia schottii. Lineage (NCBI taxonomy): Eukaryota > Viridiplantae > Streptophyta > Magnoliopsida > Fabales > Fabaceae > Nissolia > Nissolia schottii. The sequence continues at coordinate 25,150 of QANU01070929.1, read as the reverse complement.
CTTTCCCGATGAATCCTTATTAATGATATCAGAAAGACCATGGTACGCAGATATCGTTAATTACTTGGTTTCTAATAAAGGGCCCCCACATTTTTCAAAAACTCAAATAGCAAAGCTTAAAAGCGATGCTAAGTATTACATATGGGAGGATCCTTATCTTTGGAAAATCGGAAGTAACCAAGTAATTAGATGGTGTGTCCTAAGATCTGAGGTTGAGTCCATTCTCAGATTTTGCCATACATTTGCAAGTGGTGGCCACTTTGGACCACAACGCACAGCCAGAAAAGTTTTAGATTCAGGATTTTATTGGCCTTCATTGTTTAAAGATGCATATGAATTCTGCAAATCATGTGAACAATGTCAAAGAATAGGTAACATCACTTGGAGAAATGAAATGCCCCAACAGCCACTATTATTTTGTGAAATTTTTTATGTATGGGGGATTGATTTCATGGGCCCTTTTCCTGTTTCTCATGGTTATACTTATATTCTTTTGGCTGTTGATTATGTATCAAAGTCGATTGAAGCCATTGCTACTCGAACTAACGATGCTGGCATAGTTGTATCTTTTGTCCGATCTAACATCTTTTACAGATTTGGAATGCCGAGAGCAATCGTTAGTGACCAAGGAACACATTTTTGCAACCGGCGCATGGAAGCTATGCTCCGCAAATATGGAGTTGTTCATAGGGTATCTACTCCCTACCATCCCCAAACTAACGGGCAGGCAGAAGTGTCCAACCGGGAGATTAAGGGAATCTTGGAAAAGATGGTAAAGCCCAACAGGAAAGACTGGTCACTGCGATTAGATGATGCATTATGGGCATATAGGACCGCCTACAAGACACCTATCGGGATGAGTCCCTTTCGATTGGTATTTGGCAAGCCTTGCCACTTACGAGTAGAATTGGAGCACCGAGCTTATTGGGCCGTAAAATAGTGCAACATGGATTTAGAGCAAGCAGGGAGCCACCGAAATTACAACTTCAACAATTGGAAGAACTCCGGTTGGATGCGTATGAAAACTCCCGGCTATACAAAGAAAAGACCAAACTATTCCATGATAAGAACATTCTGCGCAAATCATTTCAAGAAGGGCAGTTGGTGTTGCTTTACAATTCTAGGCTCAAACTTATGCCTGCAAAGCTCAGATCCCGATGGGACGGTCCTTGTGTAATTACCAAGGTACACCCGTACGGTAAGGTTGAACTGAAAGATCCGAAAACAGCTAGTACATTTGCAGTCAGCGGACACCGTCTTAAATCGTACCATGACACTGCTGGGAATCTCCAAGAGGAAGTGGAGGTCCAATGTCTTGCCGTTCCATGACCAAGGAAGCTGCTGTCAACGTCCAACTTAAGGACGTTAAATGATAAGTGTCCAAATTACATGATTTTTAACTTATCAAAGTGGCACTTAATCGCTTATGTTTTTAAAGAAATATCTGAATTAATCCCCGTATTTTGTAGGTTTCTAATATATTTTGAAGATGGATGCAAGCAGCCTAATTAAGAAGAATCCCATAAAGAATGGAGCAAAAATGGCAAGCTGAGGAAAAGAACTTAAAAGAGGAAAATAAGAGCCAGACCGCTCAGCGGTGATGCACGTCCGCTCAGCGCGTAAGACCAGATTCGCTCCGCGGAGAAGGGTTTAGCGCTCAGCGTCCGTGGAACCATCGCTCAGCGGAAACACCCTTACCGCTGAGCGAATGTATGTCGGCAAGCAACTTGCACGCGGCGCAATGATTGCGCCAGCTGGAGCCAGCCTGGCGCCGTACTGCCACGTCAGCGCCGCCCTGAAAAGCTGCCGAGCATTTATGACTCCGCGTAAAAAAGTACAACCGCTCAGCGATAAGGCACCGACGCTCAGCGATAAGGCCAGAATCGCTCAGCGGAACCATCAAAACCGCTGAGCGAAGGCATCCAACTTTTGCCTATAAATAGAGGGAGGCCGAGGCATTTACCACCATCCATCCACCCCCCACTTCATTCACTTCATTCCCATTTGATTTTCCACTTTCCATACATTACTTAGGTTAGGTTTAGAAAGAAAGTTAGGGTTTAGAAGCTTTCCTTAAGAGGAAGTGCTGCCGAATTGCCAACGGTTGCGATCCGTGGTGGAGGTGTGGAGACATTTCACCACTCTTCTCAACCAACCATTGCTCTAAAACCCTGTAAGTCTGTAAACTATCCATGACAATGGATAGCTAACTTTCTTTTATGTTGGGATTGATGTGCTTTATTTCTTAATGTATCCATTGTAACTTATGTTTATGATTCTATGAAGTCTTATGATTTTAATGAATGATCTTGTGCTTAATGCTTGCTGTTGTTAGTACTTTTGATTCTTAACTTGAGACTTGCTTGCATGAACGAAAGTTATGCTAGTTAAGTTACAAACCAGGTTAAGAACAATAGTGCTTTGAATAAGCTCGATTTTATGTTTGAATATTGTGAACGAAAGTTACAACTATTTGAGCTTGACCTAGATCAATTCATTTAGTTCTTAACTGCCATAACTGGAGATTTAGAACTAATCGCATTAACACCCGCTTTAACTTCAAGGTACTTTGTTGAGTTTGTGCAAGACATTGACAACTTAATAAAGGAACTTGTGAACTTAACATGCTTGAGAAAGATGATTAAGTTAAGAACTGGTGGCGATAAAATCAATAAGACTCATAAGTCACATGGCTGCATTGAGAAATATTGTCACTAAGATCCCAACATCTTTCTTTACCTGCCTAAACTCTATTCCATTATTGTTTGCTTAATTTTATTTGCAGTTATTTATCATTTATTTACTTAGCAAAATACCAATACATTTCCATAGCTTAAAATAGTTCAACTCCAAGATATTGGTTTTAAACACAATCCCTGTGGATACGATTATACCCGTCTATACTGCAATTGGATTCCTCGTGAATCTGAAAGCTGTAGAAGGATATATTAAATTGACGAGAGTGTGAAACTATTGCAAAAAGGCTTTCAACAATTTTGGCGCCGTTGCCGGGGATTGTGCCAATTTAAAACACTATCTTGAGTAGATATTTTAAGCTTTTGTAAATAGTGTAGTTAGCATTCTTCTGTTATTATTCTAACCCCTTTGCAAAGACTTTGCTATCTTGGTGTATGCGAAAGAAAATTTCTGCAGATCAACTTCTATTTGATCCAGAAATAGAAGCGACCGCTAGGAGGAATCGACGCAACACAAGGAGAGCTCAAGCTCTAGCAGAGGCGGTGGAAGAACAAGAAATTTTCTCATCTTCATCTTCATCATCTTCTTCAAATCAAGACACGATGGCAGAAACTGGAGGAGGAACTGCTGGAACAGGACAAAGCCAAGGCTTTGTCAACTTCACCCCACGAAACATCATTCGCATGGGACGAACAACGGGGACACAACGAATGCCTCAACTGCAACCAGGTTTGGTACAATTAATGCACGCTAATCCTTTTGCAGGCTTAGATCATGAAGACCCGTACGCTCATCTCACAAAATTCTATGAGTTGTGCGGAACGGCGGCTATGTCAGAAGCCGAAGAGGAAGCTATTTTCCTGAGGTTGTTCCCGTTAACCCTAATAGGAAAGGCAAAAGAATGGCTACTGGACCAACCCCAAACTGTCCTCTCCAACTGGGACCAGCTAGAAGAAAGATTTTGCTCGAGGTACTTTTCTCAATCAAAATTTATGGATTTAAAAACTGCTATCTCTACCTTTGTGCAGGCACCAAACGAAAGCCTGTGTGAGGCGTGGGAGCGGTACAAATCAATGTTGAGAAGGTGCCCAAACCATGGATTTGATGCCCGGACGCAAATCCACATTTTTAGAAATGGCCTACAACAACAGCATAAGCTTATGCTGGATGCAGCGGCTGGTGGACAAATAATGTCCAAAACACCAGACGAGGCCATCACAATCATCGAATCCATGGCGCTAACAGATCAGCAAGGGCAATATAACAGAAACCCAGCCAGGAGAGGAGGCATGATAGAACTGGGCACAAATGATGCCATCCTAGCCCAAAATAGGCAACTTCAACAACAATTAGATGAAATGAAGAAAACGTTGAATGAGTTGCCAAAGCAGTTGAAGGAGAGCCAGTCATCAAGAAGACACCAGGTAATGCAATGTGAATTTTGTTTTGGTGATCACCCAACTGGCTATTGTGAGTGCAGGGAAGAGGAAGCTCAGTTCATCAATAACCAGCAAAGGCCGTACCAGCAATTTCCAAGGAGTCAACCTTGGAGGCAGGAAGCAGGCCCGTCCAATAGAGCGCCACTTCCCTATCAAAACCAGCAATTTCAACCCCCACACCAAATTCCAACTCATCAAAATCAACCACCCAATTCCGCACTGGAGGACACCTTGACACAGTTCATGCAGATGTCCATGGCAACCCAGAAAAATACCGATGCTTCGATTAAGAATTTGGAGATTCAGGTAGGCCAGCTCGCAAAGGAAATGGCCGAAATCAGAAGGGGAGCCTTCTCTGCCAACACAGAGCCCAACCCGAAGGAGTCATGCAAGGCAGTCTTGACACGCAGTGGCAAACTGCCGAGATCTGACGTTGTTAAGGAGAATGTTGGTAAAAAGGGTGAAGTTGAAAAAAATGAGAGAATTGGAAAAGAAAGAGAAGAAGAAGTAGAGGAGGAGGAAAAAGAAAAAAATAATAAACATAAAGAAAATGAAAAAGAAAAAAATAAAAATAAAAAGAAAGAGGAGGAGGAAGTAGAAAAAGAGAAGATGTTGATCAAAGAAAAATCACTTCCTTATCCAAAAACTCCCTCAAAACTCGACAAGGAGAGGCAGTTTGCCAGGTTTATGGATATTTTCAAAAGATTACAAATCAATATTCCATTTGCCGAAGCACTGGAGCAAATGCCCTCCTATGCCAAGTTTATGAAGGAGTTATTGACCAAAAAAAGGAGATATCAAGAGGAAGAAACAGTGCAGTTAGGCGCAAACTGCAGTGCCATCATCCAGAATTATATTCCCCACAAATTAACAGATCCTGGAAGTGTCACCATTCCCGTTACCATTGGGAATGTGTCAGTGGGGAAAGCTTTAATTGATCTTGGGGCTAGTGTTAGCCTGATGCCCCTATCGGTGCTTAAAAGAATAAGTGATTTGGAATTAAAACCAACCAGGATGTCTTTGCAGCTAGCTGACCGATCGATCAAATATCCACTCGGAGTAGCGGAAGATGTTCTGGTAAAGGTTGATAAATTTTTAATCCCCGCTGACTTTGTTGTGATTGACATTTCAGAGGATACGGAAGTTCCCCTAATTCTTGGGAGACCTTTCATGAGGACTGCAAGAATGGGAATAGACATGGACAAAGGAAAATTGAAGATCAGAGTCCATGAGGATGAGGTGCAATTAGATATGTTCGAGGCAATGAAACATCCGGAGGATGAGGGACAATGTTTCAGCCTTGATGTACTTGATGAGGTTGTTATACAAGTACAACGGAGACCTCAAGTAGTGGACCCGTTGGAAATAGCATTAACCGATAACCCAGCGCCATTCACTGCAGATGAAGAAAAGGAGATAGAGCTATTTTTGCAAAACCTTGACTCCACACCAACCATTCTTCCCGAAGAAATAGAAGACCTTAACAAGAAAGCTAAACCAAAGGAAGAAAAGAAATTAGAGCTACCACCTCCACCTTCTCAATTCAGGTATGAATTCGTGCAGGATGAGGGAGTGGATGAAATAAGTAGCTCCTCACTTCTGAAGGAAGGATGGACTTTTCAAAGACTTTTCGAGGTAGCCAAACTAGTCAGCAATATGCTGGATAAAGAATTTGGCTAACCTTTGCTAAAGACAGGCGTCAAGCTAATGACGTTAAACGAGCGCTTCCTGGGAGGCAACCCAGAGTTCTATGAGTTTTATTATTCTAGTAGTTAAGTATTAATAATAAGGTGTTAAAATAAACTTTTTGTGAATATGGTGAAAATGGTTGCAATTGGAATAAAAGGATTGAAAATAGAATGATTGCTAACCAATCCTTGAAAAAAGAGTTCTCTAATTGTTTTGCAGGATTTAAAGCATTAAGGAAGACGAGGTCACATCAAGAGAACACAGTCACCATAACAGGGAGCAATTCTAATGTTTTTTTAGCACCTTAATTACTTTTCTTAGTTAGGATACCCCTTTTTGTCCTTAAGACTTGTTTGTTTAATAACAAATTAGTAGTTTATTTTACTTTGTTTGGTGCATGAACACAAGAATATATCATGAATTGACTTGTTTCAAGTATTCAGAATAGACCTTGTGAATACATGCATAGATACCATGAACATGCCATTATGCATTTTTGCTTGTTTGCATAAGCATAACCTTGAAAATGTTTCGAAATCAAGGAAATTAAACCTTAACCCATGTGAAGGAGTGAACCCATACACTTAGTGAGAAGAGAGAATCACCATTGCTTTGCACAATTGAATTTGTTTGAGTCTCTAATTTTGACAAATTGTATGGGAATAATAGGAGATGATCAAGGCATTTTGTTCTTTAGAATTTAAACCCACTTGGCCAAATAAAACCGACCTTACTTAGGAACATCCTTTGTTACCCCAGTTGAGCCTAACATGAGAAAATTCTTGTTCATAATCCCCGAACCTAAAAAGAAAACCAATGTTATCCCTTAATATCCGAATTAAGAGAGCATTCAAAATTGGATTATGTGCAAAAATCTAAGTCAGGGGGAGACAAGGATGAGTAGAATTGGGATGTACAAAAGTTAAACTAAAAGGAACAAAAGCAAGAAGTGCAAAAGAACACATTCTATCCCAAAACAAAAAGAAGAAAAAGAAAAAGGGATAGAAGACAAAAGAAAATCAAGAAAAAAAGGGTGAAAAAGAAAATGGTTGAAAAGAAAACAGGTAACAACAAGAAGTTGGTTTTCAATGCTCTCTTAATTGGAAAACATTTGCATAACCAGAAAAACCAATTTCCTTTGTAGCCTAGCCTCATTACAACCCTTAAAAGTCCGTTGTGATCCTTGCATGACCATACTCTTGCATTGAATGATGAGACAGGTAACAAATTTAAATTGTTGTGATTCAATGGTGACATTGAGAGAAACACTCACCCTAAATTGGTCCACTGACCATTGTGTGCATAATGATAATTTCCTTGGTGGAAAAGACATTGGATAGTGTGATTTGCCTATGCTATTCAAGTAATTGTGCATGTGACTTGCCCAGGTTATTCTATGATGTTCATACAGTCTTAAGCTTAAACTATTTGAAACAGGTCAATTCATTGCATTAACCGAGTGTTCATAAACATCAATCTCTTGTAAAATAATTCTTCTACTTTTTGTTTGAGGACAAACAAGGTTTTAAGTCAGGGGGAGTGATAAGTGTCCAAATTACATGATTTTTAACTTATCAAAGTGGCAGTTAATCGCTTATGTTTTTAAAGAAATATCTAAATTAATCCCCGTATTTTGTAGGTTTCTAATATATTTTGAAGATGGATGCAAGCAGCCTAATTAAGAAGAATCCCATAAAGAATGGAGCAAAAATGGCAAGCTGAGGAAAAGAACTTAAAAGAGGAAAATAAGAGCCAGACCGCTCAGCGGTGATGCACGTCCGCTCAGCGCGTAAGACCAGATTCGCTCCGCGGAGAAGGGTTTAGCGCTCAGCGTCCGTGGAACCATCGCTCAGCGGAAACACCCTTACCGCTGAGCGAATGTATGTCGGCAAGCAACTTGCACGCGGCGCAATGATTGCGCCAGCTGGAGCCAGCCTGGCGCCGTACTGCCACGTCAGCGCCGCCCTGAAAAGCTGCCGAGCATTTATGACTCCGCGTAAAAAAGTACAACCGCTCAGCGATAAGGCACCGACGCTCAGCGATAAGGCCAGAATCGCTCAGCGGAACCATCAAAACCGCTGAGCGAAGGCATCCAACTTTTGCCTATAAATAGAGGGAGGCCGAGGCATTCAACCATCCATCCACCCCCCACTTCATTCACTTCATTCCCATTTGATTTTCCACTTTCCATACATTACTTAGGTTAGGTTTAGAAAGAAAGTTAGGGTTTAGAAGCTTTCCTTAAGAGGAAGTGCTGCCGAATTGCCAACGGTTGCGATCCGTGGTGGAGGTGTGGAGACATTTCACCACTCTTCTCAACCAACCATTGCTCTAAAACCCTGTAAGTCTGTAAACTATCCATGACAATGGATAGCTAACTTTCTTTTATGTTGGGATTGATGTGCTTTATTTCTTAATGTATCCATTGTAACTTATGTTTATGATTCTATGAAGTCTTATGATTTTAATGAATGATCTTGTGCTTAATGCTTGCTGTTGTTAGTACTTTTGATTCTTAACTTGAGACTTGCTTACATGAACGAGAGTTATGCTAGTTAAGTTACAAACCAGGTTAAGAACAATAGTGCTTTGAATAAGCTCGATTTTATGCTTGAATATTGTGAACGAAAGTTACAACTATTTGAGCTTGACCTAGATCAATTCATTTAGTTCTTAACTGCCATAACTGGAGATCTAGAACTAATCGCATTAACACCCGCTTTAACTTCAAGGTACTTTGTTAAGTTTGTGCAAGACATTGACAACTTAATAAAGGAACTTGTGAACTTAACATGCTTGAGAAAGATGATTAAGTTAAGAACTGGTGGCGATAAAATCAATAAGACTCATAAGTCACATGGCTGCATTGAGAAATATTGTCACTAAGATCCCAACATCTTTCTTTACCTGCCTAAACTCTATTCCATTATTGTTTGCTTAATTTTATTTGCAGTTATTTATCATTTATTTACTTAGCAAAATACCAATACATTTCCATAGCTTAAAATAGTTCAACTCCAAGATATTGGTTTTAAACACAATCCCTATGGATACGATTATACCCGTCTATACTGCAATTGGATTCCTCGTGAATCTGAAAGCTGTAGAAGGATATATTAAATTGACGAGAGTGTGAAACTATTGCAAAAAGGCTTTCAACATTAAACAAAAGTGCTGGGTGGGAGACAACCCACCGTTTGTGAGCTTTTCTGTCCTTATCTCTTATTTATTTGTTTTATCTTTATCTTTTCTTTCTTGCCCTGTTTTGTGCATCAAAGCTAGTACAATTTTTCAAGTGTGGGGTGGGGAAGTTAAGAATTTTAACTGTGCATTACTTGTGAAATTCATCAATAAGGTATACTTTAGACTAAATTGATGATTGATTTGTGCAATATTCATTGTTGTGTTATACCTGTGGCATTATGTTGATTGAGCATTTTATAAATCTTGGCATGTTCTAATTAATTGAAGATATTACCTGGTAAGCTTTTGAGCCATTTATAGGATAGCAACCTTACATGTTATTCCTTTCTTTGTTGTGTGTACACTAACTAGTGCTCAAATCCAGAACTTGCCTGATGCTTTGCATTACACTTTTGCCTTTGTATATGACATGTGATATGATTGAGGCATTTCTTGTGCATTTAGCTTACATATCTATATAAGCCTACCTTGAATATGTGACCCTTGTTAGCCCCTTTGAGCTTTGAACCCTTTTATTGTATAATTAGCCCATTACGAGCCATTAAACTAAGAAAAACCATGATACACCTAGCTTTAGGGCTTAGGAGAATTGTGGCCCATCTGCTCATATGTGCTAAGCAATAAGTGTGGGGTTACATGAGGCCATGTAACATTTAAGTAGGGGGAGAGCAACCAAAATTATTGTTTCAAGATTGTTTAAAAAAAAAAAAGTACAAATCTTTAGCAAAAACAACCAATTAGGTGTACCAATAGAAACTCTCCCCTAAGCTATGAGTAAGCAGTGACAAGAGAAGCTAATGAAGATCAAGGTCCTTGCACCGTTGTTTAAGCACATATGCCATGAATTCTACTAAGTCTTAGGCTTTAGCTCAATGGCCATATGATATCCCACCTTAACCTTGGCCCCATTACAACCCTTTAAAAGACCTCTTGATGCATGTCATATATATTTGGTGATCCATGATGCTTAGAAGAAAGTCAAGCCTATGGAGGCGACTCCAGTACAGTGTTTGAGAGAGCATTGAATAAACCTACACACTTTGAGTGACGAGTGACACACACTAACCTGTGAGGCTCAATTGATTTTAACATGCCTTGACTTATTCTTTGTTCATGATTGATATGCCAAGAAACTTGTTTAAATACACAATGATATCATCTCTTGTCTAAATGCACTTTAATTTTTGGATTGTCATGAATTTTGCACAGTTGTCTGATAATTACTGAGTCAGCTTAAGTGCCTCCCTAAGTTTCGCGGCTTTGTAGGGGGATGTACATAGTGTCGCTGCACCAAAAAGATTTCTCTCTTAGCTTACTTAAGTTCTTAGTTTATTGCATGAGGACATGCAATTGTTCAAGTGTGGGGTAATTTGATAAGTCGATTTTATACCCTAAATTATTACTCCATAAGTGAGCAAATGCATACTAAAATGTGTAGGTTTGATACTCATTCAATATGTCTTTACACATTGTCCTCTTTTGAAAGGAATTAAGAAAAATGTTAATATGAGACATTAATTTAACTTTAGAATCTAATGTTTCGTTTGTAGTTTTTCTACTTTGAATCACAGGAATTGAATGACTAAGAGGATTATTGAAGACAAGAAGAGAAGAATAAAGCCAAGGGAAAGAGAAGAAGGAGAAAAAGAAGCAAAATCACAAAGTCCAGCACGGACCGCTCAGCGGACCACAGGAGGCGCTGAGCGGTTGTAGAAGAATCAGGGAAACCGCTGAGCGCACCTGACCCATCGCTCAGCGGATCAGCTTCCAGAAACTTTGCCAGCTGGTGCCAGCTAGCAAACCGCATCTGCCCGCCAAGGTTGACTCCACCGCTCAGCGGTGGCACCAAACCGCTGAGCGGTCCCGACGAGCCTTGGCCTATAAATAGGTGGCCAAGGCACCCCTTTAGGGCATTCTTTTCCCATCCTCTTCCAACCTCTCCCTAAGCTCTCCTAGGCCAAAACCCTTCCTTTTTCCTCCCATATTCTTCACTTTTTACATTTTATTTAAAAGCACTTAGGCTATGTTAAAGTGATTTGTTTTCTTCAAAGCTTGTAACGAAGTTCTGCCAAATTAATTCCATGTTCTATTGTTTCATTTCTTATTGCCATCTACTCTTTATTCTCTTTATTTACTTTTTCTTGCTTTTTCATTCACTTTAATCTTCCATTGCTATTTACATCCTTCCGTTTCTTTATTTACTTCTTTGATTCTCTTTACTTACTTTAAGTTTGTTTACTCTTTCTATTTTCTCTTCCTTTACCTTTACTTTTCATTTTATTTCTTGCCTTATCATTTACTTTTTCCATTGTTATTTACTTTTCCTTTCTCTTTATCTACTCTTTCTTTCTCTTTATTTACTTTGAGTTTTAATCCTCCAACCATGGAGGAGTAATTTCTTAATATCTTGCATGCGGTAACTCAAGATTAAGATTAACTTGAGGTCTTGCGCTTAAAGTATACTCATGACTTGTTCCACCTTAATTAATGACAAAGCGATTGCACGTTAATGGTTAAGGTTAAATCTAAGTTAATGAATCTTGATGATTGTATGATTTATTTAACAATGATTAAGGAACTAAAGGAGAACTAATCAGATTTGATTACGTTGTGCAATTGGTACTTAATTAAACGGGTTTTAATGCTGAGATCTTAGTTTTAATACCTGTATTAACAAATGCTTAAGAGATTGACGATCGTAATTTCTTGAGTAAATTGCATATTAGTTAGAGATTTCAACTAATAAACAACATCTCCTTTCATGGATAATTAATCAGGAACCGATGAGAATTAATCCTTAATCTCGAAACGCCGTATGCAGGATATTGCCTTTATTATCATTGTCTTAATCTCGTTTTAATTACTTTCAAGTTATCAAAAAACAAAACCCCCCGATTTACTTTAACTATTGATTTGGTTCTAAATTGCTTCTTTGGGAAACGACCTAGGTTAACCCCCTTTACTACGTTCTCAGGGCTTACTTGGTTTATAAATTATTATTTGATCGCGCACTAAAATCCAACGATGTTTTGGTGAGCGTCACCCACTGAGGACCCAAGGTTCTCACCCCCACTCCTTTATGATTCTAGGACGGCATGACATGTACGCCGAGACGGAGCCGGTATCAGAAGACATGCAGAGGTATGAACGTCAGAAGATTCCGAGGAAGCGACGGACAAAGATTTCTGTGCTATGTTTTAGATTAGCTTAAGGGATTATGTGCTCCCTTAGCTCATATGGGAATGTATTATGACTTGTATACTTGATGGTATAATTATGTATTATTATTTGATTGTGCAACTATGTGATGGACCGAATACTTGTATGTTTATGTATTTCTCTTGTAAGATCTCTAACACTGCCACTCTGTAATTAATTATCGCTTAAGTCCATTAGAACTCTATTGTTTGTATCTTTATATGCTATCTTAATCACACATGGCTTCTACTTTATAAAATGATAATGCACACGAATGATTTTCAAAATGGTCCATATTTTCAAGTAAGAAATATTTGCCAAGCTAAAAGTAGGGGCTAGAAGTAACCCCACCAAAGCTGAAAACAACCTAGTGAGCTTTGTTTACTACGTACGGGTAAACAGTTAGCTAGGGTGTTTCATGGGGCTTAATGATTATAGACATAATATATGTATACTCATGGCAATTATAGCAAACATTAACAAACAGTTGACAAAGTGGTTCAATAAGATGGTCCTCATACATCATTTCACATTTAGATTCATTACATGGTTTAATACTGCAAATAATATAAATATATCATAGAGACTAATGGAACACTACTCCATTTAGTCAGTACAAAATATCAATGGTGGTAGACGGTAAAGATCATGTTGCTTGTTAAAGAATCCGACCTTCAATCCTCCTCGGGGTCCTTTTCGGGGTCTTCCTCCTCCTCAGAGTCCTTCTCCATGGGGTCCTCATCATCTGAGTCCCCTTTGGGGGAGTCGTAGTCAGGGGAGTCCTTGTAACATGTAACATCCCAAACTTCCCTTGGGAGAATTTCGCCTGAATCGCAAATTCTGCTCAATTAGAAGCACCGTCGAGGCGATTAATTGAACGGGGAAAATTATTTAGAACATTAATTGCTTCCAAATGTCAGTCGAAATAATCGTTTCAGGATCAGACGGGATGCTGCAAGGACTGTGCCCATTTTCGGCCAAAATGAAAATCTCGTCAGGTCCTAAAGGTATCCGTAAGATATACTCTCATGGAGGAATATTTCTGAATACCTTAACTTGATATATCCTTAGGACCAGGAAAATTAGGAGATCGCGGATACGTGTTTGGAATATTTTTCGAATATCCACACGCGCACGAAAAATGGTCAGTTAGATGTTTTCATAAAGTAAAAATATAATATCACATTTTCCTAAAATTAAATAAGAGAAAAAAAAAAGAAAGAAGAGAAAGGGAAGCAGGGGGCCGAACGGCCTGCCTATAAAAGGCTCCCCCACGTAACTTCAGCAGCAAGGGAAAGAAACGAAAAAAATTAGAAAAGTTACTCTGCTAGTGTCGTTCCAGCACATCGCGGATACGCTACCAAGCCTAGGAAAAATAAGGAAAGCCCACCAACGCAACGAGGATAATTCCCTCATCACGGACCTCTTACTGGAACGCACATAGGAAGTGGGTAATCCTAAGCCCAATGTCTATGTGGTTTATTTGTTAACTGTATATGTGTGTGTTTATGCTTCTGACTGTAGAACTATTAAGTAGTATTTTGGGGGATATAAGGTAAAAAGGGTTTTGAGAAACTTTGAAAAAATGAAACGTGTAATTGTACTGATTGGAACCCTAGAAATAGTGGAAAGTGAGAACTGGAGTCTCGGGAAGGCGATTTTTCCAGCCTTCATTCGAATACGCCAAGAATTCAGTCGAATGAAAGCCAACAGGAGCATTCCTTCGAATGAATTCCTCTGCAGTCGAATGAAAGAAAATTTCTGGAATTCAATCGAATGAATCCCCTAGTATTCGAATGAAAGAATGCCGAGGGAATTCACTCGAATGAAAACCCATTCCAATCGAATGAAAGAACTTTGAGGGATTTCATTCGAATGCCCCTACAGGTATTCGAATGAAACCCGACAGACTTGAGATTTTGGTGGTTCCAAGGGATCTAATGAGTAAGTAGGAGTCCATTGTTGTATATTGAAGCATGCATCATGAGGAACAGGTTGTGCATAGGTGTTAGGACAACCTTAGCACACTAGAGGTTAATCGCCTAAATGTTTACAGATCATAATTGAACGTTAGGAAATGGGTATATAGCTATATGATAGGAAGCATCTCTCTTGGAGGACACGCCTTTCACCAGTCCCCACAAAGGGGTGGATTGGTTAAGAATAAGGAAGGAAAAAGAAAGAAAGGAAAGAAAAGAAAGATGAATGAGAAAGGGTGACGTCACACCTAAGAAATGATAATGATGTAATGAAAGGTATGGGTCTCCACTTGGTTGTGTCATAAGCCAACCTCTCGCCGTCCCGCTAGGTGGCCGGTTATCTCTATTGATGATCGAAGACGGAACATTAGTTATCCGCGGTGGTTCGCAACTACTCAGGTTATAGCGTTGCCTGGTCGACATCAATCAGAGGACAGAAGTAGGTTGTAGATGTTTGGCCGCATCTACATGAGTGGGATGACTCGGCGCGGCCCTGGTCCATTAGTTAGCTGGGAGCCGACGCAGCCTCGGTCCATTAGTTAGCTGAGAGCATGGAAAGTAGGATGCGCCCCGATCCATTAGTTAGCCAGCACGCATGAGAGAGTCTCAAGGTTTGCATGCATATGAAATGAATGAAAATGCCATGATGTGATGAATGATTATATAATATATAAGTATATGCTACTATATAGGAGCATGTGTATGACGTAAGTACTGTCGAGATAACGCTCGAGACGGCTATGTATGTATGCAATAAAGTTAACAAGCACGAGAACTTAGATAAGCAAGACTAGTTCCCCAGTCACCTAGTAAAGTAGATAAAGCCGTTTAAGACCTTAGGCCAGATAATAATCAGTAGGATGTTAGTATGCATGTTCACTTAGAAATACCTGAGCGGCCTGGTTGATAAGTGAGAAAAAGAGATCCCCTACGCTAAGGTTAACCACTGAGGACGACTGTTCTCACCCCCACTCGCTTATGCTTCCAGGAGCAGGCGAAGAATATGAGGGCTACGCGGAGCCAACTGAGGAGGTACCAGTAGAGCCGTGATCGTCCGATGGCGGATAAGCAGAAGACCATACTTTTTGATATATAAGTTGATATGCATTTTGTTGTATTTGGCTGGTATATGTGTAACCTATTATGATACTTTGTTGGTTGTACTCGGTGATGGACCAGATACTTGTTTATGTAATTAATTATGCCAGTATTGATTAGCCCTCTTAAACTTCAGCTCTATCGTTTGTATTATATGCTTTGATTCACGCGTGGCTCATATTTTGTAAATAAAGTAATAAGCAAGAAAGTTTTAAATTGGTCCATATTTTCCTTAATCTGCTATTTTCGAAAGGTAATGAAGGACTATAAGTAATCCCACCAAAGGACTAACAACCTAGTGAGCTTGGTGTACTACTCGAGGGTATGCAGTTAGCTAGGGTGTTACATAACACCCCTAGCTAACTGCTTACACTTAAGTCATATGCAATGCTCACTAGGTTGTTAAGTAATTGGTGGGAATACTTATAGTCCTTCATTACTTTCGAAAATACTTGGTTAAGGAAAATATGGACCATTTTTCAACTTTCCCTACTTGTGATTCCTGATCAATGTATGAGTCGCGTGTGAACAAGATATATACAATACAAGCGATAGAGCCTTGGGCTTACGATCACTAACCAATCACAGTATAATCAGATAGATAAGCAAACATATGGTCCATTACACATATTTACAACAATCCACATAGTATTATAATAATTTACATTTACATAGCATATCTATCACAATACATAGTTCATTCCTTTCAACAAAAGATACGCACAACTAGACTAGCTCGTCCTCACAGTCTTGGAGTCTTGCTTCTCAGATACCGGCGGCCCGTACTCCGTCCTTCACACCTTTTCTTGTGCTCATCATAGCCCTCGTCTGCCCCTGGAATCATGAGCGAGTGGGGGTGAGAACTTTCGTCCTCAGTGAGGTACCTCAATGTAGGGTTTACTTCTTTATCTCGCTTATGAACCTGGCCACTTAGGAGATCTCTAGGTGTTCATGGATACTACACTCCCACTGGTTATTATCATTCCTCCTATTCCTGAGTAGCTTTATCTATTTTACTTTGTGATGGGGGATCTCTACTCTTTTCCTTATCTAGGTTTTTCCGCTTATTAACTTTATTCGCTTGTTCATATAGGTCGTCTCGAGCATTCTCGTGATGGTACTTACACGTTATGTCTACTCGAATTCATATATTCATACCTCATATACTCATACATCACATACCCATTCATCATGTATCTTATGCATGGAGACTTTGAAACTCTCTTACGCTTCCGGCTAACTAATGGACTTGGGTCGCATCTGAGTAGTTGTAAACCACCGATGGATAACTAATGTTCCATCTATCAACTATCAATAGGGATAACCATCCACCTGGTGGTATGGTGAGGCGTTCGTCCTCTCGACACAACCAAGTATGGACTCGTACATCATCATTGTAACATCCTGCTTTTTCCTTAGTGAAATATCGCCAGATAAATACATATAAGTATTCTCTAAAGGCTAGATAGTTAGGAACGAGAACTCTCAGGCCACGCTCAGGCCGCTCAGTAGGTTGGTGAACTCGCTGAGCGGGTTGGTGAACTCTCGCTGAGCTGATTGGTGAGTTCGCTGAGTTCTTTGGTTATCTATGGCAGCTTGGTAGGTGGGATCGCTCAGCGGGTTGGTGAGGCCGCTGAGCAGTCAGGCTTCTATTTGCTTTGTTTTTTTTTTTTCAGCTTTGTAGTCCTTTTCGATTCTTCTTGTTCGATCCATTGTAACAATTGCATGGTATCTTCCCTCTTGTAATCCTTCTTGCTTTTCTGCGAGTGTTTTAACAAAATTTAGCAGTTTGTCCATACATAATCTATCCTTTGTATATTATCAAAATTGTGTAAAAATGGGGAATAATCTTGCAAGTGTCGACTAAGTTCTGTAGAAACATCAAAATATGGCACTTATCAACCGACCCTTGGTGGTCGGGCCTTCTTAAGAATTTACCAGTTCCCTATATTCAATTATCATTTTTAAACATTAGGTCATTCAACACTAGTGATCTGTAGTTGCCTTACCCTTAACAGCAACTATGCCTCATGATGCATGCACTACTTGGGATCACCAGTCTCTTCATGCTTTATCATTCATAGGTGGCTGGGAGTGAGCAGATGGGATGATGCGGTTTCAAAAATGTGTTGCAGACCTCTTAACCCTTTTAGACCAGTCTGGTCAAGTCCCTAGGGTTCTCAGGCCGCTCAACGCCCTGTCCACTCAATGCCCTCAACCGCTCAGCGCCCCTTGTGGCCACTCAGCGACCTTGGCCGCTCAGTGCTTCCCTGAGCCCCCTCATGTCCTGGGCTATCCTTATCCAAACTTACGTGGCATCCAGGTCACAGACCGTTCAACACCTTAGTTAATAACTCAGCGCCCTGCACCTGAAATTCACCACGTAACCTCTCTCATGTTAAGCGGCAGAACAGCTCAGGCTGCTCAGTGCCCTGGGGCTTTCAGCACCTGTAACCCGAGAGCACGACCAACTTTCTTTAACTTTTCTCAACCAATTTTCATAATTTTTCAAGGTTTAAAACACATCATTCCATCCCTCACTAACCACCTAGAATCATGCTAACCATCTACATGCCTAACCATGTCTACATAGCATAGTACAATCATCCACAAGCACACATACATACACATGATCACACAAAGAACTCAAGAACACCAAGGAGGTGAGTAATGTAACAGCCTGAGTTTTTCCCTTCACCAAAATGTCGCATAATAAATAATTAAGAATACATTAATAAGAAAAGATAAAATAAAATAAAAATACAAATTTAAGTATTAACTTTAATCTCTGTAATATTAGCTAAAATAATAATTTTGCGATCTCGTGGAGTTCTGGGAGGTTCGAGTCGATATTAGGTTATTATGACAATTTAATCATGACTCAAAGGAGTCCGTAAAATACATTAATACGAAAATAAATTCGAGAATATCTCGACAAAGATTTAAATATTAACAAGAAAAATTAGTAGGTCACAACGGTATGTCCAAAATATTTTTAGGACTTCCGGACATAAATAGTTAATGAGAGAACACGACTGAAAACACACAGAGAAAAGTAACACATGTATGGTGAAACACCCCTAGCTAAATGTTTACCCGTACGTAGTAAACAATGCTCACTAGGTTGTTTTCTTCTTTAGTTGGGTTACTTTTAGCCCCTACTTTTAGTTTGGAAAATATTTCTTTCTTGAAAATATGGACCATTTTAAAATCACTCTTTCACTATGTTGATATTGATTTGCAAACTAGGAGCCGTGTGTGATCAAGGAAACATACATATACAAACGCTAATATATCTGGCAGTTAAGATGGTGATAAGCTGGAGGAGTATAAATATACATATAAACACAATCAAGGTCCAACATTTAATTACACATTGCTTATTAATAATTAATTACACAAACAATTAACAAAAGTCATAAATCATAGTACAAAATATCTATCCACATATTGCAGACATCTTCACTTGGCTCCGGCCGGTAATCACCCTGTTGCAGTCGTTCGTCGAGCCCTTCGCTTTGCGTACCTGGACCCATAACCGAGTGGGGGTGAGAACTTTTCATCCTCACTGGGAGTCTCTTCGCGTCATCTATCGTTCATTACTTCGTTATCTTCCAGGCCACCCAGGAGATCTCTAGGTGTCATGCATACTAATACCCCTACTTGTTATTGTCTTTGTCTAGGTCCTAAATGGCTTTATTTACTTTACTAGGTGATTGGATAACTAATCTTGTCATTACTTAAGCTTCGTTCTCATTAACATTTCGTTACTGCTAAAGACATAATAGTCGTCTTGGGTCGTTCCCTTGACGATACATAATGCATAACCATATATCCATACATACATACATACTAATGCATAACGATATCTATACTCGTACATACATACTTGCATACATACATACATTCATGCCTTTGCTCATACATATAAATACATAGTGCATGGGAAATCTGGGGATCTCTTACACATACCGGCTTACCCGGGTTAGCGTCCTTCTTAGTCCTTTCACCCATGTAACCGTGGCCTTCGGTTACAACCTCCTTCTATTCCTTATCATGATGACCCGGCAGTGAAACACCCCTAGCGAATTCCGTACGCTCGAGCCGTACGTAGTGCCCACTAGGTTGTTTACTTCCTGGTCTTTTCCTTAGTTTTTCAAAAGTACTAGCTTTAATAAAATAGGGACCCAATTTTTTTTCATTTTGCGTTAAGCATACAGTTTAAATCATAAGAGCCGTGCTTGCAACAGAATAATATAACAAACGATATCTCTAGTAAGTCGGAATTAAGTTAGTGGATACATAGGTTACACACATAGTGGGTCCTCTGCAGATACAAATACACACCATATACTAGTTATATTACATAACCCATACACATGTCAAGAAATACATTTATTCCCCTTATTCTTTCCATAATATCTACTACACGGCCAGCTAAGTCTCATTGCCCAAATTCTCCTCAAGTTCCACAACATCAGCATAGTAGGACTCGTCTTCCATCCTTGGAGTCATAAGCGAGTAGGGGTGAGAACGGTAGATCCTCAGTAAGTAACATTTCAATCGTGGCTTTTTGTTTCTCGGTCATTCTCCAGGCCGCTCAGAGTTTAGTCTAAGTGTGCATGCAACTAACACCCTACTAATTACGGTCTTGGGCCTATACTCTGCGCAGCTTTATCTATGTTACTAGGTGATTGGCTTTCTAATCTTGTTATTACCTGGGCTTCGTGCTTCTTAACTGGACGTTTCTACTAGAGACATACTATTCGTCTTGGGTCG
Source organism: Nissolia schottii (assembly GCA_003254905.1). Taxonomy (NCBI): domain Eukaryota; kingdom Viridiplantae; phylum Streptophyta; class Magnoliopsida; order Fabales; family Fabaceae; genus Nissolia; species Nissolia schottii. The sequence continues at coordinate 5,067 of QANU01070929.1, read as the reverse complement.
TTCCCTTGACGATATACAATGAATAAACAGTTATACATAATGCTTAGGCAGATAAATCTACATACTTATCATCATGTCATCAATCAGCAATGCATACAATTAATATCATAGTGCATGGGGGAAATCTGGGGATCTCTTACGCGCTCTATGGCTGCGTCCTACTTAGTCCTTACACCTTTGTAGTAGTGGCCTCGGACTACAACCTCTGTTTGCCACTATTGCATCGACCCGGCAGTGCTCTTTACCGGCATGGTAGCTAACCATGCAAGGCTCATAGGAGGTAAACATCGAATGCAATCAGTGCAACCATCCCCTCTTTCTGGAATGGCGAAGGATCAAACCTATGAGTGATCAGGCGTGGACACGCTTTGATCGGCCCTATGACTCGATCCGTTTCTCTTTTCTCTTTTAGTGGGGCCCCTTAGTATTCATATCATTCATACAGACCTATGCCTGTTATACATGTGTGGGCCTGTGCTCGTTTTGCATCTTTGGGCCTATGCCCGTTTTACGTATCGTTATCAGGTCTCTTTACCTGCGTTGCTCGTAACCAATTCGTCTTGCCAAATTGGTGAGGGGCGTGTCTGTAAGACCTTGCCAAGAGAATAGGGGTTTCTTAATCATATAACTAGACTCCTTGACTACAGTCTACCGTGCCAACTGGGGTTGGGACCTTCCTAACTTTCTTTATTTCCTAGGGTTCCATTATGATCTTCATTAAACTTTTAAAGTGAACCTCTAATTATCTAAGGTCGCCCTAACTCCTACGACGGCCTTTCCTCATGATGCATGCTCGAATTATGAAAAGACATACATAACTATGCAGGTTGGATTCCATAGAACCTTGAAAATCATAAGCTTTCAGTGAGCATTCGAATGCTTAAGGGTTCAGCATTCGATTGCTTCTTTCAATCGAATCCCTTGGGAATTCAATCGGCTGAACTCCCTCTTGGTCTTTCATTCGATTGAAATCCCTAAGTATTCGATTGAATTCCTCCGCGGTCTTTCATTCGATTGAAATCCCTAAGTATTCGATTGAAATCCAGAATCTTCTTTCATCTGAATCCGTGGGAATTCAATCAAATGCTACAGTAAAAAAATCGCCCCAGAGTGCAAATTCTCTAGGGTTTGCTCCGCGAAACCTTTCTCACTTCTACAATAATCCAATCCATACAGTTATGGTTTCCAAACCTCAAAATCACCAAAATCTAGCTTCCCTAACTCATTTCCTATAGTTTTTGTAAAATAGTTTTCTAATCACATACACAGAAATGCATTTAAACAATCATTAAACAAACCACATAGACAATGGGCTTAGAGTTACCCACTTCCTATGAAGATTTGAAGTTGGTAGGTGGAAGGTGGAGAAAATCCTTGTTGCAATGGTATGCTCCAAGAAATTTTCGGAAGTCCGGTAGCGCTCTCGCGATGTGCTCGAACGATACTGGGAAAGTAAAAATTTGAAGAAACAGCAGAGCTTCATAAATGCTCCTTCGGTTTGCACTCAGGGGTCATTTATAGCCGTGGCCCCCTGTTGCATATAATTATTAATTTAATTATTAATTAATTATTATTATATTATTATTTTATTATAATTATTTTAAATATCCTTGCCCCAGCTCTAATCTAGTCCTTTCTACCCACTTCTGGCCCCTACACGCGTCTCCGAAAAATATGAAAATTATATATCTGTGATTTGTGAATTTTTTTCGGTCAGGATGGCGCTCCGAAACAAGATATCGGGGAACTTGTTTTTGCCCGCTATTCCTTCGCAGATCACCTTAGTGCCCAACCGGGTTTCTGTTTGCACCCAAAATTGACCACAGCCTTTCGGGGCCCAACAGGGTCACAACCTCCTAATTTCCTCCCAATTCGAGGAGAACAGACCTCATAAATAATTTCTCTCTAACCCAAATTCGGGTTACTTTGTACTTTTTACCTGGTCAGAGTTATAAATCGTGCCGAAGGCCTTCCTAAGGAAAGTCGGGTTGTTACAGGCAGCGCATGAACCGGAGTGGTAGCTAACAACGTTAAGCTCATAGGAGGAAATTCATCATCATGCTAGGTACCAGCACCCCCTTACCGGGATGGCGACGGACCGACCCTTTGGCGCGATCAGGCGTGGACTCATTTCTCTTTACTTTAATCTTAGTTCTTTGTTTTGGGGTCCCCCGTTTCTTTCTTACAGGACTGTTTCTGTTCTCTTTCTTTCCGGCCTTTGCCTGTTCTCTTTTCTTTCACATTCAGGTCTCTCTACCTGCGTTGCTCATAACCAATTCATCTTGCTGAATTGGCGAGGGGCGTGTCTGTAAGACTTTGCCAAGATAATAGGGGTTTCCTAATCATATAACTACTGACTCTGGCTAAGGCCGTCCGAATCCTTGGTGACCCGTCACCTCTGCTCTGCTTTATTCCCTAGGGTTCAATTATGGTCTTCGTTAAACTTTAACGTGAACTTCTAATTATCTTAGGTCGCCCTAACTCTTACAATGGCCTTTCCTCATGATGCATGCTCAAATACATAGATATGGCCTAACCTTACTCATTGGATCCCTTAGAAACATTAAACTCCCAACTTTGCCAGGTTTCATTCCAATGCGTGCTGTGGTATTCAAATGAAATCCCTCGGAGTCCTTTCATTCGATTGGAATAGGCTTTCATTCGACTGAATTCCCTCGGCATCCTTTCATTCGAATACTAGGGGATTCATTCGATTGAATTCCTAAAAATTCGCCTCATTCGACTGCTGAGGAACTCATTCGAAGGAAAGCTCATTTTGGGCTTTCATTCGACTAAATTCCTGTAGTATTCGAATGCTAGCTGGAAAAATCGCCTCCCCGAGACTCCAGTTCGTAAATTATCACTGTTTCTAGGGTTCCAATTAGTACCGTTATGCGTCTCATTTATCAAAATTACCAAAAACCCCTTTGACCCTGATTTCCCCAAAAATACTACTTACCATTTTTACAGTCAGATATTCCAGATAACACATAAACAGTCAAATAATTAACCACATAGACAGTGGGCTAAGAGTTACCCACCTCGAAACAAGTTTCTGAATCGGTAGAAATGAAGAGAAAAATATCCTCTTCGCATGGGTATATTTATCCTATTTTTCTGGAGTCCGGTGGCGCTTCCACGATGTGCACGAATGGAACAAATAAAGAAAGAAAACGTAGCAAAGAAACAGAGAAGCAAGAAGTGAAGCGTAACGCTTCTTGTAACAACCCGACTTTTTCCCTTCAATTAAAATGCTATTTAAGGAAGAATTAAAAATATAATAATAAGGAATAGTTGAGTTAAAAATAAAATCAAATTCAAATAATAATTTTACTTCTGTAATATTAGTTAAAAATAATTCTTTGACGATCTCGTGACGTCTGGTGACGTTTGGATCGAAATTAGGGTTTTATTGTAATTTCCTTACGACTCACAGGAGTCTGTAAAATAGATTAATATGAAATTAAATGAAAGAATATGTCAATTAAGATTTAAATATTAACAAGGATAATTCATAGGTCACAACGGTGTGTCCGGAATATTTTAGGACGTCCGGACATAAACAATTAATGAATGAACATGACCATAAACACACTAAGGGCAAAATTGGAAAACTAATTATGGCCAAGGCATTAGAGCCCCACGGCCAGCCCCCAAAACCAAAACCCCCACATACAAACATTCCAAAGTTTCATTTTCTCTTCTAAGTTTCGAAGACCTAAGTTCCATAATCATCCATAACCATAATCATCCAAGCTTAACTATCATCCTTTGCTCTTCATCATCATAGTTCACTCTCAAAATCATCAAGAAGGCAAGCTAGCATCAAGGTGAAGAGTTTCTCTTCAAGTGGAAGCAAGAGAAACAAGCTCCAAAACCCTAAAACTCCATAACCTAGGGTTTTACTCTTTCTTGACAAAGAAACTCAAGGAAGCTTCAAGTTCATCTTTCCATCATTCAAATTCATTTCTAAGCACCTAAGGAGGACAAGCAAGGATAGTTGGTGAGTTTTCATCTCTTGGTGACAAGCCAAGTTTCCATAATTGCCCTAATTATGTCAAGATTTCATTTTAGGTCAAGAAGGCTCCAAACAAGCAAGCAAGGCTTGATTTCCTCCTCTTTCTAGCATCAACAAGTCCTTGAGGAAGTGGGTAACCCTAGTTCTTCACCTCTTTGATGGTGGCTAAGTGTTGTGTGATTGTATGTGTATGTATGTGAATTATGAGTTATGGACATAATTGTTAGAAATGAGGTTAGGACTTAGGAAGACAATTCTGAAGGGTCTTGTGACCTGGATTGGATAGGATTATTGTGCTTGAATTATGTGTGAAACTCAAGCAGGTGCCATGGGAGAAAAGGGGAAGCAAATGGAAGAGAAGAGCAATTCGGTTTTCATGTCTCGCACAGGGGCCGCTGAGCGGGGTCTCAGGCGCCGCTGAGCGAGACAAGGCTTACGTGGAAAGTTAAAAGATATTTTTAAAATAAGGCAGTGGAAGAAAATTCGAGAAAGTTCAGCCGTTGATCGATGAGGTTAGTACCGCTGAGTGATAAGTGCCTGATTTATGCAAATTTGACCTATCAAAATGGCACTTATCTATTATGTTTTTAAAGAATTATCTAATTAATTTTCCATATTTTGTAGGATTTCTAATATATTTTGAAGATGGATGCAAGAAGAATTTATGAAGAATAATCCCATGAAGAATGGAAGAGAAGGGCAAAATTGGAAAAGAGCTTAAAAGAGACGATTCTGGCGACAGGACCGCTCAGCGATGCACACAGAATCGCTCAGCGCACAAAAGGTTAATCGCTCAGTGGTATAGACCCTTATCACCCAGCGAAGGTACGTCGGCAAGCCACTTGTGGCGCCGCCATCCACGTCAGCCACCGCCCTGCAAAAGCTGCCGAGCATTTAATGAAGACGCATAAAAGTACGATTGCTCAGCGATAGTGCGCCGCCGCCCAGCGACTTAGAGTTTATCGCTTAGCGAAGGTACTAAAACTGCTAAGCGATGGACCCCAAATTTTGCCTATAAATAGGGAGGCCGAGACCACTTCGAAACCATC
>QANU01070920.1:0-20588 GCA_003254905.1 Nissolia schottii | reverse complement strand
AAAATTCAGATTGTATTTCACTTCAAGGATGCCTTATGAATTACAAGGTTCTCCTATTTATAGCACTTATTAGAACCCTTTCAAATCACCACTATTTAGAAATTTATTGGTTACTATTTAACAATGATTACCCACTACATTATTAGCCACTAAAACCCATGCACTAAAATTCCACCTCCCAAAGTTAAATGCTCCACTAATAAAAGCTGTTAACTTCACCAACGAAAATGACCACCTAAAAGACTTCTTTGGTCTTCTTGTCTTCATGGAAGTTGAAGCATTTTATCTTAGCTTTCAAATGGCACCGGTTTCATCTTAATTGGATCACTACAGCCCAAGTTATGACCCAATTATCACAAACTACTCAGAGTCCAGCAACAACATTATTTAATTGGGCTTGGATGATCATTACTTCTTTTGGACTTGTATTTTCGGATTGCCATTGATTATTTAGAGCCAATATTTCTTTATTAACTATTTCTTGTATTCTTCTCATCTTTCCCTTATCATTGGGCCCCCATTTACTTGGACTTGGTCAATTGACTTGATGGCTGGGTTCATATCACTACCTCTGATTTGTTGCATCTTTATTTTCATGTCATTTATTTATTTAGTCTATTTAAATATTAAATAAAATTATCAAATCCTTCACTCCATTGTTTAATTAAACGAACTCAAGAATGGTATTTTTGCAACTCTCTGTGGATTCGACTATACCCAATTATACTGCAATTGGATTCCTCGTGAATCTGAAAGCCGTAAGTAGGATATATATATTTAATTTGGACAATAAAAGCGCAAACACGCTTTCTACGAAATTGGCACAGTTGTGACAAAAACCAAAGCTGTGTCGAGATTAGAGAAAGTGCGATTAGGCTTTCATCAAATTTGGCGCCGTTGCCGGGGAGTTGCGTCATAAATACATTGCTTGAGTTTTGTTTAGTTAAACAATTGTGAATATTTGTAATATATTGTATAGTTCTTATTTTGTTATTTTGTGAACTATCTTGTTCTAATCTTATTGGCTAGTGTGCATTTCTTTAGCTCTTGCGAGGTAAGGCTTCTAAAGATCAATTAATATTTGACCCAGATTGAAGCTACTTCAAGGAAAAACAGTAAAAAGAAGAAAAGACAACTAGCCAAGCAAAGACTGGAACAAGAAGCAACTTCAACATATTCATCTTCAGGAACCAACCAAGAAGAAACCACGACTGACAATACTGGAGCTGGTGACAACACAGGAGCTGGTAACACTACAGGAGCCAGTGACAACAGGGGTTTTGTAAACTTTACGCCTAGGAACATTATTAGAATGAGCAGAACTACTAGAGCTCAACGATCACCTCAGATGCAACCTGGCCTGGTACAATTATTGTATGCTAACCCGTTTGCAGGTTTGGATCATGAGGATCCTTATGCTCACTTAACCAAGTTCTATGAACTTTGTGGGACTGCGAGAATGTCGGAAGCAGACGAAGAATCTATCTTTTTGAGGATGTTTCCCTGACGCTGATTGGAAAAGCCAAAGAGTGGTTGCTGGATCAACCACAACATATTTTGTCTAACTGGGATCAATTGGAAGAAAAGTTATGTGCGAGGTATTTTTCTCAATCCAAATATATGGATTTAAAAACTGCTATTTCTACTTTTGTGCAGGCACTGGGAGAAAGTCTCTGTGAGGCCTAGGAGAGGTACAAATCCATGCTGAGAAAATGCCCTAATCATGGGTTCGATGCGCGGACACAAATTCATATTTTTAGAAACGGATTCCAACAACAGCACAAACTTATGTTTGATGCTGCAGCTGGTGGACAGATAATGTCCAAAACACCCGAATAAGCAATCTCCATCATTGATTCCATGGCCTTGACGGATCAACAAGGCCAATACCACAGAGGACCCAAAAGAGGAGGAATGCTTGAATTAGGCACAAATGATGCAATACTCACTCAAAACAAGCAACTCCAACAACAAATAGACGAGGTGAAGAAGACCTTAAGCGAGCTACCAAAGCAAATCAGAGAAGCTCGACATTCCAAAAGGCAGCAAGTATTTCAACGTAATATTTGTAATGGTGATCACCCGTCTACTTGTTGTAATTTTAGGGAAGAAGAAGTCCATTATTTGGACAACCAGCAAAGGCCGCCCTACCAGAATAATTTCCAAAGAGGACCAAACCAACAGAACTTTCAGCCGTGGAGGCAAGAGGTAGGACCTTCATTTAACAAAGCGCCGCAACAGCCATATCAACTACACCGCCCATATCAGAATCAGCCACCGGTGTATCCAAATTCCAAGATAGAGGAGACATGGAATCAGTTTATGCAACAAACGATGATTAATCAAAAGAACCATGACACCACTATACAGAATTTGGAAATACAACTGGGACAGTTGGCCACTGACATGGCGGATTTGAAGAAAAGTAGATTCACGGCCAACACGGAGCTAAACCCCAAGGATTCTTGTCGTGAGAAGAGGCCTGGTAATGAAGAAGGAAGCTGAGAAGAAACAGGCGTTGAGCTAAGCGACGTAAAACAAGCGCTTCCTGGAAGACAACCCAGTGTTTTGTGAGTTTTATTATTTTAGTAGTTTAGTAATTTTAAGGTTAATTAATTTTAAGGTGTTGGAATATGTTTTTATGAAATATGGTGAACATGAATTAAAGGTTAGCTAAATCAGGTAATTGGATTTGAAATTCTTAATGCTAATCTTTTTCACCAACGCTAAACTTGAAGCACTTGGATTTTAAACCTAATGACCGATTTTAACCTTTGTCTGAAATAAAGATTCTTAGCTGATTAGAAATGGAACAGTTTGAAAAGAGAATCTAAGCACCTTATGATCAAATTAGAAAAATTACAAAGAACATATGTTTTATTATGAATCCAATATATTGCATATGTTTTATTATGCATCCAATATATTGTGGAAATTCTGACCACAATAGTGGGAACTTCTGACTACTTAAGCGGGAAATTCTATCCACTGTTGCAGGAAATTCTGTCTGCAAAGGATTCAAAATAAAAACATTATCTTTGAATTTGATAATATGATTTCTCTGACGCGTGCTATGTTAGCTCTTGGAAAGGTATTTTTAATTTGTTTAGCAGGCCACAAAACAACAAAGAAGACCTTCCAAAGAGTTGTATAAAGAAAGAGAAACAATTTTTTTTTGGACAAATAGAGAGGAAGAAGAGCATGATTCTTCAGAGAAGATGAGCCTCTATATCCTCAAAACAAAAGTAGCCCAACTACAAGGAGGCTTCATTAAGAACATTCATTCACCATAAACAGGGAGCATTTTTAATTTTCTAGAACCGTAATTAATTTTCTTAGTTAGGATACTTTTTGTCCTTAAGACTTGTTTGTTTGAAAAACAATCGAGTATTAGTTATTTTACTTGAGATTTGATGCATGAACACATACAACATATGAATTGAATTGTTCAATTACCTTTGTGAATACATAGATACCATGAACTTGTTCATATGCATCTATCTACTTGTTTGCATAAGGATAACCTTGAAGGTGTTTTGAAATCAAGGAAATGAAACCTAACCATGTGAGGGAGTGAGCCTATACACTAAAGTGAGATAGAGAGAATCACCATTGTTTTTGCACAATTGAATTTGTTTGAGTCTCTAATCTTGATAAATAGTATGGAAATAATAGGAAATGATCAAGGCATTCTGTTCATTAGAATTAAAACCCACTTGGCCAAATAAAGCTTACCTTAATTAGGAATATCCTTTGCTACCCCATTTGAGCTTAACATGAGAAATTTCTTGTGTCATAATCCCTAAGCCTTAAAAAGAAAAACAACGTCATCCCTTAATATCTGGAATTAAGAGAGCATTCAAATTGGATTATGTGCAAAGATCCAAGTCAGGGGGAGATAAGGATAAGCAAAAGTTAGAGGAGAAAATAAAGTTTCAATCAAAAAAGAGAACAGAAGCAAGAATGCTGGAAAGAAAAGAAAAATTCTCAATCGCAAAACAAAAGAAAAGGGAAAAGGATTGAGAAAAGAACAAGGAGAAAAAGGGTAAAGAAACAATGTTGAAGGAAAAAGAACAGGTGACAACAAGGAGATGGTTTTCAATGCTCTCTTGATTAGAAAATTTGCATATCCAGAAAAACCAATCTTCCTTGTAGCCTGGCCCCATTACAACCCTTTTAAAGTCCTTCTGTGATCATGACCATACTCGTGTATTCAATGGTGAGACAGGTAACAAATTTAAATTGTTGTGATTCAATGGTGACATTGAGCGAAACACTCACCTTCAAATTGGTCCACTGACCATTGTGCGTATAATGATAATTTCCTTGATGGAAAAGGCATTGGATAGTGTGATTTGTTTATAGCATTCGAGTAATTGTGCATTTGACTATGTTTAAGGTTACTCTATGTTATCTCATAGGTCTCAAGCTTGAACAGTCTGAAATATTTCAATTCATTGCAAAAATCGATTGTTCATAAGCATTGATCTTTTGTAAAATAATTCTATTACCTCTTGTTTGAGGACAAACAAGGTCTTAAGTCAGGGGGAGTGATAAGTGCCCAATTTACACAATTTTCACCTATCAAAATGGCACTTATTTGCATGTGTTTTAAAGAATTATCTAACTTAAACCCCATTTTTTGTAGGTTTATAATATATTTTGAAAGATATCCACAAGCAAGGTTGTCAAACTCGAGAGTTTAAGTAAACTCGTGGAGTCTCAGCAAACTCGAATCGTAAACTCGACTCGTAAACTCGTATGAGTTTACATACGTAAAAAATTATGCTATAAGCAATATAATGAGGAACTAAACTTGATTAAATATTGTATTTATAATTAAAATTGAATAATGCTAATTTTAAATTAAATTAATGAAAGAAATATCATAAAATACACCTTAATGCATGATACTTAGTAGTTATGTCATATTTTATTCAATATCGGTATTATTTTATAGTTCAATAAAACATAGATCAATTATGATAAATATATGAAATTAGCTAAATAAACTCAATATATATTATCTAATATAAACAAATTTAGGTAAGTATCTAACAAAGTTACAAAATTTGTACATTTTGAGATAAACTCGTAAACTCGTAGATAGATTTTAACACGTAAACTTGCTAGTAGAATCGAGAGTTTACTTAAACTCGTACGAGTTTACCAAAAAAGAGTTTACATAAGTGTTAACTCGTTTCGTGTAGTAAAATCATAAACTCGTAAGAGTTTACGAGTTAACTCGAGAGTTTAATAACCATGTCCACAAGCATATTAATTGAAGAATAACCCCATAAAAGAATGGAGCAAAGGGAAAAACAGGAAAAGGAGCTTAAAAGAGGAAATCAGGCGTGATGACCGCTCAGCGGAAAGAGGCATATCGCTCAGCGCACAAACAAGAATTGCTCAGCAATGGTACCTGGATCGCTGAGCGATAGTACGTCGGCAGCCACTTGCAGTCGCCGCATTTAATGCGCCAGCTGGCGCCAACCTGGATTGCGGTGCCGCCCTGACACGTCGGCGCCGCCTCTGCAAAAGCTGCCGGAGCATTTAATAAGTGCGTGAAATGATTAAGCCGCTCAGCGATAAAGGTGAATTCCTTGCATGTAGCCTCCTTGCAATTGTTTGGGCTACTTTTGCTTGGAGGGTCTAGAGGCTCATCTTCTCTGAAGAATCATGCTCTTCTTCCTCTCTGTCTGTCCAGAGTTGATTCTCTTTCTTTATACAATGCTTTGGAAGGTCTTTCTTGTTGCTTTGTGGCCTGGAAAACAATTAGAAATTCCTCTCCAAGGACTAACATAGCAAACATTAGAGAAATCATTGATCAAATTCAAAAGATAATGTTTTCATTTTGAATCCCTTGCAGACAGAATTTCCTGCAACTGTGGAGAGAATTTCCCGCTTATGTGGTCAGAATTTCCCACAATGCTTTGGATTCTAAATGAAACATATGTTCTTTTTAAATTTTCGGTCTTTGATCATAAGGTGCTTTAAAATGACTTCCTTTTTCAAAATTTTCCATTTCTTGAACCAGCTAAGAATCTTTCTTTCAAATTAAACCATGGTGCACCTTTTTTAGACAATTGTTTGAAAGGTTTAAAATCAAAGTGCTTCGGTTAAGCGTTAATTGAAAAAGATTAGCACTAAGAATTTAAATCTAATCACATGATTTAGATAAAAACCAGCAATTCTTAATTTATTTGAATAACATAATGCTAACTTTGATTTCTTGAATCTGACTTGGTTCATTGCAAGCTTTAGCATTCTTTTTCACCATGTTTCATAAAAATTTATATTCTAACACCTTAAAATTAATAATCTACTAAAATAATAAAAACTCACAAATACTGGGTTGCCTCCCAGGAAGCGCTTGTTTTACTTCGTTAGCTTGACGCCTGTTTCGTTTCAGTTCTCTTCTTCATCCTGCAGCCTCTTCCCTCGGCAAGAATCTCTTAGATTTAGTTCCGTGTTGGCCATTAATCTTCCTTTTTTCAGATCTGCCACATCATTTGCCAACTGCCCTAATTGTATCTCCAAACTTCTGATATGGTTTCATTATTCTTTTGATTTAGCATGGTTTGCTGCATGAATTGATTCAATGTTTCCTCTAGTTTGGAACTCTGATACATTGGCTGTTGGTTTGGAAATGGTGGAGGTGGTTGGTACGGCGGTTGAGGAACTTTGTTGTATGATGGTCCCGCTTCCTGCCTCCATGGCTGCTGAAAATTTTGTTGATTCGGCCCTCTTTGATAGGGCCTTGGGTGGTTGTCAAGGAAGTGAACCTCTTCTTCCCTAAAATGACAGTTAACAGACGGGTGGTCGCCTGAACAAATTTCACATTGAAATACCTGTTGCCTTTTGGAATCGCGAGCCTCTCTGATCTGTTTTGGCAACTCGTTTAAGGCCTTCTTCACCTCGTCTATTTGTTGTTTAAGTTGCTTGTTTTGGGCTAAAATGGCATCGTTTGCTCCCAATTCAAGCATGCCTCCTCTTTTGGGTCCTCTGTGGTATTGGCCTTGTTGGTCCGTCAAGGCCATGGAATCAATGATAGAGATAGCTTCTTCGGGTGTTTTGGACATTATTTGTCCACCAGCTGTAGCGTCAAGCATAAGTTTGTGCTGTTGTTGGAGTCCGTTTCTGAAAATATGAATTTGTGTTCGTGCATCGTGTAACACCCCGTAATTTTCCCCTTAGTAAAATGTTCATAAAAAATAAATAAAATAATGTATAAATGAATTTAGGAAGAAGAAAAACATTACAAGTGTATCCTTTAGTGGAAAGTTCCCCCAAACAACTGTTCATAGAGCCCTTTCTAGGAATTAACCTCTCGAGGTCAGTAGAAATTATTCTGTGGGCTATTTCCAAATTCTGCTGATACTCAAATGATTCCTCTTGACCTCTCGAGAAGGATGAAAAAAACCTAAAGTGTCGGAAAAACGGAAATCGGTTCGGGTTCGGACGATTCCGCAGACACTAAAATCGCTCCGTTTTGCGTGTAAAATTGAGCGGAGAGCTCGAAGTCTCTGGAAACCCAACGTCTCTGGAAACCCAACCGGTTCCAGGAAAGGAGTTAAACACTTTAGGGTGGTCCCATGACCCTATTGGGATGGTTGGGAAAGAACGAAATCGCAAGCCGAACGGTTGTCGGTAGACACACGAGCGTAGAAACGGGTCAAGGGTATCTGTGAAAAATACTCTCCGGAGGAAAATTCACACACACCCTCTAAGATTAATATTCCTAGCTAGAGGGAAAATAGAGGATCGCGATGGTACAAGCAGAATAATTTTCGGACGACCGTGCGCGACGCACCGACACTGCGAGCGATAAAATACGAGCGAAACGGAACCGGGAGGAAGTGGAATTTTGGGCAGCCCACGTGAGAATTCAGACCTGCAAGGAAAATAATTAAAAATCCTAATTACTATTCATGATTTGACTCTTTATTTATCTAATTTAATTAATTAATTAAAAAGGAAATTAATAATGGCAAAATTGTAAATAAACCTAGGGGTAAAAAGGTCATTTTAGGGGGAAGCTCTTGGCTATAAATAGCCAGCCCCATGACCAGAAAATTAGAGAAAATTTAGAACCTAGGGGAAACTCTGTCCGTTCGCCCGGAGACTCTCTGTAGAAACTCTGCCGGAAAGCTTGGATCGCGACCTAAGCTCGGAGGACGGCTTCCCTTACGCCTTTCCCATCACCGAGCAGCCTCTCTCAAGGTGGGTAACTTTAGTTTCCTCACCTTTTTGGTGGTTGATGCATGCCTATGTGTTTATGTGTGTGTGTGTATGTCTGTATGTTTTCATGTATTCTAGAATCTATGCTAGGAGTTAGGAGATGATTTTGAAGGGTCCTGTGACCTGGACTAGATAGGAGTTTGATGGTTAGAATATGTGTAAAAACCTCAAGGAGTAACCATAAGAAAAGGGGAAGAGAAAGTAAAGAAAACAAAGAAATCTGTTTCAGATTCGCCAGTTGTTGTTGCGCGGCGCCTGGACTGGTGCTGAGTAGTTCCGCGGAAAGTAATTGAGAGGAGTCGGTAGAGTTGTTGAGTGGCGCCTGGATTGGTGCTGAGGAATTCTGCGGAAAGTAATTGAGAGGAGTCTGTAGGGAGTTGTTGAGCGGCGCCTGGACTGGTGCTGAGGAGTTCCGCGGAAAGTGATTGAGAGGAGTCTGTAGAGTTGTTGAGTGGGCGCCAGGAGTAGTGCTGAGTTGGTTCCGCGGAGGTTCCCTGGAGTTGCTGAGAGGGTTACGTAGAGATTACTGAGTGGGCACCAGCAGTGGTGCTGAGTGGGTTCCGCGGAGGTTCCCGGAGTTGTTGAGTGTTTTCCCTAGAGAGTTGCCGAGTGGGCACCAGCAGTGGTGCTGAGTGGGTTCCGCGGAGGTTCCCTAGAGTTGTTGAGCGGTCTGAGACCAGAAATGGTTATGGATACTGTCTTGAGGCACATAGTTTAACAATCAATGATGTGACTGTATATGGTAACTGAGGTAAATGCAGTATGTGCAGTATGTGAAATAATCTGCTAGCATTTCATGCATGATGATAAGATGATTCTGAGAGAACTAGAGATAATTCTGCAATAAGTAAAGATTATGAATTGAACCATAGGGAACAAGTCATGACATGCTGCAGGTACCGAAAAGAAAGAGATGCTGAAATGTTGCTGAAAAATGCTGAAAATGCTGAATGAAAATAAATGCTGAAAAGGCCGTGATCACGAGAGCCAAATAACGATCCCATTTCAGGAGGTTAGAGGGACATCCTGAGGATGGAAGCCCGCCACAGGTGGTGTCTATATGGCATCCCTGCAAGGTGTGGGGGTACAATATCCTTCCACTGCTGAGGGGTCAGAGAGGACACGCGGCAGGTGGAAGCCCACCGCAGGAAGGTCGAAAGAGGGCCTACCTGGATGGAGCGAGGTTATTCCGTCATAGCAGGGTCGAAAGAGGGCAATGCTATGGTGGGAATAACATATATTCCAACAGCATGAACATTCTGATATGCATGATTATATGTAACTGTTATTCTGTTATTACCGTCAAGAGAACACTCGAGACGGCTATGTATGTGTTAAATGCCAAAAATTCGCAATTTTGACCATTTAAAAAAAAAGGCATTTAATTGTTTACGTTTCAACGAATTATCTAATGAATTCCCCATATTTTGTAGGTTTCTAATATATTTTGAAGATGGATGCGAGCAGCTTAATTGAAGAATAATCCCATAAAGAATGGAAGAAAAGGGCAAAAGAAGAAAAGAGCTTAAAAGAAACAATCAGGCACAAGCATCGCTCAACGCAAGACAAGTAATCGCTCAGCGCAAAAGATAATATTGCTCAGCGGTTAAGACATATTCGATCAGCGATAAAAGGAGTATCGCTCAGCGGTGGTACCTATCCCGCTGAGCGAAAGTACGTCGGCAGCAACTTGCACGCGGCGCATTTATTGCGCCAGCTGGAGCCAGCCTGGCGCCGCCATGCCACGTCAGCGCCGCCCTGCAAAAGCTGCCGAGCATTTATTACTCTGCGTAAAAAGTACAGCCGCTCAGCGCAAGTGCGCCACCGCTCAGCGATAATGAGCTAACCGCTCAGCGATAGTATCAAAATCGCTGAGCGAAGGACCCCAAGCTTTGCCTATAAATAGGGAGGCCAAGGCACATTCGAAACCATCTCTTTCCACCCCCAAAAACACCATTCTTCCACATTTTCTTTGTACTTTAAAGTCTAGTTTAGTTTAGGTTAGGTTAGGAACAAAGACGAGGCTTGTGAAGGAGCCGGGAGATCGAGGAAGCTCGGCGAAGCCGTGGCCATGATAGCGTGAGTATGTGTCATGATAAGCGTCTAAACCTTGCCTCTGAGATACTCTTGTAAGATGGATTCCTAATCCTCTTTTTGTTGGGATTTTGGTCATTATTGTAGTTTGCTTGTATTCATGTAACTATTACATATGAATCTATCCGTTTTCTTATGATTTGCTTGAACGGTTTTATACTTAATGCTAGTCTTTGCTTAGTGTTTTGATTCTTGATTTGGGATTTAGTTGTANTTACTTATTTATTTAACTATCAACTTATCAAATCCTTCACTCTATTGTTTAATTAAACGAACTCAAGAACGGTATTTTTGCAACTTTCTGTGGATTCGACTATACCCGACTATACTGTAATTGGATCCCTTGTGGATTTGAAAGGCGTAAAGTAGGTATATATTTAATTTGAACGACAAAAGCACAGACAAGCTTTCTACGAGCTTGGCACATTGTGACAAAACCTAAGCTGTGTCAAGATTGGAGGAAGTGGTTAAAAAGGCTTTCATCAAATTTGGCGCCGTTGCTAGGGAGTTGCGTCAAAATTACATAGCTTGAGTTTTGTTTGATTAAACAATTGTGAATATCTGTAAAATATTGTATAGTCTTTATTTTCGTTATGAACTATTTTGTTATTTTGTGAACTCTTTTTTTGATCTTATTTGGCTAGTGTAAATTTTTCTTAGCAATTGCGAGGTAAGACTTCAAAAGATCAATTGTTGTTTGACCCTGAAATTGAAGCTACTTCGAGAAGAAACCGTAAAAAGAAGAAAAAGCACTTAGCCAAACAAAGAAGAGAACAAGAGACAACTTCATCATCAACTTCTTCAACCAACCAAGAAGAGACCATGGCTGAAACAACTGGAGCTGGTGATAATACCGGAGCTGGCAACGCAACAGGACAGGAGCCAGTAACAATAGGGGATTTGTTAACTTTACCCCTAGAAACATTATTCGGATGAGCAGAACTACTGGAGCTCAAAGACAACCTCAGATGCAACCTGGTTTGGTTCAATTATTATATGCTAACCCTTTTGCAGGTTTGGATCACGAGGATCCGTATGCTCATCTTACAAAATTCTATGAACTCTGTGGGACCGCGGGAATGTCTGAGGCCGATGAAGAATCAATCTTTTTGAGGATGTTTCCCCTGACATTGATTGGAAAAGCCAAGGAGTGGTTGCTTGATCAACCACAACACATCTTGTCAAACTGGGATCAATTGGAGGAAAAGTTTTGTGCCAGGTACTTTTCTCAATCTAAATTTATGGATTTAAAGACTGCAATTGCTACATTTGTGCAGGCTCCAGGAGAAAGTCTCTGTGAGGCCTGGGAAAGATACAAGTCCATGCTGAGGAAGTGTCCGAATCATGGGTTCGATGCACGCACACAAATCCATATCTTCCGCAACGGACTCCAATAATAGCACAAACTAATGCTTGATGCTGCAGCCGGTGGACAAATAATGTCCAAAACTCCTGAGGAAGCAATCTCCATTATTGATTCCATGGCCTTGACGGATCAACAAGGCCAGTACCACAGAGGACCAAGGAGAGGAGGAGTGCTTGAGCTGGGAACCAACGATGCCATACTTGCTCAGAACAAGCAACTCTAGCAACAAATTGACGAGGTGAAAAAGGCCCTTAACGAGTTGCCGAGGCAGATCAAGGAAGCTCGAGAAGTAAAAAGGCAACAGGTATTTCAATGTGAAATTTGCAATGGTGATCACCCGTCTGTTAACTATCATTTAAGGGAAGAGGAGGTTCACTTCCTTGAAAACTACCCAAGGCCACCCTATCAAAACAATTTCCAAAGGGCGCCTCATCAAAATTTCCAACAGCCATGGAGGCAAGAAGCCGGACCATCATTCAGAGCTCCGCAACCACCGTACTAACCACCCCGCCCATATCAGAACCAGCCTCCCGTGTATCCAAATTCCAAAATGGAGGAAACGTTTAATTCATTTATGCAACAATCAATGATTAATCAAAAGAATAACGAAGCCTCTATTAGGAACTTGGAAACACAACTGGAGCAATTGGCTACTGATATAGCGGAGCTGAAAAAGAAAAGATTTACGGCCAACCCGGAGCTGAACCCTAAGGACTCTTGCCATGGGAGGAGGACTGATGATGAGGAGGAAAGCTAGAAAGAAAAATGCGTCGGGCTAACGACGTTAAACAAAGCGCTGTCTGGGAGGCAACCCAGAGTTTTGTAAGTTTTTATAAATTAGTAGTTTATTAATTTCAAGGTTAATTAATTTAAGGTGTTGAGGATTTTTTAAGAAATATGGTGAAAAAGCATTAAAGGTATTTAAATCATGCAATTAGGATTGAAATTCGAAAGTGCTAATCTTTCTCAATTAAGCTTAAATTGAAGCACTTTGATTTTAACCCCTAATAACTGATTTTGAACCTTTAAAATTGTTTAAAAGGATGCACATGCTTTAATTGAAAAAGGATTCTTAATTGTCTAAGAAATTTTAAAGGAAAGAATCTTTTCAAAAAGCACCTTAAGATGTTTTATTTTGAATCCATAAATCATTGTGGGAAATTCTATCCACTTGAGCGGGGAATTCTATCTGCCAATTGTAGGGAATTCTGTCTACAAAAAGGATTCAAAATAAAGACATGATGTCTCTAATGCTACTTGGAAGAAAGGAAGTTTTCGTTGATTGTTCCTACAAACATCAAAAGAGATACACACTTCTGGAGGACGAAGAGCATGATTCCTCAAGGAGGATGAACCTCTATCTCCTCAAAGCATTGAAGCAAGATGAAGTAGCCAGAACAACAGCAAAGAAATTACATCAATGAGGCTACTTCAAGATATTCACCATGAACAGGGAGCATTCTTAATTTTCCAACACCTTAATTAATTTCTTTAGTATTTTAATATATGCTTAAGACTTGTTTGTTTAAAAACAAAGTAGTAGTTTATTTTACTTGGTTTGATGCATGAACACATAAACATTATGAATTGACTTGTTTCATAATCCATAATAGACCTTTGTGTACATACATAGATACCATGAACATGTTAATATGCATACATCTACTTGATTGCTTAAGCATAACATTGAAGATGTCTTGAAATCAAGAAAATAAAACCCTAGCCATGTGAGGGAGTGAGCCATACACTTAGTGAGATAGAGAGAATCACCATTGTTTTTACACAATTGAATTTGTTTGAGTCTCTAATTCTAGTAATTGTATGGAAATAATAGGAGATGATCAAGGCATTCTGTTCTTTAGATTTAAACCCCACTTGGCCAAATAAAGCCTACCATAGTTAGGAACATCCTTTGCCACCCCATTTGAACCTAGCATGAGAAAATTTTTGTTCATAGTCCCCGAACTTAAAAAGAAGAACAATGTTATCCGTTAATTCCTAAATTAAGAAAGCATTTAAAAATTGGATTATGTGCAAAAATCAAAGTCAGGGGGAGACAAGGATGAGTAAAAGTGGGATGTACAAATGTTGAACTAAAAGGAACAAAAACAAGAAGTGAAAAAGAACACATTCTATCCCAAAACAAAAAGAAGAAAAAGAAAAGGGATAAGAAAAAGGAGATTAAAAGGGAAAAGAAACAGAGAAAAGAAAAGGGCACAAAAGAAGTTGGTCTTTAATGCTCTCTTGATTCATACTTGTATATCCAGAAAAACCAATGTTCTTTGTAGCCTGGCCCCATTACAACCCTTAAAAGTCCTTTGTGATCCTTGCATGACCATACTAGGAATTGAATGATGAGACAGGTAACAAATTTAAATTATTGTAATTCGATGGTGATATTGAGCGAAAACACTCACCCCAATTTGGTCCACTGACCGTTGTGTGCATAAAGAAAATTTCCTTGATGGACAAGACATCGGATAGTGTGATTTGTTTAGGGCATTCAAGTGGTTTTGCATATGACTTGTTCAGGTTCTTCTATGGTGTCTCACTGGTCTTAAGCTCAAACTGTCTGCAACATTTCAATTCATTGCATTAACTGATTATTCATAAGTATTAATCTCTTGTAAAATAATTCTACTACCTCTTGTTTGAGGATAAACAAGGTTTTAAGTCAGGGGGAGTGTTAAATGCCCAAAATTCGCAATTTTGACCATTTAAAAAAAAAGGCATTTAATTGTTTATGTTTCAACGAATTATCTAATGAATTCCCCATATTTTGTAGGTTTCTAATATATTTTGAAGATGGACGCGAGCAGCTTAATTGAAGAATAATCCCATAAAGAATGGAAGAAAAGGGCAAAAGAAGAAAAGAGCTTAAAAGAATCAATCAGGCACAAGCATCGCTCAGCGCAAGAAAAGTAATCGCTCAGCGCAGAAGATAATATCGCTCAGTAGTTAAGACATATTCGTTCAGTGACGGGCAATCAATTGATAGTTCTCTGTAATAAGTGACTGGATGCATGAAACTATGATGTGATTAAAATTCCCAACAAGCTCCGGAACTACCTCTGATTTGTTTCCTATTTGCTTTTATGTCGTTTATTTACTTATTTATTTAACTATCAAATTATCAAATCCTTCACTCTATTGTTTAATTAAACGAACCCAAGAACGGTATTTTTGCAACTCTCTGTGGATTCTACTATACCCGACTATACTGCAATTGGATCCCTTGTGGATCTGAAAGCCGTAAAGTAGGTATATATTTAATTTGAACGACAAAAGCGCAGGCAAGCTTTCTACGAGCTTGGCACAGTTGTGACAAAACCTAAGCTGTGTCAAGATTGGAGGAAGTGGTTAAAAAGGCTTTCATCAGTATGTAAACATAATGTTAATAAGCACGAGAACGTAGTAAGCAAGAGTAGTTCCCCTATTATTTAGTAATGTAGATAAAGTCGTTCAGAACTTTAGGCCAGATAATAATCAGTAGGATGGTTAGTATGTATGCACACTTAGAAATCTCTGAGCGGCCTGAAGTCTGACCTAATGAAACACAAGATACAGGTACTAGAGTTATTTCCACTGAGAACCTACCGTTCTCACCCCCACTACCCTATGACTTCAGGAATAGGTGATGACTCATACTACGAGGATGAGGCCGAACCGGCCGAAGAGCTATGAGACGGTCAGAACCAGACAGGGACACCAGAGACAGCAGTAGTTAGTATTTTGTTAGGGGTAAACTGGGAAATGCTACAGTTAGCCCTTGTATTTTAATGTTATGTATTGTATATATTAAACATGTTACTTGTATATTATTTATTATAATAACTACATGACATGTTCTGATGGACTAGATGGGTGTATATTGTATGCTTTATTATTATTAGACAGTTACCGCTTGCTATATTTGTTCTTTCCGACGCATGGCTCTATTTTATTAAATAAATCGAGGCAAAGGAAAAGTGTCAAAATTGGTCCTTATTTTCTTAGACAACTATTTTTGAAAGATAACTATGGACTAAGGTATTCCCACCAGGTAGAAAACAACCTAGTGAGCATTGTTTACTACGTACGGGTAAACAGTTAGCTAGGGTGTTTCACATCGAAATCATGATTGGGGCATTTCCTCAGCATGGATTTATACATCTCCCAAGCCTCACAGAGGCTTTCTCCTGGTCCCTGCAGAAAAGTGGAGATAGCAGTTTTTAAATCCATACATTTGGATTGAGAAAAATACCTCGCACAAAATTTCTCCTCTAATTGATCCCAGTTGGACAAAATATGTTGTGGTTGATCCAACAACCACTCTTTGGCTTTTCTGATCAACGTCAGGGGAAACATCCTCAAAAAGATAGATTCTTCGTCAGCTTCTGACATTTTCGCGGTCCCACAGAGTTCGTAGAATTTTGTCAAATGAGCATAAGGATCCTCATGATCCAAACCTGCAAACGGATTAGCATACATTAATTGTACCAGGCCAGGTTGCATCTGAGGTGTTCGTTGAGCTCTCGTGGTTCTGCTCATTCTGATGATGTTCCTAGGGGTAAAGTTGACAAAATCCCTGTTGTCACTGGCTCCTGTATTGGCACCAGCACCAGTGTTGTCAGCCATTGTTTCTGGTTGGGTACTTTCTGAAAATGAAGAAGTGCCTTCTTGTTCCTGTCTTTGTTTAGCTAGTTGTTTCTTTTTCTTTTTACTGTTGAGTTTCCGAGTAGTGGCTTCAATTTCAGGGTCAAATAAAAGTTGACCGTTTGAAGCTTTACCTCGCAAAAGCTAAGAAAAATTTATACTAGCCATTAAGATTAGAACAAGAGAGTTCACAAAATAACAAAATAAGAACTATACAATATTTTACAAATATTCACAATTGCTTAACTAAACAAAACTCAAGCAATGTAATTTTGACGCAACTCCCCGGCAACGGTGCCAATTTTGTTGAAAACCTATTTACGCATTCTCCAAATTGACATAGTTCCGTTCTCCGGCAACTTTTGCCAATTTTGTTGAAAGCGTTTTGCACTCTCAGTCGTTAAAAATAATATATCCTCCTTTACGGCTTTTAGATCCACGAGGGATCTAATTGCAGTATAGTCGGGTATAGTCGTATCCACAGGGAGTTGCAAAAATGCCGTTATTGAGTTTAGTCAATTAAACAATGAAGTGAAGGATTGATGATTTGATATTTAAATAAATAAATAAACAACATAAAAATAAATAGGCAAAAAATCAGAGGTAGATCCAGAAGCTTGTTGGGAATTGAATCATATCATAGTTTCATGCATCCATTAACTTAATACAACAGAATCATCATTTCATTGATTGCCCGCCACCAGTTCTTAACTTATTCATCGCTTTCGCGCATGAAAAGATCACAGGTTTCCTTTGTTAAACTGTCACTCTCGCACACAAGCTTAACAAAGTCCGCCAGTGTTATTCCAGATGTTAACACGGCTAATGCTTTATTCCAGTTATGGCAACAAGAATTAGATGAAATGATTTAGTTCCAACTCTAATGATTGTAACTTTCGTTCACAACCTTCGAGTCTAGAATCTAGCTTAGCATAGCAAGATTGATCTTAACTTGGTTACAACTTAATTAGTATAACTCTTGTTCATACAAGTAAGTCTCAAATCAAGAATCAAACCATTAAACAAAAGCTTGCATTAAGCATAAAATCATTCATACAAATCATAGAAACTGATAGATTCATATGCAAAAGTTACATGGATACAATCATACTACAATACTTATCAAAATCCTAACAACAAGAGAATTAGAAATCCTACAAGAGAATCTCAGAGGCAAGGTTTGGACGGTTACCATGACACGGTATCACGCTATCATGACAGCGGCCCGCCGAGCTTCTTTGACCTCCTGGCTCCTTCACCGGCCTCCTCTTTGTTGCTAAACTAAACTAAGCTATGAAGTACAAGAAATTTAAGAAAAAAATAAAGAATGAACTATGGAAGGATGTCCTCAAATGAATGCCTCGGCCTCCTATTTATAGGCCAAAATCTGAGGTCATCGCTCAGCGGTCAGGTGCCATCGCTGAGCGATTTAAGTTATACCGCTGAGCGATTCTTGTCCTTCGCTGAGTGGCTTGGTCGTTCTTGGTTGTTGACAGGTTGGCATAATTAATGCGCGGCAGGCTTTGCAGGGGCAGCGCCGACTTTGTCAAGGCGACGCCAGCTGGCGCAATAAATGCGGCGGCTGCAAGTGGCTCCGATGGCAGCAACGCTGAGTGGCCAAGTACTACCGTTGAGCGGTCTTTTGTCGTGTCTGGCGCTGAGCAGCCCTTTGCTGATTTTGTCATTTTGCTTCTTTTCCGCTTTTTCCCTTTCGCTCCATTCTTTATGGGATTCTTCTCAATTACTTATGCTTGCTTCCATCTTGCAAAATATATTATAAATCCTACGAAAGAGGGGAATTAAATTAGATAATTCTTTAAAATGCATGCAAATAAGTGCCATTTTAATAGTTGAAAATTACGTAAATTGGGCACTTATCAGCGGAATCGTCCGAAACTGAACAGAATTTCATCTGACAGACGGTTTATATTTTCTATCCAATTCTAAAGGTTAAAAGGAATCCTTTGAGTGTCAGTAGAATTTTGAGAAACTAAACAGAATAATTTCTATAGACACTCGTGTCCTAGGGAATCAGGCTTCTACTTTCCTGACGTCTCCAGCGTTACTAGTGTTTTCAGACATCCTCTCTTATTCCCGTGCTCTTGGGTATTCTATACTCCTTCCATTTCTTTTAGATTCTCCCTTTCCACCTTAATATCTTAAGGTTACCGTTCTAACCTCGATCGCTCCTGATTTCCTATTCTCTTGGCTTCCCTCGCACACTTAACACCTCTTCCTTTTTAAGCTTAGTACACCCTCCTTTGTCCTCCAAAACCCAACCTTTCTCACTCCTGTAGGTGAAACCTAAATTGGATTATACTGCCATACTCGGACTTGATCCTCTCACACTTAATTATTATCCCATCTTCTTAGATTTATGTTTATACCTCCATCCCCAGTTGTACTCTTACCTATGTCCTTAACCTCGTTTATACGATGTATACATGTCCTCTTTAAACTTATTTATTCCACTGCCATGCTCACTCGACTCTCATGTACTCTTCTCTTTACTTTCTTATTTTCCACATCTGCTCCATAAGTCTTATTCTTCCCCCTTCGAGATTCCAAAGCCTAACCTCCCTAAATCTGGCACTACCCTAGTCACATAGTCACGTGCGTCCAGGGGATTGACGGACACTTGTAGCTCGCTCTTCCAACCTCGAAAGGAGTTTGTACTCGAATTTATTATGCGAAATCTTTGCTAAGGGAAAACTGGGATGTTGCATTCCACCCCCTTTAGAAAAATTTTGCCCTCGAAATTTCTACACGTCCAGGGGTCTCAAGGTTTTAAGTTCTATTGCTCCACTTACCTTGAATATCCTCATTTTCATCCTATACTCCATTGGCTGCCAAGGTAAAGACTTATCCCTACTGCAAGGCCATAGGTATGGTGATTGTAACAACCCAAGTTTTTCCCTTTCCAAAAATTTCACTTAGTAAATAATTAAGAACATGTTAATAAGGAAAAGATGAGATAAAAATGAAATAAAAATGCAAGAATTAATTTAATGTCCATCGTATTAGGTAAAAATAATAATTTTTGCGATCTCATGACGTTTGGTGACGTTTGGGTTAGTATTAGGCTATTTTTAGAGCTTAAGTGTGACTCGAAGGAGTCTGTAAAATACACTAATATGAAAATAATGTGAGAATATTTCAACAAAGATTTAAATATGAACAAGAAAAATTTATAGGTCACAACGGTATGTCCGAAATATTTTTAGGACATTCAGACATAAATAGTTAATAAACAAACACGACCGAAACTACACTGAGAAAATGAAAATATGGCCAAAGGCCCTAAATATCCCACAGCCCTCACCCCTCATTCACGACACACACACACAAATCACCAAAAGCATTTCCTTTCTTCTTCCAAAGAAATTCCAAGACCTAAGCCACCAAGGCTCCACCAAGCTCATCCACCACCATCATCCTTTGTTTCCCATCATCATCAATCACCCTAAAACCCATCAAGAAGGTAAGTGAATAGCAAAGCTAGGAGTTCTCTTCACTTGGTGAGAAGACCAAGCTTCCATACCCTAGGTTTTCTAATTATTCCATGGTTCTCATGTTAGGTCAAAAGGAAACTCTAAGCAAGCCAAGCTTGATTTCATCCTCCCTCCATCACCAAAACACTCTCTGGGAGGTGGGGTAATCTTTAGTTTAACACCTCTTTGGTGATTGTGATGAATTATGTGCTTAATTGTGTGTATGTATCTCTCTATGCATGTATGCCTATAATTGCTAGAATTGATGCTAGGTGTAACATCCCGACTTTTTTCTTCACCAAAACGTTGCATAATAAATAATTATGATTATATTAATGAGGAAAAGAGGAAATAAAAATGAAATAAAATTTTAATATTAATTTTATCCCAGTAATAGTAGTGAAACAGAGTAATTTGACGATCTCGTGACGTCAGGTGACGTTTGGATCGAAATTAGGGTTTTATTATAATTTCTTTACGACTCACAGGAGTCTATAAAATGTATTAATATGAAATTAAATGTAAGAATATGTCACCTAAGATTTTAATATTAACAAGGGGAATTAATAGGTCACAACGGTATGCCCGGAATAGTTTTAGGATGTCCGGACATAAATAAGTAATGAACATATATGACCTAAAACACACTAAGGGCAAAATAGGAATTACACATGGCCCATGGACTAAGAAAAGCCACAGCAGCCCTTCCTTCCCCATACAAACCGAAAACACACACACATATTCTCTAAGTTCTTCATTTT
>QANU01070853.1:27464-38791 GCA_003254905.1 Nissolia schottii | reverse complement strand
GCATGGCTCTATTTTGGTAATTATGCGATGAAAAATGAAAATTTTAAAATGGGTCCTTATTTTGTTAACTGATTATTTTTGAAATAACATGATGGGCTATGTATTCCGACCAAGTAGATAACAACCTAGTGAGCTGTGTTGCCACGTACGGGTAATCAGTTAGCTAGGGTGTTTCAGAACTGATGATGAGGAAGAAAGCTAGAGGAAAGATGCGTCGGGCTAACGACGTTAAACAAAGCGCTGTCTGGGAGGCAACCCAGAATTTTGTGAGTCTTTATTAATTAGTAGTTTATTAATTTTGAGGGTTAATTAAATTCAGGTGTTAAGAATAATTTCTAGAAATATGGTGAAAAAGAAATAAGGGTTTTCTAAATCTTGTAATTAGGTTTGGATTTTAAAAATGCTAATCCTTCTCAATTGAGCTAAAGTTGAAGCATTTTTGATTTCTAAACCTAACGACAGATTTTAAACCTCGTAAGCAATTATGAGGTGCACATGAGCTAATTGAAAAAGGATTCTTATTTGTTTAAAAAATGGAATGAAATATTAAAGAAAAGAATCTTGCTAAAAGCACCTTAAGATGTTTATTTTGAATCCATAAATCATTGTGGGAAATTCTGTCCACAATGAGTGGGAAATTCTGTCCACACTAGTGGGAACTTCTGGCCACTTAAGCGGGAAGTTCTGTCCGCAATTGTAGGGAATTCTGTCTACAACAAGGATTCAAAATAAAGACATGATGTCTCTAATGCTACTTAGAAGAAAGGAAGTTTTCTTTGATTGTTTTTGCAGGCCGAAGAACAACCAATGAAGATTCTTAACAACAACAAAGAGAGACACACTTCTGGAGGACGAAGAGCATGATTCCTCAATGAGGATGAGCCTCTATCTCCTCAAAACATTGAAGCAAGATGAAGTAGCCCAAACAACTGCCAAGAGACTACATTAAGCAGGCTACTTCAAGATATTCACCATGAACAGGGAGCATTTTAATTTTCTAGCACCTTATTTAATTAATTTCCTTAGTCAATTAATATATGCTTAAGACTTGTTTGTTTAAAAACAAAGTAGTGGTTTATTTTACTTGGTTTGATGCATGAATAAAAACACATCATGAATTGACTTGTTTCCGTATCCATACTAGACCTTTGTGAATACATAGATACCATGAACATGTTAACATGCATTTATCTACTTGTTTGCATAAGCATAACCTTGAAGATGTTTTGAAATCAAGGAAATAAACCCTAAACCTTGTGAAGGAGTGAGCCATACACTTAAAGTGAGATAGAGAGAATCACCATTGTTTTACACAATTGAATTTGTTTGAGTCTCTAAATTTTGATAATTGTATGGAAATAATAGGAGATGATCAAGGCATTTTGTTCTTTAGAATTTAAACCCACTTGGCCAAATAAAACCAACCTTTACTTAGGAATATCCTTTGCCACCCCATTTGAGCCTAACATGAGAAATTTTTGTTCATAATCCCCGAGCCATAAAAAGAAAAAAATGACTTTCCTCAATTTCTAAATTAAGAGAGCATTGAAAATTGGATTATGTGTGAAACACCCTAGCTAACTGATTACCCGTACGTGGCAACACAGCTCACTAGGTTGTTATCTACTTGGTCGGAATACATAGCCCATCATGTTATTTCAAAAATAGTCAGTTAAGAAAATAAGGACCCATTTTAAAATTTCCATTTTTCATCGCATAATTACCAAAATAGAGCCATGCGTTGGAATCAATAATATAACAAAACGTATATCGGTATATGACTAAAGCATTTTTATATATATACAACAAGTGGTCCATAATACAAAGTTACAAAATGTATCTCTAATACATAACCTAGATATCTCATGTACAGAAATACTAAAATACATCAGTTGCTACAACATATCAAAATACAACATCTATCTATCGACCAGCCGCTCATGGCTCAGCTGGTGGCTCTTCTTCAGCATCCTCAAAATATGAGTCGTCTTCTCCTGTACCTGAAGTCATAAACAGTGGGGAATGAGAACGGTAGGTTCTCAGTGGAAATAACTCTAGTTCCTGAGTCGTTTAACAAATTATGTCGGACTTCAGGCCGCTCAGAGATCTCTAAGTGAACATGCAGACTATAACCTACCATTTTATTATCTGGCCTATCTGAACGGCTTTACATACATCATTAGGTGATCTGGGAACTATTCTTGTTTACTACGTTCTCGTGCTCATTAACAGTTCGTAAGAAATTCGTCTTGAGCAGGCTCTTGACGATACGGCATAACAGCGTATATTCAACATAATACATTACATAATAATATACATTTAGCATAACAGCAACATTACAGCATATAGTAGTATTCAACAGCATATGTCAGCATATAATAACTTATAACATCATATGGCAGCATGTACAGCATTTATCAGCACATAACAACATTTACAACATTTATCAGCATATAACAGCATTTAATGTTTTGAATCTGCATCACCACATAACCTGTTTGAAATACTGTTATTCACCCTCAGAATGACATCCTCTATGGACATCACTATGATGGAATAACCTCACACCTCCAGTGTAGGCCGACACTGTCCTGACCTCACTGCGGTGGGCTTCCACCTGCCGTGTGCCCCCTCGGGACCCCTCGACAGTGGGCTGGGATGGTACCTCCCCACCTAAGCTTGCCCCCTTTCGACAATGCAAAGGCGTGGTACCCGCACACCTCCAGGTATGCCATATAGACACCACCTGTGGCGGGCTTCCACATTCAGGATGCCTAGACCTCCTGAAGTGGGATCATAGCGGCTCACGTGATCACGGCCTTTTAGCATGGCATATAGCCAGCTTTCAGCATGGGGCATTTAGCCATTTCTTTTTCAGCATATGGGCATTGGCCCTTGTTCAGCATTGGCCATTGGGCCTATTCAGCATATCTCAGCATATCTGTACCTGCAGCATGGCATACTTTTTCCCTATGGTTCATTTCAGTATCTTATTTATCTCATAGTTCATTACAGTGTTTTTAATCTAGGTGAGTCATACAAGCATGATAAGGCATAATTATCAGCATAAATTCAGATCATGTTCATATTCAATGCATTTCATCATCATACCGCATAAAAGTTCACATACTTCAATCATCACTCATACACATAGCATTCAAGACTGGTTAGGAGCCTCAAGAGGGTGCCATCGGCCTTTATCAGCTTCAGACCGCTCAGCGGATTTCTTGATCGCTCAGCGGTTTAAGCTTAATCGCTCAGCGGTTAGGGTTGTATCGCTCAGCGGTGATAGCTTCACCGCTCAGCGGCACTAACTCCATCGCTCAGCGGCCTTACTTTCTCGACCTTTCTTCCACCGACTTCCACCGCCTTACTTTTAAAAATATCTTTTTACTTTCCACATCAGCCCAGCGTCGCTCAGCGGTGCCTGAGGGCCGCTCAGCGATGCTTTGGCGAGAATGAAAAACCTAATTTCCTTTCTTCTTCCACCTTGCTCCATAATCTCCCATGGCACCTGCTTGAGTTCCATACCTGATTCAAGTACAATAATCCTATCTAATCCAGGTCACAAGACCCTTCAGAATTGTCTCCCTAAGTCCTAGCATCATTTCTAACATATATGCACATGTTCTCACATAATCATCAAACACAAGCATAATCACATAAACAACATCCACCATCAAAGGGGTGAGAAACTAGAGTTACCCACCTCTTCACAAACTTGTTGTTGCTAGGAGACAAGAGAGCCAAGCCTTGTTTGCTTACTTGGAAGCTCCTTGACCTAAAAACATCATTTTAACCTAATTAGCACAACCATGGATTATGGTAGCACAACTCCTTACCGTATTATGAAAACTCACTCATAACTCTTCCTAGCCTTCCTTAGATGCTTAGGAATGAATCATGGTGATAGAGATATAAACTTGAAGCTTGCTTGAAGCTCTTAAGGTAAAGGAACATAAAACCTAGGTTATGGAGATTTAGGGTTAGAACCTTGAATCCTTGGATTCCTCTTGAAGAAACTCCTTAACCTTGATGCTAGCTTGTTTTCTCAAGTGTCTTGAGGAGAATTTAAGATGATGATAGGCAAAAGATGATGATTTTACCTTGGAGGAGCTTTGGAGAAATCTATGGAAAGCTTAGGTTTTAGGAAGTTTTGGAAGAATGAAAACTTAGGAGAATTTTGGGGGATGGTTTCGGGTTTGGAAGAGGAAGGGCTGGCCGTGGCTTTTCTTACTTCCTTGGCCATCCAAAATTACCATTTTACCCTTAGTGTGTTTTAGGTTATGTTTATGCATTATTTCTTTATGTACGGAAGTCCTACAAATATTCCGGACATACCGTTATGCTCTAAAAATTCCCTTCATTAATTCTAAAATATTACTTGACAGATCCTTAATTTATTTCCATATTAATATATTTTACAGACTCCTATTGAGTCACAATTAATTTCTAATACTGCCTAATTTCGGTCCGGACGTCACCGGACGTCACCAAACCGCAAAACAATTATTTTTAACTAATCTTACCGCGATAAATTAATATTAGAATTTTTTCTTTCATTTTATCTCACCTTTTCCCCTATTTTATATTTTTAATTCTTTACTAAGTGATGTCCTAAAGAACGAGAAAAGTCGGATTGTTACAATGTGCAAAGATCCAAGTTAGGGGGAAATAAGGATAAGCCAAAGTGGAAGAAACAAAAGATGAAAAGAACAGAAGCAAGCAAAGGAGAAAACATTCTATCCCAAAACAAAAATAAGAAAAAGAAAAAGGGATAGAAGACAAAAGAAAATCAAGGAGAAAAAGGGTTGAGAAAGAAAAAGAAAAAGAAAGATTGATGAAAAAGAACAGGTAACAACAAGGAAATGGTTTTCAAGTGCTCTCTTAGTTGAAAAAACATTTGCATATCCAGAAAAATCAATTCTCTTTGTAGCCTGGCCCCATTACAACCCTTAAAAGTCCTTTTGTGATCCTTGCATGACCATACTATGCATTGAATGGTGAGACAGGTAACAAATTTAAATTGTTGTGATTCAATGGTGATATTGAGCGAAAACACTCACCCCAACTGGTCCACTGACCATTGAGTGCATAAAGAAAATTTCCTTGGTGGAAAAGACATTGGATAGTGTGATTTGTTTATGCTATTCAAGTAATTGTGCATTTGAATTGTTCAAGATCTTCTATGTCTCACGGGCCTCAAGCTTAAACTGTTTGAAGTATTTCAATTCATTGCATTAACTGATTGTTCATAAGCATTGATTTCTTGTAAAATGATTCTATTACCTCTTGTTTGAAGACAAACAAGGTTTTAAGTTAGGGGGAGTGATAAGTGCCAAATTTACGCAAATTCGACCTATCAAAATGGCACTTACTCGCTTATGTTTTAAAGAATTATCTAATGAATTCCCCTTATTTTGTAGGTTTCTAATATATTTTGGTAGATGGATGCAAGCGTAATTTATGAAAGATAATCCCATGAAGAATGGAAGAAAAGGGCAGAATTGGAAAAGAGCTTAAAAGAGAAGAATCTGGCGACCACATCGCTCAGCGCAAGACAAGGAATCGATCAGCGCCTGGGACACTATCGCTCAGCGGTTATGTGTTCATCGCTCAGCGAAAAGACGTCGGCAGCAACTTGCGAGCGGCGTATTTATTGCGCAGCTGTATCCAACCTGGCGCCGCCATCCACGTTAGCGCCGCCCTGAAAAAGCTGCCGACCATTTAATGAAGACGCGTAAAAGTACAGCCACTCAGCGATGAAGTCACCGCCGCTCAGCGATACAGCTTAAATCGCTCAGCGGAGCCATCAAAACCGCTGAGCGATGGACCCAAAATCTGCCTATAAATAGAGGAGGCCGTGCCCATTCGAAAGAATCGATCCAGCATCTCCTCTTCCACCTCAAATTCCACTCTTTTACATTTTCCATTATAGTTTTTAGTTTAGGTTAGGTTAGGAACGAAGACGAGGCTTGTGAATGAGCCGGGAGATCGAGGAAGCTCGGCGAAGCCATGGCCATGATAGCGTGAGTACGTGTCATGGTAAGTGCCTAAACCTTGCCTCCGAGATTCTCTTGTAAGATGGAATCCTAATCCTCTTTTTGTTGGGATTTTGGTCACTATTGTAGTTGCTTGTATCCATGTAATTATTACATATGAATCTATCCTTTTCCTATGATTTGCTTGAATGGTTTTAGGCCTAATGCTAGTCTTTGTTTAATGCTTTGATTCTTGATTTGGGATTTAGTTGTATGAACGACAGTTATGCTAATTAAATCATAACCAAGTTAAGATCAACATCATTATGCTTAACTAGATCCTAGACTTGAACGTTGTGAACGAGAGTTACAATCATTAGAGTTAGAACTAAACCATCTCATCTAACCTTGTTGCCGTAACTGGAATAAAGGTTAGCCGTTTTAACATCTGGATTAATGCTGGCGTACTTTGTTAAGCTTGTGTGTGAAAGTGACAGTTTAACAAAGGAAACCTGTGATCTTGTCATGCGCGAAAGTGATGACAAGTTAAGAACTGGTGGCGGGCAATCAAATGATAGTTCTATGTAATAAGTAACTGGATGCATGAAACTATGATGTGATTAAAATTCCCAACAAAGCTCCGGAACTACCTCTGATTTGTTTCCTATTTACTTTTTATATCATTTATTTACTTAGTTATTTAATTATCAAACTTATCAAATCCTTCACTCTATTGTTTAATTAAACGAACTCAAGAACGGTATTTTTGCAACTCTCTGTGGATTCGACTATAACCCGACTATACTGCAATTGGATTCCTTTGGAATCTGAAAGCCGTAAAGTAGGTATATATTTTAATTTGAACGACAAAAGCGCAGATAAGCTTTCTACGAGCTTGGCATGGTTGTGACAAAACCTAAGCTGTGTCAAGATTGAAGAAAGTGGTTAAAAAGGCTTTCATCATTTATGTGTTTGAGAAAGCAAGCATCATGAGGATAGATCATTAGAGGTTGTTGCCTAATGAAAGATTAATGAAAGAAATGTCAGAATGGAATGTTGGGAACTAGAGCATGGTGTCATGGAGAAGATAAAGGTTTCATGTTGCATGATGCATGATGAAAGATACCCTGCACACGGTTGCAGGATGAACAATGACAGATACCCTGCATAATGGTCGCAGGATGAACAATGACAGATACCCTGCACAATGGTCGCAGGATGAACAACGATAGATACCCTGTACAATGGTTGCGGGATGAACGAGTCTCATGCATTGATACCATGCCCCATCGGCATGATGACCCCCTGTACAGATACCCTACCCGGAGTGCAGGATGAACTATCCCGTGCTTGGCAAGCATGGAGGAATGTTTCCCGCGCAACATATGCGTGATGACCAGTTGAGTCTATCGG
Source organism: Nissolia schottii (assembly GCA_003254905.1). NCBI lineage: Eukaryota > Viridiplantae > Streptophyta > Magnoliopsida > Fabales > Fabaceae > Nissolia > Nissolia schottii. Next base: position 31,397 of record QANU01070853.1, on the reverse strand, counting down.
CATACATGCGTATGTGGTTACGTCACGACTGTTAGGAATAGAAAGTGTGAGAACCTAGATAAAAAGGACTAGTTCCCCCTGATCACCTAGTAACACAGATAAAGTTGTTCAGGATTCTAGGCAAAGATAATAATCAGTAGGAGTTTAGTATGCATGATCACTTAGAGATTTCCTAAACGGCCTGGAGGATAACAGAGAAAATGAACATTAGTTAGTGCTAAGGAACCCCACTGTGGACTAAGAGTTCTCACCCCCACTCGGTTATGGATCCAGGTGTGCGGAGCGAATGGATGAACCCGAGGGATGTATGGTAGACGGCGGAGGGATGCAGTAGGTCAGAGCCGAAGCAAAGTGATGATGATCGTGCTATGGCGATAGTTGTTTTATATTATGTTCTATGCTTGTTATACATTTTGTGTAAATATTTATTATTATGGCAATGTGTAATATGGGGGACCTTGTATGTAATTATATATATATATATGTATGTATGTATATGCACATATACTCTTAAAGTTCTACTCTGGTTACCATTTAACTTATGACCGACGCTAGCGACTATTGTTGTATGTTCTTTTAATCACGCACGTCTCCTACTTTCTAAATTGATAAAGCACACGAACAAGTTTCAAAATGGTCCATATTTTCGCGTACGAGGTATTTGCAAAGGTAGGAATATGGGCTAAAGGTAACCCAACACAACGAATAACAACCTATGAGAAATTGCTTGCTACCATGGAAGTGGGCAGTTAGCAGGGGTGTTACATTTCGGCGTGGATCTTGCACCCTTGTGTACTCTGAAGGGTGGTGCTATGAGCGACGGAGGGTGGATCGGTGCGTCAGTAGGGGCATAGGTACTGTTACCAAGTGGCTTCAAATACACAAGAGGGGGGTAAATTGGGTATGTAGGTTATTTTTAAAATCTTTGCTTTGTGGTCAAGAGGCTATCAAATATTAATGCAAAGTATAGATAAATAAGGAAAGAATCAATCTTAAGCAAACACAATTTAAGGAGTTAAGGGATAGAGAAAATGCAAACTCAATTTATCCTGGTTCAACCACCCTTGTGATCCACGTCCAGTCCCTAAGCAATCCGCTCAAGAATTTTTCCACTATTCTTCAAGCTTGAACCTTAGGTGCTTGACATCCTTTACAAGATGAGCACTCTACTTGAGCCTCAAGCAACTTCCCTTAGGGATCACACCCTCATCACTCTAGAGGGATACCTCACCCTCTTTACAAGAATATGATTTGTGTTTGATAAGAAACCCTCTTGAAGAGTGGATAATACAATTTGAAGGTCTATAGGTGTATGTGTATGAAACTCTCTCTTAAGCTTGAAAAGATGGCTCAATGATTGTAATAAATGAAGTAGAGAATGTTGGATGTTAAGGAGTTAATGTTCAACCTTTAATTGATGAGTTTGGTGATTATTTATTGTGCTCAAGATGATCCTAGTCGTTGTGCATTTAATGCACCTGAAGTCAGCATGCAAAACTAGCCATTTCTAACTCCAGGATCTGATTCATTCGAATGGCTCATTCAAATGACTGATGTAATATAGCCGTTGGGGCCTGTTTGAGTCAGAGTCATTCGAATGGATCTAGTTCAGTCATTCGAATAACTTTGCTATGCTGGGATCACCAAATGCACCAAACCCTTGTCATTCGAATACTTCATTCGATTTACTTTTGTTCATGAGTTATTCGAATGACCTGTTCATGAGTCATTCGAATGACCTATTCATGAGTCATCGATTTGACAAGTTCATGAGTCATTCGAATGACTTGTTCATGAGTCATTCGAATGACCTGTTCATGAGTCATTTGAATGTCTCTGCCAGGGTTTGCCCAAACTCATTCTTTCTTTCACTTTTCTTGATTCCTTGATTGTTTGAAATACTTTAAAGGCAAGAATCAATGTTTTCTTTTAAGAACCATCTAGAAAAGCCATTTTGAGAGTTTTGATATACTACCTTTAACATATTTCGTAAGTCCTAAATCTAGATCTTTTTGAGCTTCTTGACTTTGGAAACTTGCTTCTTTTGTCTTCATCAAAAACTTACTCCATGAGCATTCACAATTTCCCCCCTTTTTGATGATGACAAACATTAAGGAACCAATGAGATAGGTTAAGAAAGAATAACAATAATGATTTTCCCTTTTTGTGCATTTCTTTAAAAAAAAATCATATGCATTTATGATTCCCCTTTAGTTTATGCTTTTGAAAGATCATTGCATTTGCTATGTGTATCTACTATTCCCCCTGAGTTTATGCATCTTTCAAAAGAAATTTCCCTTTGTTAGCTTTTGACAAAATCTCAATTTTTAAATCCTTAACTTATCTTTATGTTTCCTTAGACTCCTTTTTTCCCCTTTTGGCATGATAAAAAAGAGATAGATTTAATGTGAACATAGTGATGTCCAAGATATCAAGACATTTGATCAACCAAAGTGACAAGCCAGTAACCACTAATATAAGTAATATCCGCATTAGGCAAAAGATATGCTAGAAGCAATAGTTAGGTACAATAAACTTAGGGTTGCCACATAAGTCGAAAGCATAAATAAAAACCAAAATATAGGTCAGAAACAGTAAAAATAGTCAGAATATATCAATCACTCCATCTCCAGCTCCATCCGGTCATCATCATCATCTACATGTGCCACCTGATCAATGGCCATCAGATAGGAGGGTAGTCCCTTGGATGGTGGCATGGTGGAGGTCGGAGGCACTGGCTCGGCAGACTAATAGCGAGGGATGTGCAGATGAGTACAGATAGCTCCCACGTCCATGTCGAGGCGATGAAGTGTGCTCCGATAGTAGGCAGAATCCTGAGCCATAGAGACGCTGATGGCATCAAAGCGTCTCATGATGAGGTCCATATATGGCTGGAAGGGGTCCGGAGGAGGGCCAGTAGAGGTAGAAGCACCGGTAGTCGGGGCACTAGGAATGGAAGAAGGAGCACGTCGCCGTCGAGCTCGGAGACTCTCAAGAACGTCATACTCAAACCGGTTGTCATCTGTCAGAAAGATATGCATTTTTGCCAGACAGCCAGAGTCAATTTTCCAATTTCCTTTTGACGACCATTTCACCTCCGTGGCTAAAGGGACATTGAAGTGCTTGAGGATAGCCGTCATGTCACATCCCAGATTTTCCCCTTATGGAAATTTCGCTTAAATCCTAATTTCGCGTAATTAAAAGCGCGTTAGAGATGATTATTTGGACTGGAAAAATTATTTAGAAAATTAATTGCTTCCAAATGCAGTCAAATAATGGTTTCTCGATCTCGCGGAGTGTCGCAAGGTCCGTGCTAAATTTCGCCGAAAATCGGGATTTCGGTAGGCACCTAAGGTATCTGTGAAAATTACCCCCGGGTAATTTATTCACTAATACCTTAACCTGACATACTCATATGATCAGGAAAAATTCGTAGATCACGGATATACCTTTGGGATATTTTTCGGAGAACCGTGTGTGGGCCAGAAGTGGTTAAAAACGACTAAAATAGAATAAGGACTAGGATATTTATAATAACTATAGTAAAATAATAATATAATAATAAAATAAATTAATTAATAATTAAATAAATAACAGCAGGGGCACGGCTATAAAAGGGCCCCCTGGGTGAAAGAATATATATTTTCACTTTCTCTCAGTTTTCCCATTTCTATTACTGTTCGTGCACATCGCGGGAGCGCTACTGGACTTCGAAAAAATTCCCGGAGCACGCCATGGTGAAGAGGAAAATCGGCACAACAAAGCTACCGGAGCAGAATTGCCGTTTGATGTGGGTAACCCTAAGCCCACTGTCTATGTGGTTTAGTTTTTAACTGTATATGTGCCTATCTGTATATTTGACTGTATAACTGTTAAGTAGTATTTTGGGGGGATACTGTGTAAAAAGGGTTTTGTGAACGGTAGAAAATTGAA
>QANU01070853.1:0-11896 GCA_003254905.1 Nissolia schottii | reverse complement strand
TAAATCACATAGACAGTGATTATGTCGGTTTACCCACGTTTTCGCGTCCGACGACGGTTTCTGCTACTTCCTTAGCCTTGTCTCCACTGATGATGCTTCCTAGTTCTTCTTGGGTTGAATTTCTACAAGCTTTCTCTAGGGATTATGAGGGCTTTTGTGGGTTAAGGTTAGGGAGTTATGGAAGAGCTTTGTCTAGGTTTAGTGCAGGAGGTCTCTAGGTCTCCGGTTTAACTGAATAACGGTTGATTATGTGATCGGACAGAGTTTTGGCAAGATTTTCCATTTTTACTCCACATTTTCAGATTTAGAACGGTATTTATAGGCCATGGGACGAAATCCACTTTCCCATTTTGCCCTTGGGGCAAAATTACCAAAATACCCTTATTGTCTTTTTCCTAAATGTCATTTTCATGACTTGTCCACCTTTTGACTCCTTGACCACACTTGGGCTGCTTCTTGGCCATGTATTTTGTTGTTTCTTGGCTGATTTTGTGGCCAAAATTTTACGGGCTCCGGCAGATCAATTTTGATCAGGTTTTTGGCTTTTCCGGTCCCAGTACTCCGCGTACGGCAGTTCTAAAAATATTCCGATCACGTCTTTGTGATACTCTAATTTTTCCTAAGTAATATCTTAGGGTCATTTAGGTATTTATGAATTCTCGTCTGTAGCCGTACCTTTTACAGATACTTTAGACGTGCGGTTGTGTGCAAACGGCAGAAAGGGTTCGTTCTAGTGTCTGCAGAATTTTAAGAAAACGAATAGAAATATTTCTATAGAAAATTCTTAATCCCAAGGGTTCCTAATTCTACTGATTTAACCAAAAATATAAATATCTCAACAATTATGTAGCGAAATTCCGCTAAGGGGAAAACGGGACGTTACAGGATTCATAAGCACGCAGACTTAGTAAGAAATACTAGTTCCCCTATCACCTAGATAATCTTAGATAAAGCCGTTCAGGACTTTAGGCCAGATAATAATCAGTAGGATGCTAGTATGCATGTTTTCACTTAGAAACACCTGAGCGGCCTGGAGGATATTTGAGTAAATGAATCATAGGTAGCCACAGGGACCTACTGAGGACTCAGAGTTCTCACCCCCCCCACTCGATTATGGATCCAGGTGGACATAGCAAAGAGCTCGACCCAAGAGACACATGATGGGCGACAGAAAGCTGTAGATTGGAGCTGGAGCAAACTGACTATGATCGCGCCAAGGTGACACATGTTTCGTATTATGTTCTATGACCTTTATACCTTTGTGTACATATTTATTATTAAGGAAAATGTGTATCTGTATTTTGGGACCTTTGTTGTAAATATATATATACAATTGTTTTTCATATTCCACTCTGATCTCTACCTAACATGCGGTAGATACTAGCGATTGTTGTTATATGTTTCTTTATCACACATGGCTCCTAATTTATAACTTGATAAGCACGCGAACGATTTTCAAATTGGTCCCTATTTCTGTGTAAGAATTATTTGCAAAGGCAAAAGTAAGGGCTATAAGTAACCCTACACAACGAACAACAACCCTGTGAGCATTGCTTACTACCATGGAAGTGGGCAGTTAGCAGGGGTGTTGCACGTCACATGCATCCCATAGGGCAAAGCACTGCCCCTTAGACCTAGCCTGGTGCATGTGATGCATTATCTACAACGCCCAATTAATTTCCTTATGTTTAGCTAATGCCCACAAAACTAAACCATCATCTTTTGATAAGACTGAGTGATTGCCATTGCGAGGTATGATAGTATGGGTAATAAGGTAGTGGAGAATCCGTTGATCAACTGGGAGACCACTAACCTGAGGGCGGTTTTTGTGGTTCCTAATTCTAGAATGGCTAATGGTTTCTAGGGCAAGGATTTTACTAAACGGATTACCCTCAGAATCAATCGCCCAATCAGAAATCCCACCAAGCAGACTATTCCCACTATATGGCAGCTTAAGAACAGTACCAACCAAATCCAGAGGCATGACAATGCTAATCTTATTAACCTCAGAATATAACACATTGTCAATTAACTTAAGGTTCGAATAAAATACCCTAACCAGCTGAGGATAAATGGAAGTTTCATAATAGACAAACCCTAACAAACTAGCATTGTCCATAGATTGAGTGATATTGTAGAGAGTACCAGCAAACGTCAAGAGCTTGAGAAACTTGGGCTCCATGAGTTCTCGGGCTTCAAAGCTGCTTTGGAACAGAAGGCACTGTTCTTTGGTGGAGAACCGGTGGGGCATGTCTACTGGAGGGGAGGAGGTTGAGTGCTTGAGGCGGGTACGCCGAGAAGTGGAGGGGAGGAGGGCGGGGGAGCAGAGCGGCGGCTCATGGTGGTAGGGCAGGAGTGGCAGGTGACAGGGGGTTTGGAGGAGAATTAGAGGAGCAGTGATGGAGAGGGGAGGAGGAGGGGTGAAGAAGGAGGTGGAAGGGAATGGTGGTTAGAATTTGGGCTGTGGTGGTGGGGAGGGGAACCGTGAGGGGAAGGAGAGGAAAGGGGTTGCGGGTGAGGGTGGTGGGGAGGGGAACAGGAAGAGGGAGATTTGGGGAGGAGTTGGTGAGTAAGGAAGAAGAGAGGAACAGTGAGGGAGATGTAGAGAGTTTCGAGTGAGGGGAAGAAGAAGGGGCTGCTAGGGCATTCGAATGATCAGGGGGGTTACATTCGAATAACTCGGGAAGAATAGCAACCCGAGAGCTCAAATTTTTGGCATTCGAATGATCAGAGGGGTTACATTCGAATAACTCTGGAAGAATAGCAACCCGAGAGCTCAAATTTTTGGCATTCGAATGATCAGGGGGGTTATATTCAAATAACTGTGGAAGAATAGCAACCCGAGAGCTCAAATTTTTGGCATTCGAATGGAATACCATGTTTCATTCGATTGATTTTCAAAAATTTGCAGACCTGAGAGAAAGGATTTTGGCATTCGAATGGAAGACCATTTTTCATTCGATTGATTTTCAACAATTTTCAGACCTGAGAGACAGGATTGTGGCATTCAAATGATTTATGGCAAGTCATTCGAATTACTTATAGTGCTGAAAAATTTTCCTTGACTTCCATATGCACTTCCTTGATCAAGTGGCCTCAAGAGATAGTGAGAGAGATGAGATGGATGAAGTGATTGGAGAACCTGCAAAACAAATTTGGGGGACTCTCCGAATCTCAAGTTAGTAAATCATTCAAGAATAAAAAAAAGAGACAGTTGTATGCATGAGGTCTATATGTCACAGGCATCGATTATTTCGAGTTCATTTCTAATTTGAGAAAAGTTTTCTTTTGGTAAAGGTTTGGTAAAGATGTCTGCCAATTGATTTGTTGTTTCAACAAATTCAAGTGAGACGTTACCCTTTTGAACATGATCTCGTATAAAGTGATGTCTTATTTCAATGTGCTTGGTCCTTGAGTGTTGGATCGGATTCTTTGAGAGATTTATGGCACAAGTGTTATCACACTGAATAGGAATATGATCAAGTTCAAAGCCATAGTCCATGAGTTGTTGCCTCATCCAAAGGAGTTGAGCGCAACAACTTCCGGCGGCAACATATTCCTCTTCGGCGGTAGACAAGGCCACACTTACTTGTTTCTTGCTATGCCATGAGACTAGTGAACATCCAAGTAAGTGGCAAGTCCCACTTGTGCTTTTTCTATCAATTTTGTATCCGACAAAGTCCGAATCCGAATATCCCACTAAGTGGCATGTGGCACCTTTTGGGTACCATAATCCAACATTAATAGTGCCAACTAGGTATTTCATTATTCTTTTTACAGCACTTAAGTGGGGTTCCTTGGGACAAGCTTGGTATCTAGCACACATGCATACACTAAACATTATATCGGGCCTACTAGCGGTGAGATATAGTAGAGATCCAATCATACCTCTATACTTTGTGATCTCTACCAATTCACCTTCTTCGTCCTTGTCAAGGGCACATGAGGTGCTCATGGGGGTGGCCATCTCTTTTGCTTTATCCATCTCAAACTTCTTGAGCAACTCTTTGCAATACTTGGATTGACTTATGAAGGTTCCTTCTTTTAGTTGCTTGATTTGTAGCCCAAGGAAAAAGTTGAGCTCTCCTACCATAGACATCTCAAATTCATGTTGCATTAATTTTGAAAATCCTTTGCATAAAGATTCATTAGTAACACCAAAGATAATATCATCAACATAAATTTGTACAAGTAAGATGTCTTGTTTATCATGTTTAATAAAAAGAGTCGTGTCTACTTTTCCTCTAGCAAATCCCTTGTCCAAGAGAAATTTGCTCAATCTCTCATACCAAGCTCTAGGAGCTTGCTTAAGGCCGTAAAGGGCTTTTCTCAATTTAAAAACAAGATTGGGAAACTCGTGACTTTCAAAATCGGGTGGTTGATCAACATATACTTCCTCTTGAATATAGCCATTTAAGAAGGCACTCTTGGCATCCATTTGATACAATGTAAAGTCCATGATGCAAGAATAGGCAAGCAATATTCTAATGGCTTCTAGTCTAGCAACGGTAGCATATGTTTCTTCATAATCAATTCCTTTTTCTTGATTATATCCTTTTGCTACTAATATAGCTTTGTTTCTAGTGATTACTCCATTTTCATCAAGTTTGTTTCTAAAGACCCATTTAGTTCCTATGATTGAATGATAGTTGTGCCTAGGAACTAACTCCCAAACCGATTTCTTTCAAATTGATTTAATTCTTCTTGCATAGCTAAAATCCAATGTTCATCATTAAAGGTTTCTTTATTATTTTTAGGTTCAATTTGTGAAACAAAAGCCATATGGTTGCATGTATCCCTTAGAGAGTGTGTCTAGTGGTTACCCCTTTTGTGATATCACCTATGATGTTGTCGAGTGGATGATTCTTTGATGTTCTCCGTTCCTTTGGTAGGCTTTCATCCCTTGATTCGACAATGGTTAGAAGCTCTTGTTCTTCCTCTCTCGGTTTTGGTGGATCGGGCTTATCCTTGATGCTTATGCCTTCCAACATACCTGTGATATCAATAATGGCATCCTCTTTCAGCCTTTCAACGTTAGACTCATCAAATGCAACATGTATGGATCCCTCAACTGTCATAGTTCTTTTATTGTAAATCCTAAAAGCTTTGCTATTTATTGAATAGCCAAGAAATATTCCCTCATTAGACTTGGCATCAAATTTGCCTAAATTATCCTTTCCACTGTTTAATACATAGCATTTGCATCCAAAGATGTGACGATGAGAAATGTTAGGTTTTCTTCCTTTATAAAGCTCATAGGGAGTTTTCTTCAAAATTGGTCTTATTAGAACACGGTTAAGAACATAGCAAGCGGTGTTGACTGCATCCGCCCAAAAATATTTGGGAAGATTGCTACCATTGATCATAGTTCTTGCAATCTCTTCTAGAGAGCGGTTCTTCCTTTCTACAACCCCATTTTGTTGGGGAGTTCTAGGAGCAGAAAAATTGTGATCAATTCCATTTTCATGACAAAAATTTTCAGTGTTCGTTTTGAAATTCTCCTCCATGGTCACTTCTAATGGATGCAATGCTTACATTTTTCTCATTTTGGATGACTTTGGCAAGTCTCTTAAATGCCTTGAATGCCTCACTTTTGTGAGTCCAGAATAATGTCTGAAACACCCTAGCTAACTGATTACCCGTACGTGGCAACACAGCTCACTAGGTTGTTATCTACTTGGTCGGAATACATAGTCCATCATGCTACTTCGAAAATAATCATCTAGTAAAATAAGGACCTATTTTAAAATTTCCATTTTACATCGCATAATTACCAAAATAGAGCCATGCGTTGGAATCAATAATATAACAAAACGTATATCTGTATATTACTAAAGCATTTCTATATATACAACAAGTGGTCCATAATACAAAGTCACAGAATGTATATATAATACACAACCTAAACATCTCATATACAGAAATACTGAATACATCAGTTGCTACAGCATCTCAAAATACAACATCTATCTATCTACCAGCCGCTCATGGCTTAGCTGGTGGCTCTTCTTCAGCATCCTCAAAATATGAGTTGTCTTCTCCTGTACCTGAAGTCATAAACAGTGGGAAATGAGAACGGTAGGTTCTCAGTGGAAATAACTTTAGTTCCTGAGTCTCGTAACAGATTATGTCAGACTTCAGGCCGCTCAGAGATCTCTAAGTGAACATGCATACTATAACCTACCATTTTATTATCTGGCCTATCTGAACGGCTTTACATACATCATTAGGTGATCTGGGAACTACTCTTGTTTACTAAATTATCGTGCTCATTAACAGTTCGTAGGAAATCCGTCTTGAGCAGGCTCTTGACGGCACGGCATAACAGCTTATATTCAGCATAATAGATTACATAATAATATACATTCAGCATAACAGCATCATTAAACACCTAGCATAAAGTTGTTCACAATACACATCACAGCAGTTTCAGCATAAACATGACACCATATAACAGCATTCAACAGCATATGACAGCTTGTAACAGCAGTCAGCAACATATGTCAACATATAACAACATATAGCATCATGTAACAGCATGTACAGCATTTATCAGCATATAACAGCTTGTAACAGCATTTGATGCCTTGAATCTGCATCACAGCATAACCTGCTTGGAATACTGTTATTCCCACCATAACGACATCCTCTGTGGACATCACTATGACGGAATAACCTCACACCTCCAGTGTAGGCCGACACTGTCCTGACCTTACTGCGGTGGGCTTCCACCTGCCGTGTACCCCCTCGGGACCCTTCGGCAGTGGGCTGGGGTGGTACCTCCCCACCTAACCTTTCCCCCTTTCGACAATGCATAGGCGTGGTACCCGCACACCTCCAGGTATGCCATATAGACACCACCTGTGGCGGGCTTCCACATTCAGGATGCCTAGACCTCCTGAAGTGGGATTATAGTGGCTCACGTGATCACGGCCTTTTCAGCATGTGGCATATAGCCATTTTTCAGCATGGAGCTTTTGCTCTTATTTAGCATTGGCCGTTGGGCCTTGTTCAGCATTGGCCATTAGGCCTTTTTCATCATTTGGGTACCTGCAGCATGGCATACATGTTCCCTATGGTTCATTTCAGCATCTTTATTTATCTCATAGTTAATTATAGTGACTTTGATCTAGGTGTCATAAATGCATGAAAAACGCAATTATCAACATGGATTGCAGGTAGTATTCATGTTCAGCACATTTCATTCTCTTACAGTATATAAGTTCACACATTTCAGTTATCAATCACCAACATAGCATTAAAGACTAGTCTAGGAGTCTCCAGAAGGTGCCATAAGCTTTTACAAGTCTCAAGCCGCTCAGCGAAAACTGAAGGTTCGCTCAGCGGTTTGGGTCTTTACGCTCAGCGGTGAGGGCTGTATCGCTCAGCGGTGATAACTTCACCGCTCAGCGGTACTAACTCCATCGCTCAGCGGCCTTACTTTCTCGACTTTTCTTCCACCGACTCCCATCGCCTTACTTTTTAAAAATATCTTTTTACTTTCCACGTCAGCCCAGCGTCGCTCAACGGTGCCTGAGGGACCGCTCAGCGATGCTTTGGCGAGAATGAAAAACCTAATTTCCTTTCTTCTTCCACCTTACTCCATAGTCTCCCATAGCACCTGCTTGAGTTCCATACCTAATTCAAGTACAATAATCCTATCTAATCCAGGTCACAGGACCCTTCAGAATTGTCTCCCTAAGTCCTAGCATCATTTCTAACATATATGCACATAATAGCTCAAAATCATCAAACATAGACAAACTTGCATAAACATCATCCATCATTAAAGAGGTAAGGAACGAGAGTCACCCACCTCTTCACAAACTTGTTGTTGCTAGGAGACAAGAGAACCAAGCCTTGTTTGCTTACTTGGAAGCTCCTTGACCTAAAACATCATTTTAACCTAATTAGCACAACCATGGATTGTGGTAGCACAACTCCTTACCATATCAGGAAAACTCACTCATCACTCTTCCTAGCCTTCCTTAGATGCTTAGGAATGAATTATGGTGATGGAAATATAAACTTGAAGCTTGCTTGAAGCTCTTAAGTTAAAGGAACATAAAACCCTAGATTATGGAGATTTAGGGTTAGAACCTTGAATCCTTGGATTTCTCTTGAATAAACTCCCTAACCTTGATGCTAGCTTGTTTCCTTGAGTGTCTTGAAGAGAATTTAAGATGATGATAGGCAAAGGATGATGATTTTACCTTGGAGAAGCTTTGGAGAAATCTATGGAAAGCTTAAGTTTTAGGAAGCTTTGGAAGAATGGAAACTTAGGAGAATTTTGGGGATGGATTTCGGGTTTGGAAGAGGAAGGGCTGGCCGTGGCCTTTTCTTACTTCCTTGGCCACCCAAAATTACCATTTTACCCTTAGTGTGTTTAGGTGATGTTTATGCATTAATTCTTTATGTACGGAAGTTCTAAAAATATTCCGGACATACCGTTATGCTCTAAAATTCCCCTCATGAATTCTAAAATGTTACATGACATATTCTTGATTTATTTTCATATTGATTTATTTTCATATTAATATATTTTACAGACTCCTATCGAGTCACAATTAAGTTCTAATACTGCATAATTTCGATCCGGACGTCACCGGATGTCACCAAATCGCAGAATAATTATTTTTAACTAATCTTCCAGAAATAAAATCAATACTAGAAGTTTATTCCATTTTATCTCACCTTTCCCCTCATTTTATCTTTTTAATTCTTTTCTAGACAATGTCTTAAAGAACGAGAAAAGTCGGGTTGTTACAATGTCCATGTATATCTAGAGTAGTCATCCACAATCACAAGTGCATATTGGTTTCCACCCAAGCTCATTGGTTTGCAAGGTCCAAAAAGATCCATGTGCAAAATTTGTAAAGGTCTATTTGTGGAAATCACATTTTTGGCTTTGAAAGAGACCTTTACTTGTTTTCCCTTTTGACATGAACTACATAACTTATCTTTTTCAAACTTGAGCTTTGGTAAACCAATCACTAGATCTTTTGAGACAAGTTTGTTCAAATGATCCATGTGAATGTGGGCTATTCTCCTATGCCATAGCCATGATCCTTCCTCTTTACTTATAAGACATTGTGCATCATTTGAGGAAATATCATCTAGACTAATCATATAAATGTTGTTAACTCTTTGACTAATAAACTTAATTTTCTTATCATTTTTGTCTTCAATTATGCACCTTTCGTAATCAAAGATGACTTTGTTTCCTTTGTCACATGATTGACTAATGCTAAGAAGATTATGTTTAAGTCCTTCAACGAGCAAAACATTTTCAATAGAGGTGGAAGGAGTTTTACCAACTTTTCCAATTCCAAGTATCTTGCCTCTATTGTTGTCTCCATAGGTGACAAATCCATTCTTCTTGAGAGAGATGAATAAGGACTTTGATGCATCTCCCGTCATATGCTTTGAGCAACCACTATCAAGAGACCAACTTAAGTTCTTGGTCTTGAAGCATACCTACAAGAGAAGTTTAAGTTTTTGATTTAGGTACCCATTTTATCTTGGGTCCTTGAATGTTAGATTTTGGAACGGTTCCCTTTGGAACCCAAATCATTTTTCCATAGCCAATTTTTCGAGAACCACAAGTTGAAGCACTATGACCAAGTTTTCCAGAATGAAAGCATTTGCCTTTAGGATTACTAGTAGTGCCATGGTAACTATGCGGTTTCTTGTTGGCTTTCGGTGTTGCATTAGGCATGTATCCTATTCTGGCTTTATCAAGAAAGCATTTTTGATTACCAAGCATTTTTAGCATAGTACTTCCATTTGTGAATTTTGCTAAGTCATTCTTGAGAATCTCAATTTCTTTTTCCAATTTTTCACAATGCAAGCAAGTAGAAGTATCAATTTCATGCAATGTACAAGATGAACTAGATGAGATAGCCTCCAATCAACCAATAGTTTCATTTTCAAACTTAAGCTCGTTTATTTCATGGTTAAGCTTTGCAATCTTATCTTCAAATTTGCCTATAACTTCATTTGTTCTAAGAGATTCATTTTCCTTCTTAAGATGATCAATTTCATGACATAACTTTGAAACATGTTTTTCAAGTTGTGATGTGTTCTTACTAGATTTGAGGTTTTCATTCTCTATTCTTAGATCATTCATTTCATTGCATAAATTCTTATTTTGATTTTGTAACATGGCAATAGATTTGTTTGCAATAGATAATTCTTTAGGTATTCTCATAGATTCCTTACGCAATTCTACAAAGGCAATTTGTAATTCATCATAGGAGGGGTTAGAATCATGTACCTCATCTTCATTTTCATGATCTTTGGCCATGAGACAAAGGTTGGAAACTTCACCATCGGTCTCATCAGAATCATCATTGTCTTCCCAAGCTATGTAGGCCTTCTTGCCCTTTTCTTCTCAAAAGGTCTTCTTTCATATCTTTCCACCTTCTTTTGGTAGATTGGACAATCCACCTTTATGTGACCCGGTTTTCCACACTCATAGCATTTTGGAAGTGATGATTCTTCTTTGTTGTTGTTTTTCTTTGGTAGAAATGGAGGTTTGGATTGGCCTTGAGTGTTGCCTCTCTTCTTGAGGAATTTCCCAAATTTCTTCACAAGAAGACTCATGTTTTCATCATTGAGCTCAATTCCACAATAGCTATTTTCATCATCTTCTTCTTCTTCAATGCTTTTGGATTTTGAGGGAGAGGCTGTAACACCCTAGGTTAGCAGCTTATGCTTAAGTCATAATTTGTGTCCGCTAGGTTGTTAACTGCTGTGTGGGAATACCGGTAGTCCCTAGTTGCTTTTAGAAAATAGTTAGTTATCTCAAATTAAGGACCCATTTTTTTTTCCTTTGCAAGTAACGTATAACAGTAAAATAGAGCCAGTCACGGGAACTATACCATACCTTCCATACAGAAGAGTAATACGAAGAATAGTTAAACGTGAGTAACTGTGATCATATAAAATCAAGCTCAAGCAAATAAATACAAGGATGGATTGGGTCCATGAAAACTATATATATATATATATATATATATATATATATATTGAGTCCATAGTACTATAAACATAAGCATAGACCTCATCATGTTCGTACATAAGTACATGTTCCTACTACATCATTGCATCTATGTACAGTAACTACTACTCTCAGCAAAATATACAATAACTACTATTATCAGCAAAATACATACATACTACAACTACAGTCATACTACATACATACTATAACTACAGTCAAACTACAGTCACACTACAGTCATGGCAAACTGGTCCGGCAAGCTGGCCCGAGATATAGGGGCTGGTCAGGCTGGTCCCTCCTCGTCATCCTCCTCCACACGAACGGTCTCCGCAGGCTCTTCCTCCATAGGCTCCTCCTCCATGGGCTCCTCCTCCCCGTCCATCAAGGGCTCCGGGACATCAGGCGGGTCCTGAGATCCTGTGGACGGTCCAGCCTCGCTATCATGTGTACGGGGCGCCAGGCGACGGCCGTAGACGTGCGTCACTCGCATCCGAGGCTTCGTCGGCTTCGGCTCCGGTGGTAGCAGTCTCACGGACACTGGGTCCGCCTCAACGTCCTTCTCATACTGGGGTGCCTCCTCATCTGCTGTAGAGGCTGGCTCAGGCGGGGCTGGGGGTATTGCTCTGAGAGGAGTGGGGGCATGTACTACCAAGTATGACCAAAGCTCTGTCTCATCCCCTGTCTCGGGGTGTACGTCCCTAAAAATGCTGCAAAGGATCCGCCTCTTCCACAACGGCGGGGTCGTCATTGTATCTACAGATAGCAGCCTAAGAGGGGGCGAATTAGGTTTTTCTTGTTTTTCTCAGATTTTGGTTCTTTAAAAGATAGGAAACCCTAATCCCCAAATTTGGAACAAGACCCAGCAATAACCGAATAATTGATAATGTTAAA
>QANU01070851.1:0-10851 GCA_003254905.1 Nissolia schottii | reverse complement strand
CCAAGTTAGTTCTTGAACAACAAGAAACAACTTGAAAAATGGAAATGAAAACAAGATCCAATCAGACTCTAGATTAACTTGTTATTAGTTTTAGAAAATCATCCAAAAATTATAAGAACAAATACTTAGCAAGGCTATTTAGTTCTTGTTTGCTAATGATGGCTGTCTAGGTATCTCCATCCACAAGCACAAGGCTACAAGCAAGCTAGATTACTTTGCTATATATTCTCTACGTTTTTTATATACATAGATGTTCTCTAATTATTCTACTGTCACTTGTCAATATTCTGAATCTTGAATTTGATAAACATTGGTGCTTTTAGTTCTTTTTATCATCATTCATGAATTTGGTTTAGGTAGCCGAGCATGCACTCTATGTATGGAACAATGAGCGGTTTGTAAAAATGGAAACAATAGGAATGGTAGAAGTGTTTCCTTTGTCGTCTTCTTTTGATTCATCTTCTTCTTTTGGTTCCTCTTCTTCTTTTGGTTCCTCTTCTTTTCCATCATCTCCCTTTTCCTCAATTTCCACATTCAAGTCTTTCAAAACAGTAAATTACGACATCATGTTAGTAAGTAAAAACTATAAACACAATCCAGACAAGTATCAAAATAGTACCCACAAGAATCAACAAACCCATTTCAAGAATAAATACAATTAATATAGGCATCAACAGAACCAATTCAGGAATAAACACAATTCATGAATTTTACAACACAGCCAACTAAAGAATCAACACAATTAATAATTCCATCAACACAACCAAATAAGGAATTAAACCAAATTATATATAGGTATCAAACCAACCCGCACAGTTTCACCACAATTATTGTAGGTATATACAGATTTTGCATAAATGTATACTTGCATGGCTTGTGTCCCCCCAACTCTAGATTCTGTCTCTATGACTCCTTTCTCTCCTCCACATGTACCAAGCAATGAAATTAAGGATAATAAACTATATAAAATCGGAAACAAATACACAGTGAGCTCAAGAATCAACACAATTAACTCAGGAATCAACACACATGCAATACGAATCAACATAATGACAAACTTAACCAATAGACATACCCTCTCTTCCTCTATCACCAGGGACTGGTTCTTGCTCCAATATTGTTTCTAGTTGGGTTTGTTCTTTGTCCCCTCCACCCTCCTTTTTGTTATCTTGTGCACCTTCATTTAATCCATTCTTCACATGTACCAAGTGCAACATAATTAATGACACCAACACCAAGCAGTCAAATTAAGGATAATAAGCTATAAAAAAAAATAGGTAACGAAGACACCGAATACATGTATCAACAAGAATAACTAAGAATCACCAGAACCCCAACAGGACGGAACATAGTTGTTATCGGAATGAACAAATCTAAAACAAGAATCAACAGAACTCCAATAGGATACAACATAGTTGCTATAGGCACCAAAAGCAAATTTAAAGCAAGAATCAGCACAATCCCCTGCAGAACACAACAGAGTTTCTATATTCATCAACAAATCTAAGGATTCCTAAAGCATCTCTTGGACACAACAAAGTTGCTACACGAATCAACAGACCTAAAGCGAGAATCAACATAACCCCTATAAGAATCAAGAGAATACCATCAAATCTGCCAATAATCTACCACCAATGCAACCAAGAAACCCTAACAACCTACCACCAATGCAACCAAACCCCCCCCCCCCCAAGATAAAGACATACCTTTGTTGCTTCGTCAAGCTTCCCCCTTTTGCGTCTTCATTGCTCTATTATGTTCCCCTCTCCTGTCTTCGCTCTTCGTCCCTACTCCACTTTTCATTCTTGGCTTGGTGATGGAGAATGAAAAGTTTAATTCTTTTTGGAATAGTGGGACCCACATGTTTTTCACAGCTTTCATGTATTTCTACCTTACAAGCTATGGTGTTTTCCAGTGTTTGGTATCCTTAGTGTAAAAAAACAGAACTTCTGTAAAATAAATAATTGTCTGGCGTAGGTTGTTAGTCTATATTAACTATATTTCAATTAATCCTCGAACTTATCTTCAAATTCTCTTATTTCCATGCATCTCAATGACTAATTACTATTAGTTACCAAAGGATTCTAGTGGATGCTGGCCATAAGGGGTTTTGTGGGTGCTGGGATGTAATACAAGTTACAGCGAAATAATCGATCCATCAAATATGGCCATGATGCACATATGACGTGAATAAATGAAAAGGACTTGTTTAGCTGCAATTTTATCTTTATCAATACACAGTCAATACAAAACACCAGAGCCTTTTCTACCCTGGTCAAATAAACCTACCTAGGCAAGATTGACATCTCAGTGTGCTTCTTTAAGAATGTCAAAATAAAATAAAATAAAATAAAAATATCAATATTAACATAGAAGAACATTGGATAGATAGCTGAAGCCTGAAAGTAAGTAAGCATCTCTTCCCATCATCATGGACACATCCATGCCCCCAAATACCATCACCACAACCTCGCCACCATTGATTCTACTCTACTAAACACCGGTCAAGAATAAATTTCGACTTTTCTCTTAATCAATGTTTAAGGGAACCTCAAGGAGGCGTCCCTCCAAAAGTTGTTCAAATTAGGGCACTCATTCTACCTTCACAAAAAGTGCCTGGGAGCCGTCATTGTTGCCGGGTGTCTCACTAGGATGCTGATTGTTGTTATCCTCGAACACGACCCCTCCAAATCCGTACTGTCGCACAACAAGCACCGAAGAACTCGAATCAAAACTATCGGACGCAACCACGTCTCCGATGACTCCAAGTTCAGGGCAATCGGTCCATTTCGAAAGACCAGACAGCACCGAAGAGCTCCTACCTGAACCTTGTCCCACAAGGTACAAATCATACCCAACGCGGTCCAACTCATTGAGAGCTCCCTGAAGATCATCGCCAGAGCTAACCTCTCTCTCGGCATAAGTCACAGACTCCCCATTGTTCACCGCCTTGAGCCTGAAGGAACTCAAGTACTCCTCATCAAACTCCCTCTGCTTCTCGCTGTCCAACACCGTCGAAAACAGCCCCTTCGAATCCGCAGCGGTCGATGACGCGTCCGCCTCGTCAGCCTCGCCAACCAGAACGAGCCTCACCACGGAGACTTGCACGCTCTGATGCTTCGACATCCTCCAGGCGATCGCCAGGGCCTCGCGGTCGTCGGGGCCGCCGAGGAAGATGACCACCACGCGGAGGCTGACCTTGAACAGCGACCCCAGGCCGCGGTCCACGAAGATCCCGACGGAGCAGGGCGCGTCCTTCATGACGTTCTGGTTTATCTCCTTGAAGGCGGCGTTGGTCTCTTCCAGGACGCCCTCCACGGTGGCGTGCTTGTGGAACGGGAGGAGGATGAAGGACGTTTGCTTCTCTTGCGCCAGGTTGAATACGTCCTCGTGGATGGTCGAGTAGACCGAGGCCGCGGAGAGGGTCTCGACCGATTTGGTGTTCCCGTTCTCCTCCGCGCACTGCTTGAAGATGCTGTTGATGACCTCCAACTCTCGCTGTGACTTCGTGAGGGCCTGCAGCGACGACGATCCCCCCTGCTGCTGCTGCTGCTGCGGCGGGAGGGTTTTCTGGTCGATGTGCGCGGCCAAGAGGGCGGTGTTGCTCCCGGTGAGCTCCACCAGCTGGAGGCCGAAGAGGCGCAGCGGGGATGTCTCGATGGCGTTGCACGCTTCCAGGATGTTGACCATGCCGGTGGCCTGGCGGGGGTTGTGGACGCAGGCCAGGATCCGGAGCTCCGCGCCAGCCTTCAGATTCTGTACGGTCCTCAGCTTGTTCTGCTCGTATCGCCTCCTCGGCTTGTACAGCGCGTTGATGACGAGCGGCGCCATCGCGGTCATTGCGAGGGTGGATCCCATCAAGATGGAGTAGGACTCCCTGCTTACAATCTGATTTGAGGGGAGCTGCTGGTTAGCCTACAATTTGAGTAACACTACTAGCAATAACGACGAATCAAAGACCAAACGGGCTTGGTGGTAAGCGGCTTGGTATCGCTTAAGCAAGGTCAGAGGCCTTGTGTACGCAGTTATCCTCGCTAGGAGACTCACCTGCTAAAGCTAGGTGCGCGACACAGGTCGACCCCGAATTAGTCAAGGCTAAGCCTTGAATACAGGATACCTAAAGAAAAAGAAAAAAAGAAAGATTACTACCTGCTTGTCCCAGGCAAGGTTGAGAGCTATGAGCGGCAAGATGCCTTTGGTGTTCATGAGGAACCCAAGGGCCAGACCGTCAAGAGGGGGCATGCCAAAGAACATGGTAGCCACCACGGTGCTCAGAATCTTCGGTATGCACGACAAGAGCAAAGTCACTAACACCAACCAAATCCCGTGCTGCCCTATAACTGCCACCAGCCTGAACCTTATCCCGACAGAGACAAAGAACAACGGCAGCAAGCATCCGGCCCCGAAGTCCTCCGACTTCTCGATCAGCATATCGGTGAACTTGCCGCGCGGTATCATCAGCCCGTAGACGAGCGCGCCGACCACAGGGTGCGTCCCGAGGAGATCGGTGATCGCAGCACAAACAAAAGCCCCCATCACCACCCAGAACAGCTGGTAGTTGTCCCAGTCGTTGGCATTGGTCTTCTCCACTATCACCTTCACAAGGCGGCGCCTCACCACGAGGAAGCAGAAGGCGACGAACGCGGCGGTGCCCAGCACCGAGTGGGGCGCCGTGCCGGGGTCGGTCACGTACGGGACGAAGGCTGCGAACATGGCCCAATTGAAGAAGTCATTGACCATTGCTGAGGTTAAGGCCACCCTCCCCAGGCCGGTGTAGATGAGCTTGAGGTCTGCGAGGATGTGAACGAGGGTTGGGAAGCTTGTGACGCTCAGCGTCAGCATCCAGATGAAGTAGGACTTGTAGTTGTGGTGGCTATCAGGAACGCGGCACATGTTTTGGAACAGGGCATATATGCCAGCCCCTGCCAGCATTGGGATCGCGGTGCCAGCAAAGGCTATGCTTCGGGCCTTCTTCCTTGCCCTTAGGATCGTTTCCAAGTTCATGTCCAAGCCCGCCAGGAAGGCATAGTAAACAAGCCCTACGTATGATACTGTTTCCCCAACCAGGATTGACTTTATGTTGAAGAGTGTCTTGAAAAACATTTTCTCCCCAAGTATGTCTGGGCTCAGCAGGAGACCCACCTGGAAATACCACCAAAATATATTAGAAATTGTCCCTTCCTTCTTAGAGAGATTGTTGTGTTATATAAATATAAATCTATGCCTTTATACTTAAGACGCGTTTTCAATAAAATTTGAGTTCTCAAAGCATTGGGAATGCGTCTTATTACTTAGGGTTCCTTCAACTTTATTGTTAATGTAAATATGACATGAGGCTTTTGTGGCAATGTGGCTTCCATATCACTATCTTAGGTGTTTGCTTTGTATCTGTTGCCCAAAAATAGAGAAGAACAGAAAAATCCTTTTGTGATTTTATGTAATTCTATATGGTGGAAGCACGGAAACATGTACTTACAATCATCTCAGCAACCATACGAGGTTGGTTGAAGGGTCTGAGAATGTAGTATAGAACACGAGTGGTGAAGACCATGAAAGCAATTTCGGTTGCCAAGCTAGGGAGGTAATAATCTAGGATGTTCTCACTTTTCCATATATCATTGGGATTGGTCACGTTTGTTGAATAGCATGCTTGGGCCATAACTTTGATGCTCAGGCCCTGAATTCAGCCTTTGATTATTTTTTTTTTCCTCCCCTTTTCTTTTGTTCCTTTTCCTCTCTGTTCTTGTTTGGAGAAGAATTCAGGCACCTTTTATTTGTGGCAATGTGAGATGATGATGATTTCTGATGNCTGAATTCAGCCTTTGATTTTTTTTTTTTTTTCCGCCCTTGTCTTCTGTTCCTTTTCCTCTGTTCTTGTTTGGAGAAGAATTCAGGCACCTTTTATTTGTGGCAATGTGAGATGATGATTTCTGATGAAAAATTTGTTGAACGAAATGAGTGTGTAATGACATTTGAACCAAGAAAACAGGTAGTTTGGTCTTGTTTTTCTGTTGGGATTGCATAATTTCACTTGGGGAATCCATGTTTTTGATCAAGAAGTTGGAAATATTGTTACAAATTCATAAATGTGCTTCTCTGTTTCTGATATGAATTTACAAAACCTTAGCTGATTCCGTTGCTATACCCTGTAAATTCACTAATCCAAACCTCTTTCGTCGGTTATTACTCGTTGTACCGTGACAACTGTTGGTTAGACATCCTGCTTGACCCACTCTATATAATTAGTTAATTACTGCTACCTTTTTTTTTTTGGCACATTTAATTACTGTTACTAGATTACAGCTATTGTGCCTATCACCAATCAATTTTATTATATTGCCAATTGTATTTTGTTGTGTTGCCAAAAAAAAATAAAAAAATAGTTAGTTTTAAGAATGTACACACAAAATTAAATAAGTGACTGCATTTTATTCAAGAGTCCTGTTACACGTACACTAAAAAATATACATCATATATACACCCTATACTTATATACATAATGTTTGTGTTTTAATGTTTGTAATGTTTGTACACTTAATTATAATTGAGAATATCATGTATAAGGTTGTAATATTTGTGCACTCATAAAAATAAAATTTGTGCATATTAATAGTGTATGTATCATGTATGGATATATAAAATTGAAAGTTCACATAACATTACCATTATTCAGTTTCATTTAAAGAAGATGCATTAGATAAGGGGTAAAGTATATGTTAAGACCTCAACTTTTATACCATAATCAAATTAGGTTCTAAACATTTTTATTTATCAATCAAGAACCTCAAGAAATCGTATA
Organism: Nissolia schottii; assembly: GCA_003254905.1. Classification (NCBI taxonomy): domain Eukaryota; kingdom Viridiplantae; phylum Streptophyta; class Magnoliopsida; order Fabales; family Fabaceae; genus Nissolia; species Nissolia schottii. The sequence goes on along the minus strand of QANU01070851.1, from coordinate 4,052 downwards.
TGCCAAAATTAATCTTTTTCCCCCAAATTATTAAACTACTCTCCTTTATTTAAACTCTCCATCTTACCCGTTTTTGACGAACTAAAAAAAATCAATTAGTTACTAAACATATACAAAGCAATCAAGATTGTTGTTTTGCCAAATAAAAAACAAGGTTTATTTACGCCTACTATTTGCTTTACCATTCCAGTCACCAATCGCTTAGAGGGGATGCATTCATTGAAGATTGGATGCTTGTGTCCCACTGTTGGTGGAACTTCATATTTCTAAATGGTGTTATATGCACTCTCTTATTAATCCTGGCATTTTTCGAGCTTATAGTAGGATGACTTTGTGGTTTGTTAGCTGTCTTTATCTATGGACTATTTACTCGTATGAATGAACACACTTATTACTTCACACACTCTTCAATTTTAGAATAGGGAGGACTTGTGGTGCATTTCAAAATGTTGCATGCACTTTGGTCGATTATCCAATCCACCTTTAGCCCTTCCATAACGGACAATCAAGGCGAAGACTTATCACAATTATAATGGCTAATTAAAGCCAAGTCGACTAGTCAATACTCTAATGTCAAAGTTGACTAATCAAAACCAAGTCAACTAATCAATGTTATAACATCTAATTAAAGTTGACAAATCAAATTTATAACGGCTAATCAATATACTTTTCGTCTCTTTCTATCCTTCTTCACTTAGCATAAGAGAAGAGGGAGTTTGAATAATACTAAACTTTGAGGAGAAGAAGATGAACGAGAACTCGACAAAGANAAAAAAAAAAAAAGGGATAAAACGTATAAAATGGAGAATGACTAGTAGCGCTAGCGAAGAGGGTAGGAAGTGAAGGTGACTGTGACCGTTCATTGCATTTTCTAAGTTATTTATAATATATATTCTAGTGTTTTAGTTGCTTAAGTGATATTTTTCTTTTGGTGTCAATTCAATAACTAAAATTGGATCAATTGTATTGATGTCCTTAATTGACACACTTAAAAATTCAGACCCTTCAATTATTTTTCACCTAAAGTTGATGGTCTTTCAGTATATTTTTTCTCATTAAATAAAATCATCCTTATCCATACTAATTACCTAAAAAGAATAAGTACCTTACTATTAAATTTAATTTAATTTAATTTAATGATGATGTGTCCTTACCAAACAAGTTGTGCTTACGTGTCATTTTTTCAATACTTTACAATTACTTATATTTTATTCAAAATCAAAATAACATAAAAACAATTAAAATATTTTATGAATTGTAATACAAATCTACCTAATTTCGATCATACAAATCACAAAAAATCTTTAATTATACTTGACAAATCATACAAATTAAAAAATCAAAATAAAATACTAATAGATAATAAAAATTTGGATACTTTTTTTTTTCTAAATTTAAAGATTCGAATACTTTAATTAATTAAAATATATATATAACTAAAAAATCATTCAAATAAAAAATAATAACAAAATAATAATAGATGAAAGGAGATTCAGATATTTTTTTTTCTAATGGTAACTATTTTATATGATTGAATTGTCTCTGACTCAATCATTGATTATGATATGAGAGATTAATTTTCAACAATACCTAACTAACATATTTACAAAAAATAGGAAGATTTTTAAACCAACTTAAATCTCAATTTTCTCAAAATTAATTTTAAAAATTATATTTAATTTATAATTGTGTTAAAAATGGAAATTGATTCAATGAATATTATTGACATTTATTGATTTAATTTTGTAATTGTATTAAATTCGATTGAATTTGGTTGAAAATTTATTTGAATTTAAGTTTAAATTCAACTCAAATCAATTCCTATTTTTAATCATTTCAACCACTATCTAATGTATCTAAACATAATAACTAAGTTTTAAACCAACTCAAATATCAATTTTTTAAAAACTAGTTTAGTACCTATGCTATGCTCAAAAATTAATTTAAAATGCTAATTTTAAATTAGAAAAGATTTAGTAGGTTCAAGTGAAATAAATTTAATAAAATTTAAAATTTAAACAAAATTTAAATATTTAATTAATATACATTAATTTCAAATATTATATTTAATTTATAAATCTATTAAACTCAAATTAATGTAAATCAAATTAATTAATTAATTATACCACCCATTTTTTATTAGCTAGCTAGAGACTATTTAGATAACTAAATTGAATATTATTATTATTGTCTTAGTTTTCTATAGGTATCCTTCTGCTAGATGTAATCCTATTCTACTTGAGTATTGACATTTAAATGTGAATGACTCTTACAATTACAATTTACATTGTGGTTTGCCACTTTTTGGTGGACTAGCCCTTACCGTTGGTTGATATGAGTTATTTAACATTTTCTTATTATTTCAAGTGTTTTTAAAGTTGTTGGATCTATATAAATTGTCCGTTGACGATTGGTACAGGTTTGGACAAACTCTTATAAGAATTTGATTTCATTTTTTTCTAATTAATTTTTTTAAGAGTAATGTTTGGGAAACCAACATATTTATCAACTTACACAAGTTGGTGAATAATATTTGACATTTTATTTTTTATTTTATCCTTTAAAATATCAAGTGTTTGATATTCGCATATACCCATTCATCCGTAGAGTAGTAAGAAATAAATACTCGAAGATAGGATGCATTTCCAGGTGAGGGACTATTTAATTCTATGTGTACATTCTTAAAACTAACAATTATTTTTTTTTTTTGGCAACACAACAAAATACAATTGGCAATATAGTAAAATCGATTGGTGATAGGCACAATAGCTAACAGTAATTAAATGTGCCAAAAAAAAAAAAGTAACAGTTGAGAAGGCACATTTATGAATTTCAAGACGCGCCATATTCAAGACGGAAAATTTGAGAAGGCGCCAATTTTGAAAAACAACGAATTTCGTATCAAGATAAACTCTTAAAAAAGTTTCTTTTTTTGGGTGCAAAAGATAAACTCTTAAAAGTTAAAACAGTAAATTTTTATTTTTTTGATGCGTNCCCCTTGCTTCTTTTTTTTTTTTTTTCCCCTCTTAAATTAATTTTTTATGGCTGGTAGGTTGGTGGTGTTCATTTTCATTTTGAATCAGTTCCAGTGGTGTCTTTACTGATTTTGTTTGCGGCAATTTTTTTGGAATTTAGTGTAATTTGTTTCCAATTTCTTTGCCGCAGTTCTAGTGGTTTAGGTTAGATTCTTCCCACGCCCAGTGCCTATATTTTTGAGATGTAACATCAAATCATTTAAGCTTACTTTATGTTGAAGGTGGTATGCTTCCTCATTTATCATGTGGAATTTTAATTTTTTACTGTGTGAAATTTTGGCATGTACATTTGACTACCTGTACCCTAGTTTTTACAAAATTTCTGTACCCCGTACCTGTGCCTTTGCAACTTTGCAAAGAAAATTCACATGAAAGACTGCTTTTAAAGAGCTGTGTCAAGTTAAGAGTGCCATGCTTTTAAAGATACATTGAACTCTATCATTACGATCGTCAATTATATGGATGTATTCTTTTGGGTTAGCTTGACGGAATGGGAATGATAATTTCGGTGAGTGTGATGTATTNGTTCATTTTCATTTTGAATCAGTTCCAGTGGTGTCTTTACTGATTTTGTTTGCGGCAATTTCTTGGAATGTAGTGTAATTTGTTTCCAATTTCTTTGCCGCAGTTCCAGTGGTTTAGGTTAGATTCTTCCCACACCCAGTGCCTATATTTTTGAGATGTAATATCAAATCATTTGAGCTTACTTTATGTTGAAGGTGGTATGCTTCCTCATTTATCATTTGGAATTTTAATTTTTACTGTATGAAATTTTGGCATGTACATTTGACTACCTGTACCCTAGTTTTTTACAAAATTTCTGTACCCCGTACCTGTACCTTTGCAACTTTGCAAAGAAAATTCACATGAAAGATTGCTTTTAAAGGACTGTGTCAAGTTAAGAGTGCCATGCTTTTAAAGATACATTGAGCTCAATCATCAATTATATGGATATATTCTTTTGGGTTAGCTTGACGGAATGGGAATGATAATTTCGGTGAGTGTGATGTATTAGCA
>QANU01070770.1:0-11839 GCA_003254905.1 Nissolia schottii | reverse complement strand
GGCAAGAAACCGAGAGGTGTCGGAACGGGACTGGCGTTTAGAGAAAAAAGGAAAGGTTACGTGAAAAATTCTAAAACCCTAAGGGTTATTTATAGCCTTCCTATTTTCCTTTTTTCTTTTTTCTTTTTCTTTCTTTACATTTTCTTTCTGCTGTTACTTTATTACTTATTATTTATTTATTTATTTATGTTTATTAGGTGTAAATATCTCCTGAGGGAGGTAAATTCCCTCCAGGGCCGTTTTGGTCCCATTTGATCGCGTTTTAATCAATTTCTCACACACTGGTTGCCCTAAAAATATTCCGAGCATACCGTCGTGATCCATTGATTTTTCCCTTCGACCCGAGAGTTACCACTCAGGAATTTTCAACCGTTTTACTGCATCCAAAAATTCCACGTGCGTTTCCCAATATCCGAAATGAATTATGTTCGAGTCGAAACTCTCCTGGATGCACTGGAAAATTTTTCGGGCACCGAACACCCAATCTGGGCCGCTAGTTCCGAGATCTTACAGGTTCAATTCTCCATTTTAAACCTTCGGAATGCCTTCCGATTCCCAGAACGGCCTAACCCTTGGGCTTTCTGTACACGAGAGAATCGGGTTGTTACATTCCACCCCCTTATTTGAAATTTCGTCCCCGAAATTTGAACGTCGTCACGTTCTTAGGCTACGTTCGGGAGAATTAGGGTTTTAAGGCCCACTGGACACACATCGTTACACCTCTAAAGATGGATTAGAGACACTAAAACCTCACCAAAAGGGCTGCATTTGAATCCCATCTAGTCCTTCACTCGAATGAATTGCAGAGTTCATGAGGCAATCGAATACCGCATTCGAATGCTACCCAGATTCGATTGAATTTCGAATTACATTCGAATGAATTGCGACCTGAAGTTGTTTTAAACGCTTCTTCTTTCTTTTTCTCTCACTCTCACTCGTTTCCTCTCTTCCCAACCAAAACCCTAGTAGAGCTCAAACCAATTTCCCCTCTCCTCGCCTGCATTGCTTGAAATTTCTCACTCCCTCTCTTGTGCCCTAGCCTTCCCTCTCCTCCTCCTTCCTCATTTTCCCCAAATTCCTTTCCCCCTTTCTCTTTCTACTCGAATCTCTGACCCCCCTCTCTCTTCCATTCCAAAACTACAGTTCCCATCACCATGAGTCAACATACCAGTCATCCCTCGAGGTCTAAGAACCCTCAACCTCCTCCTCCACGCGACATTCCCCATTGGTTTTCCACCGAAGCCCAATGGCAAAATTTTGAGGCCAACTTCAAAGAGCAGGCGGTCATGGAACCTAAGATCTTTGACTGTGCCACTTTCGAGGAGGCATCGGAGGACGTCTTGGCCTATCTTGACTCGGCCGAACTCTTGGGGTTTTTGTGCTTCAACCACCCCGTGTACCCACACCTCGTTCGGGTCTTTTATAGCAACATGCAAATCATAGACGACGTACTTACGTCGGAGGTGTGCGGGGTTCCGATAGAGCTATCCCTGGAGCAATTCGGGACAGTCCTGGAGCTTTGGGCTACGGGGAACAACCTAGCCTCTGGCTTATCGGAGTGGGCGTTCAACTCCGTTGGCATTCACTTCGAGGAGGACATGGCTCTCGAGGTCATGGGCCATTTGGGCCTGAAGAGTGCTAAGAACAGGCCTCAGGTGAGCGGCCTGCCGGTAGAGCAGAGGATCTACCATTATCTGCTCACCTACACTCTTGTTCCACTGAACGGGAATCACGCGGTGATGACCCGCGATGACTGCTTGGTGATGTGGGCCTTAGCCGAGCATTACGAGATCAACTGGGCCCTCTATGTCATGCAACGTATGGAGTAATGCGCTTCCCTATGGCGTCCAGATCACGGAGATCCTATAGTACTTCCAGGTTTCGTTTGAGGGTATGTTCCTCTGTCATTTACCTTTTCCTTTCTGTGTTTTACCTTCTTTACGAATTGTGTTTATGAGTATACTAACTTATACCTTTTGCTCGCCTTTCCTTACTGGCAGGTGAATTGAAGTGGTCCCCTAAAGTTACTTGGAAGGTAGACTTTGCCTGCCTAGGCAAGATGCACATCTCACTGAACGACGAAAATCAGCTGGCCTACGATGTGCCTCAGGGCAGTTGTGCAAGAAAAGGGGCAGCGCCTTCTTCGCCTTCAGCTCCACCCGCCTCGACTGACCCGGCGGTAGCTGCTTCGATCTCTGCGGAGCCTACACCTGTACCTGGCCTTTCACAGTCCCAGATGGACTTGTTGATGAGTCGTCTGGATGCCCTGAGCGTGAGTCTGTCACGCCTCGACCGTCTCGAGCAGTTGGCGGTGCAAGCGGATCACCTTGAGCAGCTGGTAACGCGGACTGACCGTAACATGCTCCAGCTGGGCCAAGACCTAGACACGGTCTATGCTCATTTGGGCTGGGTGCGATCAGGAGGTCCGGCTGAGGGTGCTTCAGCCTTTGGTCATGCTCCATTTACCATGGACGAGGATCCGGCGCCTGAGGCTGAGGAGGCGGAGTAGAATATTAGGGTTAGATAGTTTAGAATCATACATAGGTTAATCTTTTGGATGTTTTGTAACTAACGTAGGATAGGGGCATTTTGGGGATTTCCATGTAACCGGTTCGGTTGGCTCCTACTTTTGTAACTTGGCGGCTAATTATTAATGCAAATCTTATGTTATCTTTCAAATTCTCAAGTTTTATTAAATATTGGTTAAACGCGCATTTCGTAGTTCATTAATGCACCTTAAGGGCAATTTCGTCCAACATTGACAATTCAAAGTTTCGGGCCGATTCTCCTTCTTCCTTAACACCTAAGAATGATAACTAATAGGGGAATAAAGAAATTCGGATTATGGTCCAGAAAACGGAGGGAAAATACGAAGTTATAAGGGTATTTCCACCATTTTGGGGGTCAAGGGCAAAATGGTCATTTTGGGGACAGCAGCTCCCAGGTCACCCTCGGCTGGCCTCTATATACCTATTAAAAGTGGAATGGGGGCCGCATGAGTAAATTTAACCGAGTGTGCGAGAATTGCTCTCATATATAGGCTTTTGCCTTATTACGGGGTTTTACGGGACATATGCTAAGGGACTAGCCGTATTGGCTCAGGGTCAGGTTAGGCAGACTAGTTGGCAAAGCAGGTCTGGGAGTTTCGATCAAAATCACCTTTGAACGGGTTAAAATCCCCAATGGACCAACCTTCCCGTCAAGGGACAATTTTGAGCAATCGGAGGGGTTTACCGTTGGGCTCTTCGCCTTTCAATCCCCTTCAACTATTAGGACTGAGGTGGGGAGACGTCGGAGTGCCACGGAATACAGAATTGCAAAGTGTATTGCAATTTGGACCATTCTGTTGATGTCATTCAAATGCGACTTCTGCTCGCATTCGAATGCACCTCAATTCGTGAAGCATTCGAATGATGCATTCAAGTGAATCTTGAAATTTTTCCTCTAAGTGTTGGTGAAACACCCCTAGCCGATTCCGTACACTCGAGCCGTACGTAATACCCACTAGGTTGTTTACTTCCTGGTCGTTTCTTTAGGTTTCGAAAGTACTAGCTTTAACAAAATAAAGACCCAATTTTTTTCACACATACAGTTTGTAACATAGGAGCCGTGAGTACAACAGAATAATATAACAAATGATACCCTTAGTAAGTTGGGTTCAAGTCGGTGCATACATATACTTCATACATAGCGGGTCCTCTGCATATACCTATACACATCATATACTAGTTATATTCCATAGCACATACACATGTTCAAGCAATACATTTATTCCTTGCACGGGTTCTCCTCGAGTTCCACAGCATCAGCATAGTAAGACTCATCCTCAATTCAATCGATTGAAATTCTGCTCAGGCTTTCATTCGATTGAAGGCTCGTGCATTCGACTAAAAACCCTTGGGAATTCATTCGAATCCNAGTTCCACAGCATCAGCATAGTAAGACTCATCCTCAATTCCTGGAGCCATAAGCGAGTGGGGGTGAGAACGGTAGGTCCTCAGTGAGTAACAGTTAAATCATGGCCTTTTTAGTTCTCGGTTATTCTCTAGGCCGCTCAGAGGTTAGTCTAAGTGTACAATGCAACTAAACCCCTACTGATTATTATCTTGGTCCTATGCTCTGGGCAGCTTTATCTAAATTACTAGGTGACTGGTTCCCTAATCTTGTCGTTACCTAGGCTTCGTGCTTATTAACTGTACGTTGCTACTAGAGACATATTATTCGTCTTGGACCGTTTCCTTGATGATATAAAATGCATGAACAGTTATACGTAATGCTTAAGGCAGATATATATACATACTCATCATCACATCATCAATTATAAATTCATACAGTTACTTTCATAGTGCATGAGGGGATCTGGGGATCTCTTACGCGCTCTATGGCTGCGTCCTACTTAGTCCTTGTACCCTTGTAACCGTGGCCTCGTATTACAACCTCTTTTTGCCACTAATGTATCGACCTGGCGACGCTCTTTACTGGTATGGTAGCTAACCATGCAAAGCTCATAGGAGGTAATCATCGAATATAATAGGTGCAACCATCCCCTCTTGCTGGAATGGCGAGGGATCAAACCTATGAGTGATCAGGAGTGGAGATGCTTAGATCGGCCCTATGACTCGATTTGGTTTCTCTTTCCTCTTTTAGTGGGGCCCCTTAGTTATCATTTCATTTGTACAGACCTATGCCTATTTTACATATCTGGGCCTATGCCCGTCTCTCATCGTGGTCAGGTCTCTTTACCTGCGTTGCTCATAACCAATTCATCTTGCTGAATTGGCGAGGGGCGTGTCTGTAAGACCTTGCCAAGAGAATAGGGATTTCCTAATCATATAACTTGACTCCTTAACTATGGTCTACCGTGCCAACTCCTTCCTAATCCTTCTTTGTTCCCTAGGGTTCCATTATGATCTTCATTAAACTTTAACGTGAACTTCTAATTATCTAAGGTCGTCCTAACTCTTACAACGGCCTTTCCTCATGATGCATGCTTAAATTACACAAAGGCATACATAACTATGCATGTTGGATCCCATAGAACCTTTAAAATACAAGTTTTCAGTAGGCATTTGAATGAACAAGGTTTTCGCATTCCATTATTCTTTTATTCGAATCCCATGGGAATGCAATCGATTGAAATCCTGCTCCAGCTTCGATTGAAAGCTCATGCATTCGATTGAAATCCCTGGGGAATTCATTCGAATCCCTCAGTAAAAAAATCGCCCCGAGAGTAAATTCTCCAGGGGTTTACTCCGCATAACTTTTTCGTCTCCACAGTGATCCAATCAGTAGTACAGTTATGGTTTCCAAACATCAAAATCATCAAAATCTAACTTCCCTAACTTATTTCCAATAATTTGTATAAAAAGGTTTTTCACTCACATACACAGAGATGCATATAAATAATCATCAAATAAACCACAGACAGTGGGCTTAGAGTTACCCACTTTCTATGCGGATTTGAAGTCAGTAGGTTGAAAGCGGAGAAAATCCTTGTCGCAACGGTATGCTCCAAGAAATTTTCGGAAGTTCGGTAGCGCTCTCGCAATGTGCTCGAACGGTACTGGAAAAGTGAAAAACTGAAGAAAGTGACAGAGTTTTGAAACTCTTCTTCGGTGGGCATCAGGGGGCATTTATAGCCGTGGCCCCCTATTGCTTTTAATTAATTATTTACTTATTAATTAATTATTATTATTATATTATTATTTTATTATATTATTTTAAATACCCTCACTCTTGCTCTATTTTAGTCACGCTTGATCACTCCTGCCCCACACACGGTCTTTGGAAAAATATGATAAATATACATCTGTGACCTATGAATTTTTTCGGTTAAGATGACGCGTCGAAACAAGGTATCCGGGAACTTGTTTCCGTCAGTCAATCCTTCACAGATCGTTTTAGTCTTCGATCGGATTTCAGTCCGTACCAAAATTGAGCCCGAACCTTGCGGGGCTTAGTGGGGTCGTAGCTTTCTAATTTTCCTCCCAGTTTAAGGGGAACGAGCCTCACATTTACTTCTCTTTATTCCAAAATCAAGTTACTTTGTACTTTTATCTAGGCCAGAGTCATAAGTTCTGCAGAAAATCTTCCTAACGGATAACTGGGATGTTACAGTTGGAACACTCCTTCATTCTCACCCTTGACTATCTCCTTACCCTGGAGGTCCCAAATTACTCTTCCTTCCTTGTTTCCATCCTCATATTAACTTGCCGGCCTAACTCAAGCCGTCCAATGGTCCGGTACATACCTCGCGTGCCGTGTTTTTGTTACAGGGTAACCCTTCAAAATCTAACAACGTAAGCAACGTCGTGCGTCATCTCTTTCGAGCGACATGGCTGCCTCAATGACATCCGCGAACCCTGAGGTGATCAGCCTCGGAGGAACCGATGTTCACCGATTCAGCACATCTCAGCTCATCTAGCGTGCACCGATTTCATGCCCAAAAGCATAGTGCGGCTCAGTCCTCAGGCTCCATTGGACCAAACTGCTCTGATACCAAATGAAACACCCTAGCTAGTCGGCCTATGCTTAAGTCATAGACTACCCGGCTAGGTGGTGCTCTTCTGGTGCTGTGAACCCTTATGATTCTATATCTTGGTTTGAAATTGGGGTTTACAAAATATGGGCCAATTTTTAAAACTTCTTGCAACTGTACTATGGAAAATAACGAGCCATACGCATCAAACATCGCATAAGTATATCATAAAAAGTAAAGGAAACACGAGTACGTACCTGGCGCAAGATGAGTACCCGAAGAAAATACACATACGACCCAAAGATAACACACATAATTATACATTAATATCATAAGAGTCATCTTGTCCTGCTACGGACATACATATCTCAGATCAGTCTATATACAACGATACATATATACAATACTACATATAAATGAAAACCTACGCACACGGATGAGTACTACTCATTGCGTGTACGGCACACACCTACGTCTGCAACTCTGACGGGGTCCTGTCATAACTACTCATCTGAGTCCTCCTCTCGCTCCTCGGGATCTACCTCGTCCTCGCTGGAGATATCCGTCACTGCAGTGAACTCTCGGGGCACAAACCTGCGTGGTCGCACTGGGAGGACGCTCTTCCTAGCGGTGGTACGTCGCCCTCGTCCTCAGACAGGCGGTGTAACTGGCTCTGGATCTGTAGCTAGCTCGGGCACCGGCTCTGGTTCTGGCCTCGGTGGTGGAGGAACATCTACTCCGTCGACGTGGATCAGGTTGTGGCTACTGCTACCTAGACGCTCATCAGGTATGTTCGCAGGTGAACGTGCTAGTCTCCAGTAAGGTATAAGTGCGGTAGTTACGCTGTCGTGAGCGTGTAAACAACCATACATCCTTAGGAGGCAGAGATGACATGTTGGGAACTGGAGTCATACACGAGTGGGGATAAGAACGACTTTGTTCTTAGTGGAAAACTGGGCGTGGCTGCTATAGTTCAATTACTCGGGCAGAGTCCAGGCCACTCAGGAATACCTCTAAGTGTCATGCATACTAGACTCCTACTGTTTATTATCTTTGGCCTACGTCCTGAGCAACTTTATCTAAGTTACTAGGTGATTAGGTTACTACTCTTATTATTACCTGGGCTTCGTGCTCATTAACTGTACGTTTCTACTGATGACATACTATTCGTCTTGGGTCGTTCCCTCGATGATACATAATGCATGAACAGTTATACATAATGCTTTAGGCAGATATACATACATACTTATCATCATATCATCAATCATCAATTCATATATGATGAAAGCCTCTTGTTACACTTTCTCCAATCTTGAGATAGTCTGGTTTCCCACACAACCGTGCCAAGTTTGTTGAAAGCTTATCTGCGCTTTTGTTGTTCAAATTAAATATATATCCTACTTTACGGCTTTAAGATCCACAAGGGATCCAATTGCAGTATAGTTGGGTATAGTCGAATCCACAGAGAATTGCAAAATTACCATTCTTAAGTTTAGTTAATTAAACAATGGAGTGAAGGATTTGACAAAGTTGATAGTTAAATAAATAACAACATAAAAGTAAATAGGCAACAAATTAGAGGTAGTTCCAGAGCTTGTTGGGAATTGAATCATATCATAGTTTCATGCATCCATTTACTTATTACACAGAACTTATCATTTCATTGATTGCCCGCCACCAGTTCTTAACTTTGTCATCGCTTTCGTGTATGAAAAGATCACAGGTTTCCTTTGTTAAATTTGTCACTTTCGTACACAAGCTTTAACAAAGTACGCCAGAGTTATTCCAGATGTTAACACGGCTAACCTTTTCCCAGTTATAGCAACCAGAGTTAGATGAAGGATTTAGATCCGACTCTAATGATTGTAGCTGATGCTCTCAACTTTCGAGTCTAGAATCTAACTTAGCATAGTGAAATTGGTTATGACTTAATTAGTATAACTTTCGTTCATACACATAAGTCCAAATCAAGAATCAAAACACTAAACAAAAGATAGCATTAAGAGTAAAATCGTTCATGCTAATCAATAGAAATAGATAGATTCATATGCAAAAGTTACATAGATACAAGCATACTACAATAATGATCAAAATCCCAACAACAAGAGGATTAGGAATCCATCTTACAAGAGTATCTCGGAGGCAAGGTTTAGACGCTTACCATGACACGTAATCACGCCGTCATGACAGCAGTTCACCGAGCTTCCTCGATCTCCCGGCTCCTTCACAGGCCTCCTCTTTGTTCCTAAACTAACCTAAGCTAAAAATTACAAAAGAAGTGTAAAAGAATGAAGATTTGGGGGGAGGAGGGATGATTCAAATGAGTGCCTCGGCCCTCCTATTTATAGGCAAATTCTGGGTGGCTTCGCTCAGCGGTTTGATAATTACACGCGGATTGTACTTTGTCGCTCAGCGACGTAATCATTACATACGGCTTCATAAATACGCCGACAACTTTTTCAGGGCGGCGCCGCTGTCCAGGCCGGCTCCAGCTAGTGCATCAAATGTGGCTGCTGCAAGTGGCTCTGGAGGTACAATCGCTGAGCGGCTAGGGTACTATCGCTGAGCGGTGCTTGTCTTTAGTGGGCTGAGCGAGCCTTCCATACCGCTAAGCTGTCCTTCGCTGATTTCATCTTTTAATCTCTTTTCCATTTTTGCCATTTTTCTCCATTCTTTATGGATTCTTCTAAATTAATCTGCTTGCATCCATCTTTCAAAATATATTTAAAATCCTACAAAAATGGGGAATTCATTAGATAATTCTTTAAAACTCATGCAAATAAGTGCCTTTTTAATAGGTCAAAATTGCGTAAATTGGGCACTTATCAATATATATACTGACATAATGCATGAGGGAATCTGGGGATCTCTTACGCGCCCTGTGGCTGCGTCCTACTTAGTCCTTACACATTTGTAACCGTGGCCTCGGATTACAACCTCTTTCTTGCCACTATTGTATCGACCCGGTAGCGCTATTGACTGGTATCGTAGCTAACCATGCAAGGCTCATAGGAGGTAATCATCGAATACAATAAGTGCAACCACCCTCTCTTTCTAGAGTGGCGAGGTATCAAACCTATGAGTAATCAAGCGTGGACACGTTTAGATTGGCCCTATGACTCGATCCGGTCTCTCTTTCCTCTTTAAGTGGGGCCCACTACTTCCGTTGTACAGACCTATGCATGTTTTCTATTCCTTGGGCCTATGCCCGTTTTCCTTATCTGTCGTACTCATGTCTCTATACCTGCGTTGCTCATAACCAATTCAGCGTGCTAAACTGGTGAGGGGCGTGTCTGTAAGACATGCCAAGAGAATGGGATCTTCCTAGGCATATAACTACTGACTCTGGCTAAGGCTGTCTGAATCCTTGGTGATTCGTCGCCTCTGCTCTGCTTTATTCCCTAGGGTTCAATTATGTACCTTTAACTGTTAAGTGAATACCTCTAATTATCTACGGTCGTCCTAGCTCTTATGACGGCCATTCCTCATGATGCATGCTCATATTACACAAAGGTACACATAACTATGCATGTTGGATCCCATAGAACCTTTAAAAATACAAGTTTTCAGTGAGCATTTGAATGAATAGGATTCTAGTATTCGATTGATTCTTTCATTCGAATCCCATGAGAATTCAATCGATTGAAATTTTGCTCAGGCTTTCATTCGATTGAAGGCTCGTGCATTCGACTAAAATCCCTTGGGAATTCATTCGAATCCCACAGTAAAAACAATCGCCCCAGAGAGTAACTTCTCCAGGGGTTTGCTCCGCGTAACTTTTTCGTTTCCACAGTGATCCAATCAGTACAGTTATGGTTTCCAAACATCAAAATCATCAAAATCCAACCTTCCTAACTCATTTCCTATAATTTGTAGAAAAAGGTTTTTCACTCACATACACAGAAATGCATATTAACAGTCATAAAATAAACCACATAGACAGTGGGCTTAGAGTTACCCACATCCGAGGGAGATTCTGATTCGGTAGAGTAGAAGTGGAGAATTTCCTCTTCACAACGGCGTGCTCCTATGATTTTTCTGAGACTCTGGCAAGAAACCGAGATGTGTCGGAATGGGACTGGCGTTTAGAGAAAAAAGGAAAGGTTACGTGAAAAATTCTAAAACCCTAAGGGCTATTTATAGCCTTCCTATTTTCTTTTTTTCTTTTTTCTTTTTCTTTCTTTACATTTTCTTTCTGCTATTACTTTATTACTTATTATTTATTTATTTATTTATATTTATTAGGGGTAAATATCTCCTGAGGGAGGTAAATTCCCTCAGGGCCGTTTTGGTCCCGTTTGATCGCCTTTTGATCAATTTCTCACATACCGGTTGCCCTAAAAATATTTCGAGCATACCGTCGTGATCCATTAATTTTTCCCTTCGACCCGGGAGTTACCACTCAGGAATTTTTGACCGTTTTACCGCATCCAAAAATTCTACGTGCGTTTCCCAGTATCCGTAACGAATTCTATTCGAGTCGAAACTCTCCCGGATGCACTAGAAAATTTTTCGGGCACCGAACACCCAATCCGGGCCGCTAGTTCCGAGATCTTACAGGTTCAATTCTTCATTTTAAACCTTCAGAACGCCTTCTGATTCCCCAGAACAGCCTAACCCTTAGGCTTTCCATACACGAGAGAATCAGGTTGTTACACAAGGGCATACCTGGAGGTGAGCGGTTACCACACCTAGCAATGTCAACAGAGGGCATGCTAAGGTGGCAGTACGATACCAGCCCACTTCCGAGGTTTCAAGAGAGTGGAAGCCCACCACAGGTAGGTTAAAAGAGGACCTGCCGGGGGGTGTGCGGGTATCCCGTCAAGTATTGTCAACAGAGGACATGCTATAATGGGGATATCGAGTACCATGCTCGGTCGCGTCGCCAGGGCCAGCCCCTCACCATCCAGCAATTGGGTGGTTGTTCATATCGTTGATCGATGCATTCCTCCTATGAGCTTTATGTGGTTAGCTATCACACCGGTTAGAGCGCTGCCGGGTCGTCTGTAACATCCCGCTTTCCTATTAAAGAAATAATCGCCGAGATTAGACATAATTAATTTCTAAAGCATGAAATAGGGAGGGTTAGGATGTAAAATTTACAGGTCAAATGCCCATAGGATATGGGGATAGTCGCTGTGGGAAGTTTCGCAGACAGCCAAACTATGATTGTCTGCCGTTGTAATTTTGCGACGCGTAAAAGGTATCTGTGAAAATACTCCTCCAGAGAAAAATTCACAAACACCTTTTAATTTTAATAATCTTGGGGGAAAATTAGAGGATCGCGACGGTTCAAGAAGAATATTTTTCGGACGACCGTGCACGACGAACCGACACTGCGAGCGATAAAAAATGAGCCAA
>QANU01070688.1:463162-501832 GCA_003254905.1 Nissolia schottii | reverse complement strand
CCCCAGGACCATCTGCCGGTTCCCTGATGATCTACATATACAGTGTCAAAATGGCAATTCTATGTAAATATGGTTGGACAAAGGAAGATATACAGAGCAAAAGAAGTAAAAGATGACGGCCTAGTGTGCACGAGTTTGTGGAAGGTAAATGTAAGCAGCCTTGACCTCTCAAGCAGCAAGGCTATTTTCAAGATTTGAACCTAAGACAACAACCTTACCGTTGTGCCGAGACTTGCCTTCTAAAGCAAAACAAGTAAACAACAAATTATTACCTCCACCAGTTCTTCATCAACAGACTCCTTATTTCCGTACACTGAACTCAAAATGTTCCTCAAATTCTCTCTGCATTTAAGCTATGCAGTTTCAGATTGCTTCTTCAAAAACTAAGGGAAATTACGGCCTAACATGGAGAGAATACCTCTGTTTGACACGCTCGAAAATGGCCGAGGCAATTCCCTTTTGCTTCAACAAAAAATCAACCAGCCAAAGCAAGGGCAATAGCAGCTTAATCCTCCAGTCATCCACAATTGCCTTGTTGTTCATGCCACCGGCACAGTTTAACAGCACAATTGCTCTAACAAGAGTCTGGCTTGAATCTGGTTGGAGACTATGATTCACATATAAAGCAAAAAAAAAAAAAAAAAGTTTCTGATGCAAACTCTACACGTTTAAACATTGGACAGGACTGGCGAACGCACAAGAACATACCTGAGGCAGCAATGACACAAGCAAGACTTCCAACAGAGTTTCCAATTAGTACAGTTGGCTTCTGAATAACTTCCTCCAAGAAATCCAGGATCAGCTGTTTTTATAGAGAATTCCGGGGACAAGGTGAGTTTGCAGCAGTGGACAGTTGAAGTCCAACTAAGAAGCTCAACGAAAAAAAATCACCTGAGCCCATGTTTCCATGGTATATGGAAATCCTGGAGGCTTGTCTGAAGCCCCAAAACCAAGAAGATCAATGGCATAGACAGTATAGTTCTGGGACAGTGTCTTAATGTTCCTGTAAAGAGTAACGATGCATTGCCTAATTCCAATTTGGGTAATAAAATTATGTCAATTGTTATATATTATGCTCCATTTATATGTGTCTAGCAATTAATATGCCATGGCAAAAGTGATAAACAAGGATAATATATAAAAATAAATAAAAAATGGGTGGATGAGAAAACAGCATTAATAGCGCAAGAGTGGAGATATTACCTCCGCCAGTGGGGAATAGAGGCACCGAATCCATGGACGAGCAGCAGAGGAGGGCGGTCCTGCTGAGTAGATGAATCAGAAGAAGAAACAAAGTAGTTGATGGAATGCTGCCCCTTCTTCCATTGCCATTTAAGGCACTTGTGCTTTATCTTTTCCACCTCAGGAAGGGCCCCACAAGAAGAACCTTCTGTGGTGGTGGAGTTGATGATGAAACCACTAGGAGTAACTACTCTAGTAACACTGTTGTTGAATTGGTTTGGACGATGAGCCTTGTTCGTTGTTGTGGAGATGAACACGTGTGAAGAAGGCTGTGATGTTTGCAAATTCAGAAACCCAACTGAACCAATGGCACTTGTCACTTCCATTACTTCACCTAACTTTCCTATGCCTCTTCTTTACATAACACTCTGGGTTCGTGTTAATGCCCTTTCTCTTTTCCTTTTTTGCTTTTATTAGTAGTATATAAAATAATTTAGGTGGTGGAAGAACGACAGGCTCTCACCCCCACTTTTGGTCTGAAAATGTACTTTTATCATTTTTGGGCCTGAAAATTTCATTCAACTAAACCCAAGACTGAGGCATGGGACAGGCCCCAGAAGTCTTATTCTTAAAATGTACTTTTTCTCAATTCGGTCATAATTGCACTTTTCTGGGTTACATTATGAGTTCTACTACACATACACTAAAAAATATATACCATACATACACCTCATACTTATATACATAAAGTTTGTGGTTTAACTCATGTAATGTTTGTGCACTTCATTAAGTGTAGTTGAGAGTATCATTTACAAGTTTGTAATGTTTGTGCACTCGTGAGAATAAAGTTTGTGCATTATTAATGGTGTATGTACGAGTGTATGAAATTAGGAGTACTTGTAGCATTTTTGATATACTACATGGGTTATGTTATGGGTAGGGATGGCAATTTGTATCTGATGGTTTGGATAAAAATTTGTTGTTTAATGGGTAATTACTAGCATGGGTAATTATCTAAAATTATTCATACGGGTTAGGGTAGTGTACTCGCACTGTATATATTATGTTTTATTTTTTTATTATAATTGCTTTTGTTCTACTATTATATTAAAATTTTCTTTGTTCTTCTATGTAACTTTCGTTAGACCTTACTTATATTTACACACATCATCTCCTATGAAGTCTAAACTCTACTTTTTTTTTAGTTCATTTTTTTACAACTATATCTAAATTTTCTTTATACATAACTTGTGGCATAGGGGTTTTCATTACGTGAAACTATTTCTTTATGACTAATGTCTACATGTAGTTATTCTATTTTCTTTTATTTTATAAAATAAATATGAATAGAAGGTGGAAACTACTTTCATTAGGAAGAAGTTTGCATATTTTCATTTTAATATGTCTTGATTTTATTATGTTAAAATGACTATATATGGTTAAAATGTTAATAAATTTTGTTGTTATTATTTTAAATTATGTTGTTCTTATGAACTAAAATAATTATTTTTTTCAGTTAACACTTATATTATGTAAACATAAAAATATTTTTTAAAAAATAAGAAGTCGAGTAGGTTAAGGGTTTAAATTATTTTTTTTTATAGAGTTAGAGTTTTTTTTATAAAACTCGCGTGTAAGATAAGGTAGATTTTTTTTATCCAACAAGTTCAAAATATTAGTATTGAGACAATACCCATTTTCGGCATGGGTAGCTTTTCTGACTTTTGATTCATTTCATTCGACTTGGCCCAATACATATTTGGGAAATGGCGATATTTGAGTGGTGCTTTAGCTTTTGACCCAAAAGATGGTGTTTTAGCTGGTGAGTCAAAGAGATAAGAGAAATTTTTTATGGGTCACATGACTACTTCATATTTCAGCACATACACACAATAACAAATCCTATCAAGTGAGGCCCAGAAGTATTTAGTGGGATACTTTAGGACTCCGTCTTTCAGACTCTGCAAGAAATCTATGACAAACAAAATTACACAGTAAACAAACTCGGTTAATCCAAATAAAAAACAGTACACAATCTCAGAAGGAGGAGAAGAATCTATTGACCAGGCATTAATTAATTATCATTATTGACAAATTCAACTGCATAGTTTATACTATTATCAGTCATGAATATGTTTCATTCTTAAATTTAAAGTTTTTCATGACTGATGCCTTCATTCTAAAATAATTGAGAGTGGTACCGTTTCTCTATTTCATGAATATAATTAATCTAGTTATGTTAAATTTTTTGTATTTTTATTATATGACTCAATTGACTCAAACGCCCACATGCCATTATCAACTTTATTCATAAAACACCCTTTTGTAGTTTCATAACAATGCACACTTCCTGTAAAATTACAGGTCACCTTTATTTATGAAATACACTTTCTGCCACTTAAAACCGTTCACACTTAATAACAATTCACACTTCCTGTAAAAATATAGGTAACTTATTCATGCACGCCACACTCTAACAGAAAAGAACATCCCTCTATCTGTGAATACTAGTTGCCATGATCTGGTCCACTTGTCCTCTTGTTGCATTTTGAGTCCCACTGAACCTTGAAAAGAAAACGTCAAAACAATTATGTTAGACATTTGGCGAAAGTTTAAACAGTTCCAAACTTGAAAGAAGGAAAACATATGCCTAGTTCTTCATCGGAGGAGTGACTGCCACCAAAATTGTGTTCACGTTAATTACATGTTTACATGTATAAGCCTTTTGGTGTTTTTATTATGTCTTATCTGGGTCTGCCCTAATTTTATAATTCTTCTTGTTCAAATTATGAGATTGTATTCATGCAAAATCAACTTGAACACGATATCAATTACAAACTTTTTTTTATTTTACAAATTTAACAAATCATGTTTTCTAGTACTTTGTTTAGATCCATGTTTACCAAAAATGGGAAGAAGGAAAAAAAAAAAAAAAAAGGCAAAAAGATTAACAAACGCACTAACGGTCTTGTGTTTTCTGCTCAATTTCTGCATGAATAGACTACTAGTCTTCTGAGGCTAGCACAAATGAATGCATCGAGAGTAAGCTTCTCTCAGCATGCAGCAATTTCCTGGAACAAATTGATCAAAGAACAAAATAATTCAGATGGATTATACTTATACACCAATTTGTCGTTCCTAACTTTCACAAAGGACCAATGTTCGATGATGAAAAATTAGCCTTCTAAATTATTAATAATAGGTTGAATTACCTTTTAGATCCCCTACTTCTAATCTATTAAATTAGTTCCCTAACTTTTTTATATCAACTTGGTCCCTTACCTTCATCCAATTTATCAATTTGACCCCTAACTTTTTTTTTATTGATTTGGTCATCTATGTTCCAAATCACAATCAAATTGGTCTGTCCACGTCTATCACAGAAGAACCAATTCGCTAGCAATTTGAAACATAGAAGACCAAAAATTGATACCAAAAAAAAGCTGGGCGACAATTTATAGCGATTTGAAATATAAGACTAAATCGATTAAAAAATAATAATAAGGGAAGCAGATGGATGTATGGATAGACGTATGTGACAAAAGTATAATCTTACATTAATAATATAATAGAAGTTCAAGGAAGCAAATAAAATGTTCCAAAACAGAGCCAACATAATTTTTCAGAAGTACGTAGCTTCCAATTAGTGAAATCAACCATGAAAATGAAGATGAAATTAGTTAATCAGCATACACACTTACATATATGTCATTTGGGGGGGAACTGTGATTATGCTAACTCGGGGCTGCTTCCTTTCTCAAACTGTTGCCGGACTGCAGTATTCAGATCACCATACCAACGAATTCCATCTATTTTCCCATGCAATGTCTTGGGTACTATATTACCACGAGAGAAAGTATTCATGCTCTTGCATTGAGTGAATGAAACATCATACAACCATGGGAAATTCAATGTTGAATTCCCGGGATAAAAGCTTTCAAGTTTCGGTAACTTTGTAAGAGACAAAGTAGAGAGCCTCCTAAATATCACATCTTCTTCATCTGGTTTATCTTCCTCTTTAGCTACAACTTTTTCTAATGATTCACAATTGGTAATGGACATGTTGCGCAGTACAACCAAACTTTTGGCAGTTGAGGATGTGAACAAATATTCCAATCCAGCACAATCCTCTACATTCAGCTTAGTCAGATGGAAGAAAGAAACAGAAGATGGTGCCAAGTTTGTCAAACAACTGCATGTCAAAACTTCCAAGTCTTCGAGATTTTCAAGAAGAGGGGCCATCCAGGTGTGCTCTAACCCTATGGATTTGAGCTTGAGCAAACTCAAAAGCTTCAGTCTCTTAAGCTTTGAAAGGATTTTAGTATAATCTAAGTCAGGTATCTGAGAGTGGAATATCTCTTCGAAGGCACTATCGGCCACCTCAAACTCACTTATACTGGGTAGTGGCACCACTGAAAAGAAAACATCTGGAAAATCATCTGACTCATCATTAAAGCTCTGCAATCTAAGGCCTTTCATTTTTTGGAGGTCCACATGAAGTAGTCCTTGCTCAATCATAATGACATCATCTTTATTAAGCGATAGTCTCTCCAACTGCTTGGTAACCTAGGATTAGTGAAGGAAAATAGCAATTTAACTTCCCTAAGATTTGAAACTTTTTACAATAAAAGCAGTGATCATATTTCGTTTAGTGTATTGATGGGGTTACAAAATGAGTAGACCAATTCCACATGCATAATAATTGAAGAGAAAATATTTTAGAGTATGAGGGATTGATAGCCAAGAAAAACATTGGGAATCTAAATTACTTCATAACGATTTAATAAGTTTGGGGATTTAATAACAAAGGAGGAAAGGAATGGTAAATTTGAGTAAGAAGATCAATACTACAACAACAATAACGGAGTCTTAGTGTCTCATTAGGTGGGGTAAGTAACATGGAATAAACAATGCCACAGTGTTTTATTTACATCCATTTTTTATAGTGTCACTTATATCACTTGTTGAAAAATATGGGGAATCATGTGTTGATAACCATAGATTACTACTGTCATATTACTAGTGAATCCTGATAAAGGGTTTCATATCCATTAATAATTATCTCATCACATCTAACACATTAACCATAAACATAATTGAGAACCTCTAATTATTTATACAATGATCCTCAAATGTCCAGATGATGCCTAAAATCATGGGTACAAATATCATTTCTCATATAATGTGAGAACTAAATGCAAAATGTTGAGACGAGAGCTTTCATACCTCTCCAACTGATACGAAGCCATGATTGTCTGTTATGTCTTGAGAATTTTGAGAATCTATTGCAAATATCTTCAGCTTCTGACAATGATAAACATCTAAATCATTTAGCTTGGGCGAATCTAAAATGTGCATCCCAGAACAAATGCTCCTCAGATTAGGCAAATCCCATAGCGTCAATGATGTTAAACTGGGGAAGATAGCAAGCTCTTTGGTTTTTTCTTCTGTGGCTGCTTCATCTTTTGCAACAATTTCGACTAACTCCACACAGTTTCTCACATCTAACTTTTGTATGTTATCTTTGGCAACTGATGCTGGAAACAAACTTTTAATACTTTTACATTCATTAAGAATAACTTGTTCCAGAACTGGAAGGGTGAGACTCCCTTTAGGATCCGAATTCCAAATATGCTGTAGAGTAGGCAGCTGTTCCAAAGTCAATATCTTCAAGGGAACAACAACATACAGGTTTGAATCAGCTGTTGGTGTATCCTTCACATTAAATATTGCCTCAACAGAGTCACATTTCCGCACCTCCAACTCTTCCAAATTCTTTAGGAAAGGAAGTAAATGAGATGGTAGTACAGCATTTGACAAAAAATCACAACCATCCACCACCAAAGATTTCAACTTGCTAAAAGACCAGTCGCCAGGGATTGCATCTCTACCAAGCCATTTTCCTTCTAGTTCAGGATAATCACCAAGAACTAAATCTGTCTGAGATTTTTTGAAAAAGAAAAAAGAAATCGCGGAAACCTTTTATTAAGCAACATATTCATGACTCAATAGATTATACTTATTACTTGGATAAGAGAGACCATGATGCGAGAAAGAAGATAGCTATAATAGTCTTACATACACAAAATGAATGCTAATACAATAGAAATTAAATTAACTGAAAAGTTCTTATTCAAAGAAAATAACATTTGTATTTTACCTTTTTTTAAAAGATTTATTTTGACATATTTATGTGTTATTTTATAATATGAGAAAAGATAAATATACATTATACTCTCTTGAACTATAGGTCACAGGTACTTTAGTCACTAAACTATAAAAATGTGCAAGGCAATTTCTACAGTTTTAGCCCTTCTAATAATTTTTTCGTCCATTATTAAATGCTTTTACATAATTATTTTTATAGAGATATTTTGATGCAAGAAAATTCTTGATAATGTTAACAATCTTGAAGTTGTTTTCTATTTAAAATTTAAAAGGTGAATCAATATAAGAAAAAATAAAAATAACATTGTTGATTTTTAATTTTATGATCTATTTTTTAAAATTAATATGCATTTAGTTATATTGTTTATTTCTTCTAAAAAAATAGTTAATGTAAGCAAAAGTAAAAAATACGTCCTCAGCACTAGATAAAAAAGAAAAAAACAAAACGCTATGAACTTTTGAAGTGATATGATTGATGAGTTCTGCCAAAGATGTTGCGCCAAAAGCAATCGACTGTGCCTCTTAATCTAGTTTAAGTACAAAGTAAATTGGATTAACAGAAACAGAAATTGAAAATGGCACTTGATCATCATAATTTCCGACATTTCCTTGAGGATGACTTGCACGATATAAAGGGTGACAGAAAAACTACTAATAAACCACCAAAATATTGTAGTAGACTCTTCATAAATGTATGATGAACGGAAAAGTGTAAAATATTATTAGGACTTAATCTTATTTTATAAACAGTATAGACTTTTAAAATTATATATCACTGAACAATATGTTAACACATCTTTAACTTAAGAAATCAAGTCCTTTTGATAATGTAACAAAAACTTTTGCACTGTAATATACAAATCTAAACACGCTATTACCCAAAGATTACTCCATTGTAATAGCCGGATAAGTAAGACATTAAATTAACACAAAAAATTGAAGTCAATATAAACTTCGATTCAGATAAAGTCCTTACCCGATGCAGGAACTGTCTTTCTAGGGCAGCGTTAAGATCATGGTGGAAGACCAAATCATCATTTGAGTCATATAAAACTTGAATTCCTCTAAAAGATCCCACATGGATTAATCCTTGAGAGAAAACTTTCATCTTGGGGCATTGTGATATGTCCACTTGAATCAGAGAGGGGAACTCCAAAGTGGCATTGCCTGAATAAAAACATTCCAGGCTTGATAAATATCCCAGAGTTATCTTCTCTAGCCGCTCAAATTTGATCTCTTCTTTATCATCTTGCTCTTTTCCCACTATTTCTTTCATTGCGTCACAATTCCATACATCCATCTCCTCAAGGTGTATTAACATTCTTGCTGCTGTGGAAGTGAATAAACACTGTAATCCGTGACAGTCTTGTATACACAATTCCCTCAGATTGGAGCAAGATTGCCCTAATGTTGTCAAACGTGGACATCGATAAACATCTAATAGCTGGAGCTTTAATAACTCTAGCCCGCACATGGAACGCAGCTCAAATAGGCTGCACAGAAACAACCTTTTCAAATTTCCAGGCATCCCGTTACCAATTTTGGCATATTGAGAGGGGAAAAACTGCTCGAGGATTTTACAATTGATTATAAACATTGCTTCTAAATTGGGTGTCTTCTCAAGTATTTCAAAGGGAAAAGTAGAGTTCTCATTCACATCATCCTCAAATCTCAAGCTAAGTTCATATAAATGTTGAAGGTCTTCTTGACTTGTAGATTTCAACAACCACGACCATAATATCGAAGTGTCTTTCCAACTGAGACACAAATCCTCCACTTTGGAAATACCCTATTGAAAAACAAAGACGAAAGCAAGGAAAGGAGTGTATGTTAAATATAAAATCCATTCATTTACCTCTACCCTACAACTTAAGCTTTTGGAGGAGTTTGTTCTTGACATAATATCAAAGCCTCTACGACCAAGTGGTCTAGACTTCGATTCATGCCACCCTCATTCTTCTAAACAAAAAATAAGTCAAATTTCAGCACATTGTATAGAGGTCGTCCTGTGCTTGTCCATGTTTCAAGCCCAATGGACTTTTGCGTGAGGGGGTGTATTAAATATAAACATCATTCAACTGTCTCTACCCAACAACTTAAGCTTTTGGGAGAGATGATTCTTGATAGTGTGAATGAATCAAAAAATCAGAAAAGAGTCGGAGAAAGGAAAAAGGTTGAGTGAGAGCGCAGAACCTATATGTTACCTTTATATCCAAGAAAAGGGGTTGCCTGATAATTGAAGTACTGCCTTGATTCTCTTGTTGACTCTGAAGTAGTTCCAACTTACTACAGTCGGTTACTTCTAGTATATTTAACTCGGGGCACTCCACAGTGAATCTTCCAGGATAAAAGCAAGTGAGCTGTGGTAAATCACGAAATACCAGCTGGGTTAAATGTGGAAACACAAACTTTTCTGTCCCTTCTGCTGCTTCCTCTTCCGTTCCAACAATTTCTAGCAACTCATCACATAATCTTACTTCAAGTTTCTCAAGCATCTTAAGATCTCTGGCCAGGGCTGCAGGAAATAATGTTTTCACTTTTTTACATTCATAGACAGTTACATGCTGCAGATTATGAAAGTTGTGAATTCCTGGTTTATCCTGTTGCCACACACGTGTCACATCTGGTAGGTAAGCTAAAGTCAGCTTCTCCAATTGTAATGTTCCTCTAAACTTGATGTCATTCATTTCAAAAATAATTTTTACGTTTTTGCAAGCCCGCACTTCCAGTTCTTTTAAGCTTTTCAAACGTCGAAGAACATTAGATGGAATTGCAAACGATTCAAATTCACAATTCTCCAGCTTCAAAGTTTTCAAACTGTAAAACCAATCTTTTGGCAAACCTTCTTTACCTTGCCAGACTTTTTCTAGATGATCAAAATGTTCGGAAACACTTAACGTATCCATGCCTTCAAAAAATTTCTGTAAATATTACAAATAAGTTCATCATCAGATATATCGTATTTCATATAACCAAAATGACTCACTATAAACACAATCAAAATACTTTTCCTATCAGCATCTGTAAATTTAAAAGCAGAATTATAGAGATACGTGCATTACAGACCAAACGAGCAAATAATGAAATAGAAAATGTATTAACACTATGTTTTGCGGATTGGGGTGGGCGTGGGAAACTAATATCCCTTATATTTGAAAAAAGACGAAAGTTTAGGTCAATCTTTTCCTATCTTCCTCACAAAAAACCAAATTTGTTTCCTAAACTACTGTAAAATCGAGGCTGATAATCATTTTCAAGAACCCTAAAATTATAGAGATAAGTGCAGTATAGGTTAATAAAACCATGTAGGAAGAGGAGAGGGGGAGAGGGGATAGAGGTGGCCACAGGCATGGCCAACAAACATTCCTCTGGCAAAATGACATTTTTTTTTTGGTTAATTAAGTTTTTAGTCCCTGTAATATGAAAACGTTTGGTTTTAGTCTCTTTTGACAAGTTTTAGTCCCTGTAAAATGTGAAAATTTGATTTTGGTCCCTGTGGACAGTTGGTGATGGACGGTGATGACGTGTAAGTTAACTCGTCATCATGGACCATTTCTACATCACCGTCCATCACCAACCATCCACAGGGACCAAAATCAAATTTTCACATTTTACAGGGACTACAACTTGTCATGAGGGACTAAAACCAAACTTTTTCATATTACAGGGACTAAAAACTTAATTAACCCTTTTTTTTTTTGGTCTCTTGCCTTTATTTGATCTATTAATTTGGACCCTAGTTTGTGTATCAATTTAGTCCTTTATCATTTTCTTATATCGATTTGATCCGTTATGTTTCAACCCCTATCAAATTGATTCTTCCATGATGAACATTTCAATGTGACAATATATGACATAACAATTAAAAAAGAGTAGAAGAGAATGGAATTACAAGAATTATGAGTATCTTTAGTTTTGGTTTTCATTTCAGGTTTTCAATCTGCTTCTTGCTTCTTTATTAAATCGTGAAAAATAGAGAACAAATAGAAAAGAAGAAATAAAAACAGAGACCAAACAAACCTAAGTTTATTGTTTACATCTCCTATATTCAACACACAAAAAATCTTAAGTATTACTTATGACATTATTTAAACATTTGATTAAATAATTAAGATGTATAAAAGTATTAATTAAAAAGTGATATATTTTTAATATGAACTCCACTATGTAATATGTATTTAATATTAAATGAACTATTTATGCAAAGAGTTTAATTTCTATCAAATTCTTTCCTATGCATCAGTTTTGAAGTTGTGGATGTGAGTCAAATATGTTTTATGATATGGCAATATTCGATTGGATGAACTAGTGCATAGAAATTAAACTCTAGTGAAATAATGAACCCAAGAATTATTCTTTTGGCATACTAAACATTAACATTAATGATATAAATATAATTTTATACGTTGTTTAGTTTTGTTTTATTTTTCATTCCTTACCCCAAGTGTGGAGAAGAAAATAATAGATAAATAAAGGCAGGAAGTGTAGGAGGCATCAACTTTAATGTTGAACTAAGGCTCATCCTCTTAGGAGAAGAAAATACTAAAATACAGAAAAAAGGGAATAATGGGGTATGAAATGTGGTTCAATTGTCTAAATTTCAACTTATTTTTTAACATATAAATAAATGCAAATTTTGCCATTTCATTTTTTTTATTATTATTCTTTGCCACTAATTTAAACTAAAATTATTCTAGCAAAATAATTTATTTTGTTTTAAAAGTTTTACTGAGGAAAGACAGATCCAAAATAATGAAAATTCAGAAAATAGTTTATCCATATCTTGTTACCTTGTTCTCAAACATATATTGTATTGTAGCTTGTAAACTGCCTTCCCAACACGATCTCTTCTTCTCTTTTTCATGTACAACATATATTTTTTGCAAAATTGGTGTGCTTTGGACTTCTTGAGGGAAATTTTGAGAGAAATTTTCCATTTTGGGGCATGCACTCACCACAAATTTCTCCAATGATGGGAACTCGAAGACACAACTCCTGTAGTTGCAGAAACATTTGAGGTTCTTCAGAGACACAAGTTCTATAGCTTTCAATTTTCTGAAAACGATGTCAACCTGATATGCATTTTCTTCTTCAACTTTTTCTTTATTTTCCTTTTCTTTTTCTTTTTCTTCCTCTTCTCTTTCTTTATCTTCTCCTTCCTTTTCTTTTTCCTTCTCTTCTCTTTCTTCTTCTTTTTCTTCTTCACTCCCATGCTCTGATACAATTTCCTCCAGAGAATCACAATTCATTACCTTCATGGTGCTGAGTTGAACCAAGTTTTTGGCAGTTGATGGTGACATTAAATATTTTAATTCTTCACAAGCAACCACTTCCAGACTTGTCAAGTGAGTGAGAAATACTGAGGAAGATGCTAGAGTGGCCAACCTAGGACAATTCTTTAAAATCAAGAACTCTATCCTTTGAAGAATTGCATCTCGTTCAAAGCCGATCTTCTTGAGATTAGGTAAGTTAGTTAACTTCAAGCTTTTCAGCTTTGGAACAACCCCTAAGCTTTCAATTTCATGAGACCTTTCAAGAGGCACCAACACTTCAAAGGAACAATCTTCCAACCATAGGCTTGTCAGATTAGGATTGTGATGAAGGAAAGAATATAGAATATCAGTATTCTTTAATCTGTATAAGTGAAGCTCTTCTAGTTTGTCCCTTCGAAAACGGGTTGACAACTCTGCATGTCGCAGCTCAATTTGCATGGACTTCAACTTATTGATTACCTATAAGAAATAAATTACGAAAAGTAAATTTAAGTATAAGTTAAATATGAAAAACTATATATATTCCATGTCATTGACTATTTTGTTTTAATTTGTTTTTCTTCTGCCATAAATTTTGCTATAGTTTTCTATTAATTAGAAACAATTCTCAAGAGTTGTAAGGCTTTGTATTACCTCATCAGGAAAGAGGATAGGCCTTCTTTGTGCATCTGCGGTTTCTTCTCTGAGTGTTGCATCTGCAATTTCTTCTCTGAATGTTGTATCTGCGGTTTCTTCTCTGAATGTTGTATCTGCAGTTTCTTCCGTAAATAGTTCCAGCTTGTCACATTGTTCAACAGACAGGTCATTTAGTAGTGGACAACTTAATTCATAAGCTCCTGGATACAAACTCTTGAACTTTGGTAGTTCCGAAAATTTAATGGTGGTTAATTTAGGAAACTTAAATTCAACAGAACTACTTGTGTTACTTTTGGCATCTTCTCCCTTGGCTACAATTTCCCTCAATCGAAGGCAATCCCATACCACAAGGTGTTCAAGATTTCCAAGATTCTTAGCCTCAGAAACTGGAAATAAATTTTCCAAGTTGTCACAATCATGAACCCATATCTTTTGCAGATTGTTTACGTTAAGAATCCCTTCCTGGTCTTTCTTCCATTTCAATACATGCTCCAGTCTCGGGAGTGTTTCCAAATGAACATCCTGCAAATTGGTTACAAAGCTAGCACCTCGTTTTTCATTAGCTAGGTCAAAAATAGCTTTCATTGACTTGCAGTTGGTAACCTTCAAGCTGCATAGACTCCGAAATATTCCCACCATGTAACAAGGAAAAACATTGGCCAATTTATCACAATGCTCAACGATCAGAGTATCGAGTTTGCCAAAGGAATCTGCAGGGACTTCAGAATTCCATATCTCTCTTAAACTCTTCATGCTACTAAGCTTGATATTCTTCAAATTTGGAAAGATGCTACCCTGCTTTGTTTGCTTTGGTTCACAATAGCAAGATACTCGAGTTAACAAATACGCCAAAGATAAAACAAAATAAATCAACAGGGAGAGAGAGAAAGTAGGAAGCAACTAGATCGTATGGATTTTAAATTGTGGTTTGGGTTAAGAAATGGTTGTTTACTAGTTAGTTATTACAACACAAATAAAATCCATCTAAAATCACAATATTGCATATTCAGACTTCAATTTGAAATCTTAATTATTATGAGTGACTGGAGATACAATATAGAAACAGATTCTCAGTATAATGTATATATGACCTAGGTATTAAGATGTCCACATTTTTTTGGTGCTAACTGCTGAAAAAGAGATATATATATATATATATATATATATATCAATCATCCATGGGCTTATGTAAAGTGGGATAAGAAGATGAAAATGTAGGGCACGCTCCATATTTGTGCATATCCTATGTATATTTCTGAGTAAGTTTTCAAATTCTCTAAAAAAAAGTTTTTCGAATGTAAAATATATAGAGATTGTATAGGAGACCATATACTGATGTGAATATGGGCGAGTATGAAGATATGCATATATAGCGATGAGATACATATAATGTATGCACATGTGAGAAAATTATTGTATTTGATGTCAAATTCTAGAGTTGTGTTATGTGTACTCATTTTGTATGGAACACCATGTCGACTCACATCATATATGTACCACTGCTGTGATCCTAATGGGGCCTCTATTCCAATGGGATCCCATCCAGTGCTAGATAAGATGTGAGTTAGCACCATGTCCCATATAAAATTACTACCCATACATTTCACCAAATTCTAATGTACAAATAACAACACTCATTCTCTAACATCCATGATAACAAGCTATTAGTTCCATATAAAATGAAGCCACACAAAGAATGGAAGTTGCTATATAAATTTGGAATGCTTAAACATTTGAGCCTGTGATGTAAAATTTTTGGATTAGTGAAATTTTTATTCATAAAAATTAGTAAAGAGCAAAGTTAAGGGAAAAATGCCATAGCAAGGCCCAACAAAAAAAAAATGAATCTATAACGCCAACAACCAACGTACCTTCCTTTTAGCATCACTACCTTGCCCTTGAAGAAAGATGTGTCCCATCTTGTCACATGCACTAATGAAAAGGCTTTGAAGATTCTTCAGATTTGTTGCCATAGAGAATGACAATAAACATTTTAAATTCCCACAACCATTCACGTCCAAGTGTATCAAATTTTGAAAATGAGGACTTTGGTCAACCCATAATTTTTCAATTTGAAGGGAAGACAACTCCATTCTCTCTAATTTGGAAACTACAACCTGCAAAGCAACACACCTAATTAGTTAATCCAGAAACTAAAGAATTGGGTTTGGTTTTCTTAAGTTATTTTACACTAGACAAAAATTAATCTATTTCAAAGTTAACCAACTAACACCCTCCTTCCTTTTCAGTTTTGACTAATAAAATATGAAATAGAGTTTAAAATGTAAAAGGAAAACAAGTTTACAAAATAGGTCTGAACACACCTTTTCTTGGAATAGTATTTTGGTCCCTTCTACTGGATAGAATCCAATAAACTCAGATAAGGATTGTAGCATCAAAGAGCGTAATTCAGGAAATCTAAGAGGCTCAATTTTGTTAGCATTCTCCACATGGACAATCTCCCTCAAAGAGTTACATTCAGAAATTTGAATAGCTTCAAGGGAAGGTAGAAGTTTAACTGTAGAAACTAAGAAGACTTTCTTCAATTGACCACAAAGCTTGATCTTGATAATTTTCAGTTTACCGAAGGAGGATGCTGAAAGTTTACAGGAAGAGGAGCAAATTTCCTTCATGTTCTTGAGCTTATATAGATCCAATGACTCCAATTTAGGAAAAGCATTCTCATCATATTGCTTTCTGTCCTTTGGGTTGATGAGAGACTGAATGTCAGAATTACTTGCAATGGACAAATGTTTAAGATATGGAAATCCTTTCAAATTCAACTCATAAAAGATATCTCGGATACCACTGAGTTTTACCAACAGCAACCTTTCAACTCTTTCGAACAGCATTTTGATCCCTTTCTGAGAATGAATGTTAAAGCCATCTTTTTGCTGTATTGCCAAAAACCTCGACAATTCATACTTCTCTGGCATTTTGGAATCAGACTCTAAATATCTATTTGAAGAACCAATGACAATCTTGTAACTATACAACTTGTCAAAGAACAAATTCCTGGGCAAATGGGCAACACTTGGGATTTGTATGTGAAGATTTGTTAATTGATTTAGATGCCCCAACTCTAAAAGACTAGCATTTGTAGTTTGGCTTCCTTGTCCCTCATCTACCTTCCATTCAATCAAAACATTTCTCATATACAACTCCTCCAAACTAGTCAAATTTGATATTACATTAGGTGGAATCAATCTAAGTTTGGAGCAGTTACTTATGTCAAAAATTTGTAGCTTAGATAAATGCTTTAATTCAACAGGTAAGCTTTCAATATCAGATCCTGAAAAGCTAAGAATTCTTAAATTCTTCAACTCTCCTATGATGCATAATTGCTCACCTAGTATGCATTGCTCCAAACAAAGCATTCTGAGTTTCTTTAGGTATCTAATTGATGGAGGCAATGGTGAGAAATGGATGCCAGTCAAAATCAATACTCTGAGTTCTTTCATTTCTTGGAAAAAGTCATCTGGTATTTTCAGATGTGGATCATTATTGTCAACATGAAAGACTCTAAGTTTAGGACATTTTATGATTTTAGGAAACTCCTCGATGACATCACAATGTCGTAAGGAAATAGCAGTGCACCTTTCAAGTTTATCCTCATCAGGCCATTCATCTAGTTTTCCTTCTGTCAACATGAACACATGGCTCTCCTCGGATGCTATTGACAAAGCTGCATTGCGGACAAGATTCTGCATCGTGAAATGATCACTTGAATAACTATCTGACAACAAACCTGACTGCTTTAGTCTCACAAGCAACGTTTGTACTCTATCTCTGGCCTCCCGTACTGTGTAGATTCCTTGAAGAAAGCCCAAACCAATGGAATGTTTCACCAAGTCCGTAACTAATGCATCATGACCCATACGAGCACAAAGCAAGAAAGTAATCTTGAGCTCTTCATTTTCTAAAAGCTGATAACTCAACTTTGTAGAATACTCGGGGGTTCCTGTTGTCTTTTGCCTTTCAAGCGTCAGATTGGTATCCTCCCAAACCGAGTGGCTCTGATCTTTCAATGCCCTTGCCGTTGTTACAATAGACATTGGTAACCCGTTACACTTCTTGGCGATCTGAGCTGCTAATTTTTCAAATTCAAAATTTTTGTCACCTATTCCAGCCATGTTCTTGAACAAGACCTCTGCCTCCTGGCTAGTTAAGACGTTCACCGAGAAAATCAAGCTTGCCTCCACATCCATTTGGCTCAATACTTGTCTCACCTCAGAAATCAGCAAAACCTTATACCCTTTGTAATGGTCTTCCATTTGAACCTTAATGCTCTTTTCATCTTTCATTGCACCAGATCCGGGAGGTTGTTTTGGCTCCTTTTTATTGCAAGTCTCAGAGGCAGGGGTTTTTCTTTCTTTGAGTTTCTTCTGGATGCCTTTACCACTCTCTGATGGAATCCCCAACATATTCAAATCTATTTTAGCGCACAGATCATCTAGGATTATAAGGATGTTCTTCTTCTTTTTCTTCAACGTCTCTTGTATGCGAACTGCTCTTGCCTGCTCACTTTCCTCTTCCAACTTAATCCCTAGCCTGTCAACAATTTGCCCTTGAACTTTCCTGATGTCGAGACTTTTTGTCACGTTCGCCATAATCACCACATCAAACAACTTCTTCTCCCGAGCTGTGTTCGCAGCTTGTATAACCAATGTGGTCTTCCCTACACCAGTTGGACCGTGAACACCGATCATTCTAGCACTCGAGTTTTCCAATGCTTCCATAACACGATCCATGATTTTTCTTCTCGATTCAAAGCTTTCATAAACGACATTAGAAAAAGCATCACCCATGGAAACTGGGCCCTGCCAACGAGATATGCTATCATGCCTTTCCTTCTGCAGTTCTGCAACCCTCTCTTTAATATCTTGTGCTAGTTTGCTTCGAGAATACCTTATCTCCAGATTAGGAAAAGCAAGGGGATAACCCCCATGTTTACTGTCGTCTTCTTTGAACTTTTCATATTCAGAAATTATTTCATCTACCCGACCTAACCATATGGTAACATGATCGTATACTTCTCTTCCATATCGGTCTTCCTCCTCCTCAGCTTTATCACGCACCACGTCTCTTTCTTTACAGAGCGTCTCGACATCTGTTTCTAGCTCCTTAAATTTCTTCTCATAATTCCACACATAGTCCAGTTGATTCGTTATGTACTCTGTTACCAAGTCGACTGCATATTGTTGCAAGAAATCAGGTATAGGAATAGCCATGCTTCATCATTGAGCTTGTTCCGCTACATCTTCCTTTCTGCGTGCTAAAGTACGTAAAAAGTTGATAAGAACATATATAACTGCATAGGAAAAAATAAATAAATAAACTTATACATGGTGCATATGTTAAGTGTGAAAATAATAGAAAGGCATTTGGTATTTTGAGTTGTTGTTAATGCGGTGGAGCAAGGTTTAAGTTGCTGAAAGTTAATGAAACAAAAGAGCACCCAAGCTAGATTTAGCACGTTAATTATCAAGTAAATTGTGTTTTGAAATATATAAAAAAATAATAATAATTAAAAATAAAAACATCCACTTCCAATCATCTCCACGAACACCGGCCAAACCAAGACTATCAGAACCCAATCCAACATCAAAATCTTGACGTTCCCAAACCCTACCTATTGTCGTTTATACTATTATTTATTATTTTAGGTATAAATAAGTGATGATAAATAATTTTATAGCTGTTGAAGTATATTCATTATTTAAGTTCATTGAAAAATTAGGATAATAGTTAAAGAAAGCAAGACCATCATGGATGTTGCTTTCCATAATTGCTATTACAGAATCTTGAAATCTTATTAATCTTAGATCTCTTAACATCATTACTATGGGTAGGCTTACTCCTAATCTATAAGTAGATTTTGCAGCTACTTGGATAAGTCCTAAATGAATAAAATTATATCCCTTTTTAATATGTTGATCTAAATCTTCTTGACTTAATAGATTTATGACCTTATTACTTTCTGTTCCTAGGTAGCTATGTTCAATCATGTGTATTTCTTCATGAGCAGTTGATAATATTGAGTCTTTTTAATAAATTTCACTTGGTTTTACCTTGGGTATTGACTAGTTTACGAGCGATTTTTCTAATTCTACAATTTGTAACTCTTGTTGCTTGACTGAACTTTCAGAGTTATCGGTATTTGAACTAGATGCCTTGTTAGGATCTCTTACTATTATTTTGTTGTTTCTCCCTAGGTTTAGCTTTCTCAAGGTTCTTAATAATCTTGCCATCTCTCTGGGTTATGTTACGGGACTACCTCTTCCTCTACTCAGCTTACCAACAGACTTACTTCTTTTGTCGAGAACACTAAGTCTTAAGGGCTGACCAACGTACTCGCACCTCTCAGTGCTTCACCCCCAGGAAAATGAAAAGAAAATGTTTGAGCCTTGGGATAACTAAAACTAGAGAAAATACGAACAAGATAACAGTAATGACCTTAACAACACCTAGAAATGGCTCTAATACCAGAGCGGGCCTAGATCATATTGAAGATCGAGAATTCGTTATACAAATCATATTCAGAGTAAGAATATAATTGAAAGATATTGTGCAAGAATTCGATAAGATGAAAGAAATAATAGTATAAACGACAATAAGTGATGATAAATAATTTAGCACAATAAGGAGCATGAAAACCAAAAACACTTACAAAGAGTATTGAACAAGAGAATGCTTTATATTCCTGAAAACATTTTTGGTACAAGGGATTTTTTTTTTGATTTTTCGCTCTGTCGAACAAAGTTGAAGGGCTCCCCATTTATAGAGAAGTCGGGAGGTCTCAAAGACAAGTCTTTAGGCATTATGATTACATTATTGAAAAAGTAAAGTAATTGAACAGTATAATAGTACAATAATTGAACTAGCTTTATGTCATTTCATCTTTAAATGATTCCGCGTGCTTGGATGATGAGTTGTTTGCACAGTTTTTTGTCGGTTGCCTACACTTTTGATTGGAGGTTTATTCCAAGATTCCAAAGCAGTCATCTTCGTTATCTTGGAGATAGTTGGAAAAGCTGGAAGCCTCATCATCTTCTGATTGCTTTAGGGTCTACAATTGCTTTAACTTTTCTTGAAACTGTGCTTCGGAAGTAGCAGCTGCAAAGGCGGCCATGACTTGGGCCTTTTCTGCTAAGAATATTGATTATTTTTCTTTTTGAATTGGATGACTAATAGCCTTGCCTTGGTTACTCAGTTTGATCCATTCTCGTATTTTTTCTATGTTTATCAAATTAATATTGAACTTGTTCCACCATTTTATTCTTATTGATCTAACTAAGAAGTGTAGATTAGACTGCTCGATGAACTTTGCCGAGGAATAATCCCACGACATAATCCATGTGATTGCCTGACTGGCTACAGATGATATTAATTGATAACCCTCTACAAAAGTGGTGTTATCTTTGAAATATAGGTAACTATTTTGAACTTATCCTGGGAAGATGTTAGTGGTAGGTCCAAAATCATGAAACCACTTAATGAACCATTTGGGGAATTTCAAGAATATTCCCTTCTTGAACCATAAGAACCAGGAATGTTGGTAAGGTTTATAATAAAAGGTGTGGTACCAGCCATCTATATAGTTGTTATGAAAATTGTTGTGGATTGAATTGCCTGGAAACGGATTTGGGGTTTAAATAATTCTTGGTTCCAATCTTGAACAGATAAGATTTTAAGTATCTCGACCTTTGAGTGTACAATGTTACTTTGATCTTTCTTATGAGTTATTTCGACAGACTCAGTGTCTACCAAAATAAACTCATTAAATATTCTAGTTTTGAGAAGTG
This sequence comes from Nissolia schottii, assembly GCA_003254905.1. Taxonomy (NCBI): domain Eukaryota; kingdom Viridiplantae; phylum Streptophyta; class Magnoliopsida; order Fabales; family Fabaceae; genus Nissolia; species Nissolia schottii. The sequence goes on along the minus strand of QANU01070688.1, from coordinate 480,768 downwards.
ATTGGAATGGTATTGAAAGGGTGGAGGGAAAATTTGTTTGGCTATCTCTCTAGGGGACATTTTCATCTATTCCTTTTCAACTATTGATATAGGCATTAGATCCTCTTTTTCTTGGTATAGAGGGTATTGAGCAGTGGGGCTTTTATGGAGGGTTGGTGGTGGTGGTGGTGACGACAGCAGCGAGGGCGGCGGCGGCAGCGGCGACGGTGAATGGAGAGTTAGAGGGTTTGGGAGAGAGTTTTGGAGAGTTGAGAGTATGGGAGGGAGTTTTGGAGAGTTTTGAAGACAATGGGGGTTGTAACATCCCACTTTTCCCTTAGCAAGGATTTCACAAGAGAAAAATCAGTAGAAGCCCTCTGTATAGGTTAAAAGATATAAAAAAACCCGAATCCTTAGGACAAAAGTGTCTGTGGAAATTATTCTATTTAGTTTCTCGAAAATCTGATGACACTTAAAAAATTCCTCTTGACCCTTAGAATTGGACGGTAAATCTAAATTGTCGGTAAAACGGAGTTTTGCTCAGTTTTGGACGATTTTCCAGACACTAGAACAGTTCCTTTCGTCTCTGGGAAGTATACTTTTACAGGGGAAAGGTCACAAATACCTTAGAATAGCCCAAATCCTCACTAGGAAAATTAGGAGATCGTGGAAAGACATCCAGAATATTTTTCAGACGGCAGTACGCGAAATAGCCAGACAGCGTATGACAAAACACGATCAAACAGGACTGGAAAGTGGTCCCCATGGCCAAGAAAAATCAGCTCACTCACGTTTTCTCTCTCCTCACCACAACCACATATTCCAGTTGAAAAGTCAACGATGACTAAGTGCTGACCGTCGTTCTTATCCGTTTAATTTAATTTCTTTTTCCTTTTCCTTTTACAAATTTTATTTTTAATAACTCTTCCCCTAGTGTTGGTGATCTTTGGTTTTCTTTTGGTATGAGGATTAAGCATTATTCTCCTCCGGTTGATATTTATTCGTCTCCTATCTCTTCCAACTTGGAGGAACATCTGGTTTGTTGGCATTTTCTTTCACCTGGATGGGTGGTAGCGAATTGTGATGGTTCGGTGCTTAGCTCTAGCAGTGCAGGATGCAGGGGTCTAATTAGAGATGAATTAGGAAGTTTTGTTAAAAGCTTCTCGATCAAATTGGGTTTGACATCCATTACCATAGCCGAGTTATAGGGCATTTTGCATGTGTTAAATATTGCCTGGTGTGGTGGTTTTCAACAAGTGCGAGTTGATTGCGACTCACAAAGTGCTATTAAGCTTATCCAGAATTGCCATAATCGCTTACACCCAGCTGCCTCGATTATATCTCAGATTTTATCAAGGAGTTGGGTGGTGTATCTTCAACATGTCTTCAGGGTGTCCAACAAAGTTGTTGATTGTCTTGTCAATCTGAGTCACAACCTTGATAAATTTGAGATCGCTTATTTTGATGTAGCCCCAACGGCTACTCGTACATTACTTTTGAATGATCTGATTCAGATCGTGTGGCCTGGTGGAGGCTATTTCTAGTTGTTTTCCTTTTGGGCTTTAGCCCCTTTGTCTACCAAAAAAAAAATTTTGCGTCAAAATTTTTTTTCTTAAAAAAAAGTTCATTTTTATTTTATTAATGTTTAGGAGATGTTATTTGAGAGAAAAAGGAGAGAATGACTAAGAAGGACCATGTAAATCACTCATTGTCATTAAACCATGAGATTTTGTGTCCTCAAATTAAAGGGTTTAGGAGGGATTATGAACATTTGTACTGTAACTTACTTATAGTTTCTTTCCATTTCATTTAACTTATGGTTTTAGGAAGGTGAGGGTGGATTGTAACTCCCAAAGTGTGCTCATTCTGGTGACTAATGCTCCTAATTGAAGGCATCTCTCTTTCTTTATCATCTGAAAGATCCACGATCTTCTCAATCTCGAGTGGGATGTCAAGCTTAAGCATGTGTTTAAAAAGGCAAATTGAGTTGCAAATGGTATGCCCACTTGAGCCATTTGGAGAATTCTTTTCATATTCATTGGTTCGTAAAAACACCCTCTTCTGTGTGCTCTCTTCTTTATGATGACTTAAGACAGGTCAAGTGATTTAAAATTAATTGAGTTTTTTTCTTTATTTATTTTGGGCATTTTTCCTCCACCCACATTAAAAAAAAAAATAATTCTCAAACAAGAGGACCCTCCTCCGATCCATATTAAACTTCCAAACAAGAACGTTATACATTATCTAAATCATTCTTTTCCCTCCATCTAAAATGTCCCGAATAGACTCCAGAGCAGAACCCATGGCTCTTCGTCACTTTCTACCTCTTCCGCAAGCAGAGCCTCTTCATAAATTTGTTTACTGAGATAAGAACAAAAAATTTATGTCCCATAATAAAAAAAAATTGTGTACTTTTTGTCCTTCTAATTTACCTAGGACACAAAGATAGAAACAGACAAAAATTTAATAAAATTTTGATTTTTAATTTTACCCATAAAATATTTTTTTATTGGTTATTTTGCCTAATAAGTCCAACCATTCACTACCACAATCACCACCACCTTTGCCACTAACATGGTCTACCACCTCCGCCACCAACATGGTCACCACCACCAAATCCACCACCATCAACCGCAATCATCACCACCTCTACCACCAACGGGGCCACCACCACCAAACCTACCACCAACCGCAATCACCACCAATGTGGCCACTTACCACCACCAACCACAATCACCACCACCACTAATAGCAACACACGAAACAAGTCGAGGGAGCAAGGAGGAAGAAAAAGGAAGGAGAAAAGATGAGGAAGGATGAAGGAAGGAACAAAGAGCTTTTCTTTGTCATTTTTAATTTTTTTTATATCTTTTACACAAAATTAAATATGATATAAATATAATAAATTATTTATTGTATATTATCATCAAACAAAATATAAGACTAATTTTTAGTCATGTCTTTGTATTTTAATATTGTCTCAGCAACCAAACGCAGCTTTTATGTGTTAACCTTTGTGACCAAAAAATTCAAATCTCAATTAAATAAATAAAATAGCAAATCTTCAGCAACGACCTCTTTCTCTATTCCCACCACTGCATCACTGTGTAACGGACCTAAGTAAATAAAGGTCCGAATCAGGAATTGGCCCAATTAGTGGAGCCAAATTTATTATAAATAGGGGAAGAGGGGAATTAGAAATTATGGAAAATTGTATTGCTAATCCTACCTCTCTCTCTTAGAATATTTTTCTCTCTGGTCATCTCCCTCCTTAGGAAGGTTTTCCATCACTATCTATTTCCTTGTAATTCAAACACCACAAATGCAGAAAATATACAAAATTGTTCTATTATTTCCATAATTCAGTCCATTACAAATCCACTTCATTACAAATGGTGCTTTCATTGCCCACCATGCCTACCATCCATGGTGGAGAAAACAACTCAGCCTCAACACCAAAAATTGCAGACGAATTACAAGAAAGACTTCCACTATTCGACGGCGATCAAGGCTATTGGTGGATCCTTAGTGCATGGAAGCTTTGGAAGGCCAGAGGTGCATTGGAATTGTAGAGGTTACTGTAGGTTGAAAAAGGATTGTCTGGCCGCGATCTGACTTGGTTTCAGCTATGGCGTCGGCGAAATCCGTCAGCCGATTGGAGGACTTTCGAGGTAACTTTCTTGTACCGTTACCAGCAAGATTTCAGGTCAATTTTGCCAGAAATTGCTCAAACTGAAGTTGCAAAATGGGAAATTGATTGGGAAGAAATGATAGAAAAATTCAGATCAGACGTATAAAGCCAATCAATGCTACCAAAATTAGAAGCAAAAATTCTAGCAAAGGACAAGACAAAAGTTCAAAGCGATCCAGAGGAAAAATTCAAATCAACAGCAACAGATCAAGAATTAAAAAATTCAGATCAAAATATTCAACACCAGATGCAGCTACCAATTATGGTAACAGCAGAAACAAAGGAAAATCCAACCGTAACAAACCAAGAACCTAAGCAGCAAGAAGAAAACCAACCTGAGATAGATCTGAGGTCAGATCTAAGTGAAGGAGGGGAGGAAGAACAGTAGATTCCCCCACTGGAGCCACCAAATTCGTACGGTGGAGATGACATCGTGGTGGCGCAAGCAACCGCGTCAAGGGCGGAGGTGTTCGTTGAGAATGCTGGAGCGACGTTACGGGCAGCGTTGGTGTAGTCATCGTCAACGTCGAACGACAATGTTCATGGTCACTACAACACCAAGCCCTCATCGACGACGTCGCGAGAAGCAGAAGTCACGGTGGTCCACAGTGAAGTTGAGGCGACGAAGTGTGGCTTGGAGGCGGCGGCGTCTGGTGGCGAGGGGAGGACGATGAAGGGAGATCTGAGCGGAGCAAAGCCGGCGTGGTGGCTGGCAAGAAGCACCGGCGAGAAGAGAGTCGACGGCTGCGGCAAGCCACTCCACTACAAGGGACCCGCCTTCCACCGCGTGAACCCCAACTTCAGGTGCCAAGGCGGCGACTTCACCGCTAGAAATGAAACAGGCAGCGGGTTGATCTACGACACAAAGTTCGCTGACGAGAACTTCATTAAGAAGCCCACTAGTCCCTACATGGCGAACCACATGGCGAAAAGCAAGGTGGACGTTGATGGCGGCGAATAGAAGAGCGAGGATCGGAGCAACAACTGCGAGTCCGGCGACGATCTGAGGGAGTACAAGAAGGATATCTTAGGGCACCCACTATACGAGCAGTTGCTCTTGTACACCAACAACTGAGATGAAGACGCCTCGGCGGCAGTGACCGGCGACGAAGCGCTAGTGATGGTGGCTGTCATCACGTCGTGGGTGTGGAAGAAGAGAGAAACCGTGGTGGCCATGACAGTGTTGGAAATTTGTAATTCCAATAATTATGTGGGCTCATATTTAGTAACAATTATATTAGTTATTTATCATAAAGGGCTTATTACAGTGATCTAATTTTGTCACAAGCCTCTTGGGCTTAAAGAAAATGATATGGACTTAATAGGTAAATGTCGAGTATTGGCCCATCAGGGGATAGTGGGCCCCCTGATCAGTTATAAATACGTGAGGAGGCTATGATCCCCAATAGAACAAATCAAACAGTTTCCGTTCTCCCCATCTAGAAGAGAAACAGAGGCTCCATTGAGGAACTAAGGGATTTGGTTGAGGAAGATCATAAAGCCATCTTGTTCGTGACTAATCGCTGTAGGGAATTCCACAACATCCATGAATTCAGGTATTTACGAATTGTTATAATCCTTGACAATCTGACATGATGTAGTTGAAGAAATTCCAACAGACAGCTCTACCACCGCCAGCAACGAACGTGCCGATGTTGGGGCGGATGGTGGCCTTCATGACGTCGGGGAGGGGAACGGTTGGGGCAGCATCAGTGGCCATGTCGCCCTCAAAGGTTTGGACGGAGACGAGGGGACGAGCTGCTGCTGCTGAGGCAAGGGACAAGGAACCAACGGCAACAGGGGGCCAAGTTGACAGACGCACGTAGGTGAGATGGTGGCGAGCAGCGATGGCGCGATGGCTGGCGGCTGCGGATGTTGTGGTTCTCAACCGGAATAGGGCGGCTAGGGCTTATTTGGGGGGAGAAGAGAAAATGAGCTCTTCTACTCAACTGGGGCATATACACTTGAGCCTGCTAAGAAAGGAGTGCTTAAGCCAAGCACAAGACGACCTGCTAAAGAAGGAGCTTTGTTTTTTGTCTGTGGTGGATGGCACTTCCTTTACAAAAACAAGAGTCAAGACGTGGGTTGCTATCACAAGGGAAACTTTTATGAAAATACCTAAAATTGGCCCAATTGATAAAGACCCCTTCAGCAATTTACAATTTATGCAATGGGATCCGGGTGAAAATTTTTATTTTTGGGACCTTGAGGACAAGGTCCATTTTTAAAGGGGAAAGTATTGTAACGGACCTAAGTAAATAAAGGTCCGAATTAAGAATTGGCCGAATTAGTGGAGCCAAATTTATTATAAATAGAGGGAAGAGGGGAATTAGAAAGCATGGAAAATTGTATGGGCTAATCCTACCCCTCTCTCTTAGGATATTCTTTCTCACTAGTCATCTCCTTCCTTAAAAAGGTTTTCCATCACTATCCATTTTCTTATAATTCAAACACCACAAATACAGAAAATATACAAAATTATTCTATTATTTATATAATTCAGTCTATTGCAAATCCACTTCTTTACACACTGCTCTCATGCACGACCTCTTCAGTAGAGGTCATCAATGTCGCCACCGACCCCAACATACCCGATAGATGCGGCAACGCGTGGCGACGACGTAGTAAGGACCTTGAGTCTGTGGATCGTTAGATTGAAGATCAATTTGCAATGGTGGCAGTGGTGTAGATCTGAGCACCCGAGGCGACGCTGACATTGACTCTGGAACCTTCTCCGCCTTTCTGTCACTGCAATTGAGCCCGAGACCCCTCCGCTCCTCTGCCGACAAGTCCATCCATGTTGTCGACCTCTCCCCCACCGGTGACTCCCTCCATACCAGTAGCACACCTCTGAATTCGTCATCCCAGAGCCAACCTCCAACCTCGTCGCCGTCTCTCCTGCACTATCTTCGTTTTTTTATCTCTTTTCTACTTCAGATCTGAAGTCTGCTTTTACTTCGGATCTGCTTCTACTTCAAATATGCTTCAAATTTCTATACTTTGTAACACCTGCTTGTATTCATTTAGAAATCTATATTTATTCATCTTTTTTCCTTTTCACTAAGCTTCCAAAGTTTTTTTTTTGTAAAGTAAATTTTTTTTTAGGCTTGTGTTGTATATTCTTTTGATTTTTTATTTTACTTTATTGTTATTGAGGATGATTATTAATAAATTGTCTGAATTTTGGAACTGTTTATGATGATGAAATAAAAATGGGAATAAGATTGATGATGTTGTTTATTATGCATTTTGGTGTTTGATTCGGTGTCGTCAAGCTGTTGCACGGTGCCAGTAAATATTGGGTGACTCAACTTTCTTCTACCTGCGTTTGGTGTTTTTTACATTATGCCATAGATCTGCTGCTTTGAATTGAAATTGGGGGTTGTAGTTAACATTGCTTGAACTTGTTTTTTGCTACTAGTGTTATTTTATTGAGTGCCAAAAGTATGTTGCTTCACATGGAATTAGGGGCTGGCAGTGACATTATTTTGTTTTCAATGCTTTTTGGTGTATAAATCTTCTTTTTTATGAGATGTGTATAAATCTTAGACACGCATCTTACACTTTTATGGTGATGGTGGTTGACGGAGGCAGTGGTTGATGGTGGTGGCGGCTTGTGTTGGTGGTTGATGGGCGCAGTGGAGGAGATCACCAAAGAGGGGGGGGTGATGGCGCTAGCAGGGGAGGCAAGAGAGATGGCGGCCACCTTGCCGGAAAACTTCTTCAGACGGCGTTAAAAAGATGCCCCCAAAAAAATATGTATTACTTGTTAAGTATTCACTAATTATCCTTTACATGATTCATGTATAATAAGTTAGAGCAATAAATTTTGATTTTCACTACCAGTAAAAAGTTATAAAAAAAAATCAGCGGTCACTCGAAATTTATTATTAACAATTAAGTAATCACCAATTACAATATTAGTGCTTGTATTTTTTATCCTTAGTAACAAGTTAAATATTTTTGCAGTACTGTATTTGTAAATCCACAATTTTAGTGTTGATCCCCTTGTGAGTGGAAAAGATAAATTAGACTCAATCAATCTCAGCCATCCATTACAAAATGAGTGACTCTGATGCAGAGACCAAGTTAGACTTGGAAATTACCCGGTCCAACGGAGACTCCTCCTTGCTTTGGATAACTTCAGTGGACAAGCTACGCTTCCATTATTGTTGCACATCATGTATTAGTGCACATGTGGAAATTGATTTTCAACCTTTGTCTGCAATATTGGTTGAGAGCATTTATGCTTTCACTTGGCACTTGCATTTGAAGCTATATATAGAACAAGCTTTGTAACTCCTTAAAGTATCACCTTTACGTTTGTGCCTCAAACCATTTGGCAAAGAAGAATTTGTTTTGCTTATTTTGTTTTTTTCTCTTTGTATTGAATTATATACTAGTGAAAATATATTGTGAGATATTTTAAGTCTATTTAGGATTTGGATTTTGAGTGAAGTGTAATCATTTTTATATCTTTATAATATTTTTGTTTGTCATATTTGGTAGTAGACGTAAGCTTTAAGTTGAATCACTTTAAACCCCCTTTGTCTTTTGTTTTGTTACACTTATAATTATTTATTTTTGTAAGACTTTATTTGTGCCATTTATAACCTGTATTCCTTTAATCGATCCTATCTCATTTCAATTAAAACAATTAACTTGAGGTAAACACAATGCAAAGTCAACTCACCAAAGTTAGACCACGACATGGATAATTGAATGAGAGCCAAGTTCGTACTCCTTTTTACAAGGTCTCATGTTCAAAGCTTGAAGAAAAAAAAATTGTGTCAGAAGGAGTAACTAGAACACTCTAAATTAGATTAGCCAGTTTTGCTAATAATGGAGTTTTGACGGCAATATAAGAAGAAGAAGAAGAAGAAAATTCACCAAAATTAGGGTTCCATCACTATTTCTAATGGTCAAACTCCAAAATAATTTACGGAGCTTATTAGAATATATACTTGAAGTAATTGATAATTATAATTGTGATTTGATAATTGTAATAGTTAGTTAGGATTACCTAATAATTTAGCTAATTAACTAATGATTAGTAGTTATCATGAGCCTATATATAGGTCAGCACCACTTTTAGTTTGCAATCATTTTCTCATTATCTCAATTCCATTTTAGCAAATTCAGTTTTCACTTTCTCTTTTTGGTACCATGGATTTCAACAGAGCTTTGAAATAAATTACGTCAAAAATAAAAATAAATCAGTACAAAGTTAAGGGAGAAAAACATTTCCTTTTTTTTTTCATACAGTTTTTATTTTCTAATGTCTAAAAAGTATTTGAAGAATTATCCAAATATCTTAAAAAGAGTTTAATTATATGCAGAATATCACTGAAAAGAATTTTAACTATGTTGAAATGGAATAAAGTAGTCGGAGAAACAAACCTCGACTTCCAGCAACCGAAAGTTCTACTGAAGGCCACAGAATCCCTTCTTAAAATCGCTTAGAAAATGAAATTGTGGAAATGAGAAATGGCACAATGAGATTTGTACCGAAAAGACAGAGACAGTGGAAGAAGGGTTTAATCCGCATTTGCTTTGAAGGGGTTTACATAGCAGAAGCGTTATCTGCCGGGCTGTGGTGGTTGTGGATTTACGATTGCAATACAATTATTGATGATAGTGCGTTTTGCTTTGTTAGTTCCCTTTTGGTAGTGCGTTTTGCTTTATTAGTTCCCTTTCTGTTATCATTTTCAAAAAAAAAAAATCATAATTTAAAAAATTATTTAATGACACTAAAATAAGGAAAATAAAAAGTGTGTATACAAAATTAATTTTAAATAATAAGTATTATAATAATTAAATGTTATTAAAAGTATAAAAAATAACAAAAATAAATTTATAAAAAATATATTTAATAATTTTTTAATTTATTTTAAATAATAAATAATGTTAGATAAATTTTTATTTAAAAATATAACAAAAACTAGACAGAAAAAAAATATCCTTTTTGGCATAAATAATTAAATGAGTATTGCTTTTAGGATTGACTACTGACATTACCAAACTCACACCACACAAAAAAGGCATTATGAAGCCTGACACATCAACATCAGGTGTGGATAATAATGAGAAAATGGGGACACTAATGACCGACGTTATAATATTGATATTAAAATTTCGATATCATCTAAAATATTATTTCATTTAAAAGTTTAAACTATTAAGTTTACTGAGTAAAAGAACTTCATAATTTTTATATTGTAAGAATGTCGATCAAAATTGCACAAATAACAATAGTCATCTTATTTTTGTGCCCGTGAATATTGGTTATTAGTTATAAGATAAAATTTTTAAACCCTCTTTATCCCATTGTTTGGATGGGTAGAAAACAAGAGGAAAGAAATGAGGAATGAGAAAACGAGTAAACAAGATGATTTTCTATTGTTTAATTAACAAGAGAAAATGGAAGAAAAGAAAGCTTTATAGTGGATCTTATAAAAAAAAGTTTTTGTTCTAATGTGAGAAGAAAATGAAGTGAGAGTTAATTAGTATTATAAAATTAAAATTATATATTTATATTATTCTTTTTTATCATAAAAATAAGGATAATAAAATCATTTTTATTTAACTAAATTTTTCTTCTTCTCATTTTTTTTATCCAGCCAAACAACAAGAGAGAAAATAATATTTTCTCCTCATTTTACAAACTCAGTTACTTTTGAATTTTGGATTAATAGTTATTTAATCCATGAATTTTTGCTCTTGACCAAGTTATTCACCGACGAAGTCAATGACTAATCTTTTTGTAATAACTAACACCACAAGAAGTGGTAGTCTGATGGCCACAAGTGAGATTCCATTCTCATGGGCAGGAATCAAACCCCCAAAATCATGGTTAAGGGACAAAGTGATGTTCATCTATGCCACATCAGGTGGTTAGTTAATCTATGAATATAATACACGCAACATATTTAATATGTTTTTATTGGTTACTACTTTTTTTATGATTTTTTTTTTACTTTTAAAATTTTATCTTGATAAATTGTATTTTTCATCATTATATTTTTTGAGTAATTAAAACTTTATATAAAATGCATAAAGTAGCTTCAAAACTCATGACTGTCATCTAGTCATCTACCCCTTAAATAGATTTATAGTACACGAAGGGATTAATTACTACTTTTGGCTGCAAATACTTGAAAAGACTAAAAAAAAACTTCATATAAAAATTATGGCTTTAAATTATATCACTTCATTATTTAATATATTTTATCAAATAACATCTACATCAATACATATATTGTGAGAAGAGTGGGACAACCATCATTTTTTTTTTGGCAATCCAACCACATTTTCTTTTTATTTATTTAGAATTTTTTTGTGTTTTGTTTCCCTTTGTAGTGTTTTCGATCCTTTTTATGATTGTAGTTTTGTTCCTTTTTATAGTGTTTTCTTTATCTTTTATGGATGTTTTCGTTTCTTTTTGTGAGATTTTGTTTAAAGGAGGGTTTTACAAATAAAGAAAATATTTAGATTTATCGTAAAATGAAGCATAATACATTCTTCAAACTATAACATTGATAATGTTAGTCTTTGATATGAAAGATGCTTAGATATTGATACTATTCATGCATGGAGTAGAGCTACAGATCTTCGACTAATCCATAATGAAGGAGGTCAAATCTCATTAATGTTGGATCTAATATATTATTTTTAATATTTAAGTGTCGTTATGTTGTTTTTATAAATAATTTATTTTAAAGGAAAAAGATATACATAAAATTGTAAGAAGCATTTGAAAAATAAAAATAAAACTATGGCACTAAAGAGATAATGGAAGTTTGTTATTTTAGTAAAAGTTTTTTATTTAATATATATTATATTATACATAGAGTAATGCTTGGAAGACCTATTTAGATTCATGAGTCAAGTCTTTAAATCATATCTCATTACGAGTAATGTTTGAGAGACCTAATCCATGAATCTAAATATCAACTTGTACACTTTAACTACTGACACTTAATATTTTAAAGAATTCAATAAAAAATAAAATATTAATTATTATTTATTAAAATATATAAATTAATTCTAGACTCATGAATGAATTAGATCTCTCAATATTTTTTATTGGTCATACTATAGAGAGAGATAGTTCTAGAGGGTTTGTTTTCATCTTTTTTGCTGTAAAGTATAATATGCATGCGTCCACGTCATTCTTGCTATTATTGTATCACATTATTGTGCCAAGTTCATACTGTTATTACTGGGCCTTTTACTTTTAGATGGGGTAGAATAACTTGCATTTTAAAATATAGATCGAAAGATAAATTTATAATTGTATGGATTTAAGTCTAAAATTGTCATACTCTGTGACAATTTCAGGTTTTTTTTAAAAAAAGAAAAAAGTCTAAAATCGTCACAGAGTGTGACGATTTCAGACATTAAAAAAAATCTGAAATCGCCACAATTTCAGACTTTTTTTAAAGGGTCTGAAATTGCTACAAGTGTAGCAATTTTAGATCTAGACCCATACAAATGTAAATTTTTTATATAAAATATATTATGAGATATAAATCATTTGGGAGAAATATATATATATATATATATATGTAATAAATCCTTATTATTGTGTCTTCTTTTACTTTTATGAGGAAAAGAGGCCAAAGCTCATAAAATAACAAAACACTACCAATCATATCAACTCGGGTTCCATCCATGTTTCGGATAAGCCGCACCATTCAGCTCATAATAAATTTCCATGAATGGTTGAATTTATTACACCAAAATTAATATTTTCTAAAATAGTAATATTAGATGTGCATCGATTTTATTGCTACCATACAACCACTACACACAAGTACTGAATGCACAAACTTTTGCATGCATATGCGCAAATTTTTTCTACATACATGTACAAACATGTGTCATATGCAAAACTAAATTAAATCAGACTTATGGTGCATTAAATAGTAAAAGATAACTGTTGTGCTCTCTTGCTCCTTACTCACACTCTAAGTGTGTGGACTCACTTGCTACTATGCATAAATATTTTAAAGCAAATACACAAACTTTTGAACTAATGTTGACAAAATTTTTAACAAGTAGAAACAAATAATAAGATCAAAAATGAAGAATAAGAAAATTTTAGTACTCACGTGCACAAATTTTTGAACAATAATGCATAAACTTATTTTACACACATGAACAAACTTTTGAACAACCAGAAACAAAAATATGATGGAAACGAAAAATGAAAACAATTACGAAGAAGAAAACTTTGGTGTTCATATGCAAAATCTTTTGAACAATAGTGAACAAACTTTTGAATAATAATGCATAAACTTTTTTACGCGCATGCACAAACTTTTTAACAACTAGAAAAATTGCATAAACGAATATGAAAATGAAAACTCTGAGATCCATAATGTCTTGCAAAGAAGAAAAAATGAAAAAAAATTATATAAAATAGTGTATGTGATAAATGAAGAAAAATAAACTAGAAAAACTAAACAAGTGAAGAAAAAAATGTTTGTGATAAAACGAAGAAAAAAAAAAGAAATAAAAATGAAAGAAGAGTGAGGCGAGAAGAGAGAAACAAAAAAGAATAGGAGAAGAAGAAGAAGAGGAGGAATGTGAGAAAGTGAAGAGAGTGGGGGAGAAAAGAGAGAAAATTTGTATTTAATGTGATGATAGATTGGTGATAGAAAAATAGTGTGATAAAAAAATAGTGTACAACAAGCTTTTTTATTTTTTAAATATGGACAAATCATTTTATCTTGCTGTCGTGATCGTGGAATATAATGTAAAGAAATGTTTAATATACTAGATTATAGACATTAGTTCCACTACATGTACATCACAATTTGATACATCATACACACACTCGTATTAATATATGGTGGGCCCCATAAAATAACCACCTAGCGTGAATACATTCTCACTCACACTCACGCGCGCGTTACAACACGTGAAACTCAAACATTCGCTCTTTCTACTTTCTTTCGAGAAAATAGGATTGGAAATCGTTCGTTTTCTCATTTCATCACTTCTGCAAACTCATCCTTCTCTTTTCTTTCTTCACTCTTGTGACTCTCATCTCTCATTGCTCTCCATCGTGCTCTCTGCACAAGTTTTACCAAATGCAAACGAAGATCACACACCAAAACCAACAATGGTGAGTACTCGAAATGAGTTCACTATTTAGTTTCTGTACTGTTGGTTTAGGGTTCGTTCGTCGATTTGCTATCCGTCTATCCGTCTTCAAGTTTTATTCGAATGTTTGTGATTTAAGATCGATTTCACAATGGTTTTTGTTTTTCGATAACGTTAGTGAGTCATTTGTGTATAAAGTTTGTGCACAGATATGTACAATGTTTGTGCATTGTGGTTACTGAAGTTTGTGCACTCTATATATGAGTTCCGTGCATTTCACTTTTGGATTATTTTGGCTTCTTATATCATAAAATTTGTGCATCTTTGTGTATTATGTTTATGCATTGTATTTGGCAAAGTCTGTGCATCATGTGGTGTAATGTTTGGGCATAAGTTCGCCATTTAAAGCAGTTGTAATGTAATGTTTGTGCCTCTGTCTTGTAATGTTTAATTTGTGTACTTTTACTCGAATAGTTAATGTAATCCTATTTATTAAAATATAAAGTTAATTTGTGCATCCCATCAGACAAAGTTTGTGCATTCTGATGTGTAATGTTTGTGCATGAGTTTGACATTTAAAGCGATTGCTGCAATGTTTGTGCATCTATCTTGTAATGTCTGTGCATCGTTACTTGTATAGTTCATGCAATCATTTTTTTTATTAAACTCTAAAGTTTGTGCATCTCATCAGTTAAAGTTTGTGCACTTTGTTTTGTAATGCTTGTGCATCATTCATGTAATGTTTGTGCAACTTTCATGTAATGTTTGTGCATCTGTCTTATATTGTTTGTGCATCGTTCATGTAATGCTGGTGCATCTTTCATGTACTATTTGTCACTCTTTTTTATTCGAGACTTTTGAATTATATGTGATTTTTGTGCATCTGTAATCAGTGTAAAGTATGTGCACATCATTTTGTTATGTTTGTGCAATGTGACAAATAAAGTTTAATTTGTGCACACTTCCTCAAAAAGAATACATTCAGATAAATATGTGTATTCTAGTATCTAATAATAATAATAATAAGGGTTAATACCCTATTTGGTCTATAGATTTTGCCCTATTGCTCTATTTGGTCGATCGAGCAACTTAAAATAATGACACATCAATCCTTAAACTTTACAAACATTCGACCTATTGGTTCTTCCGTCCACTAGACTCCAAGCGGCAGTTGACGTGTTCGTTAACAACATCCTTTTCTCTCTCCCCTCTTCTAGTCAGCCATAAAATGACATTGTTTTGATGGTTGAGAGATCAACCTGGCCAAAAATGTCTACAGACTATTTAATCTTTATACTCCCACTACCACCACTTCCTTTACCTTAAGCCCACCACCACCAACCCCACCTTGAGTCACCGCCACCACAGCCCACACTATTATTCCCACCACCACTACACCCTCATTCTCATCAGCACCATCACTCATACCACATTCCCAATACCATTACTGCCACACCCCCTCCCCCCATTTTCACCACCACCACCACATGAGCAATCATCATTCCCATGCCACTACCACACACCATTCTAACCATGGTTGCATTGACGGAAGATGACAAATTCAAAAATATAAAAATCAGTACACAAACTCAAAAACCAGGCATTTATTAATTATTATTATTATTATTGACAAATTCAACTGCATAGTTTATATTATTATCAGGTATCAGTAGGTATACGTTTCATTCTTAAATTAAGGTTATGACTGAGGTTAGAATAATTGAGAGTGGTACTGTTTCTCTATTTCATGAATATAATTTTTTGGTTGACTTAATATTTTTGGTTGACATTTCATGAACATAATTAATCTAATGTTAAATTCTTTGTATTTTTGTTACATCACTCAATTGACCCAATACCTGGAAACCAACTTTATTGTTTTCTTATAGACATAGCCGCCTGCCCATTTTAACGAGGAAAATGTTATTTGTACATCTTAAAAATAGTCATTTAACAGAAAAATAAATATTACAAAATAAAGAAAAAAAAGCACTATACAACATAGCGTGCCCGTGCACGTATGAGTTTAATGTTACTGTAAAACAGTAAAACAAACATTGTCACTGAACATTTATGTGTGCTTGTGCAGTCATATGTTAATATTATTGTTTTATGTGTTTGACAATGTTTGTTTCTCTATTATGTAATATTTATTTTTTTATTGTGCAATGTTTTGTTTCTCTAGTGGGTGATTATTGGATGATTATTTTTTATGTGTAAAAATAACGGGGTTGTTTTATAAATCCATCGAACTTTTAGAATCATTGACTCAAATTATCTAACTTGAGCCATGTCAACCGTCATCTAAAAATACTTGTATCGTCTTGTAGCCTCCAAGAATAAAAACAACCATTAATTTTTTTCTATTTTTTTATATATTTTTTTGTTAAGAATAATTTATATTAATGATCATAATTGATTTGATTTGATTTAGTCTTATTAATTGATTGTAATTTAATTTTAGCTAGCCGTTGTGTTTTGGCCGTTGAGTCTTCAGCCTATAAATAGGCTTAGCCTCCTATGTAAAGACACATAACTCTCATAATACAATTCTATTATTTCTTGTTCTCTGTAATCTTTGTTGTGTTCCTTTATCCTTTTATTCAAGATGTTTAAAATTTTTAAACATTGCAATTTAAAATGAATGACTCATTGTATATTTTTAGAGTATGCATTAAAGGTATTTTAAGAATATTTCTCCTGGTCATCGGGGATCAGTGTTGTGGTCTTCATCTTTCACCAACTCTATATAAAGTGTTTTATTCATTTCTTTTTCAGTACAAATTAGCACTACATTTTAGCCGGAGCTTCTCATCCCTCAACCTTATTATTATTTGTATTCGTGAGAAAAATAAAAGGCATAGGAAAGAGCAGGGTAACATAAAAATAAAAGGGGTTGATATATAACAATGGAAACAACAATAGCCGAAGACATTGTGATTGTGGGAGCTGGAATTTGTGGGCTTACAACATCCTTAGGACTTCACAGGTACGTCTTCAGTTCACTCACTCTTTCACAATCCTTATTGGTGTAAAAGAATGCAATTTTTTATCCATACATTTTCACTAATGTTTCAAATTAAGCTAGCATTTGATGATAGTGACTACATATGCATGCTTGTAGGTTGGGTGTCCAAAGTTTGGTATTAGAATCTTCTGATACTCTGAGGGTTAGTGGGTTTGCATTAACAACATGGACAAATGGTTGGACAGCCTTGGATGCCGTTGGCGTCGGAGACATCCTCCGCTGCCAGCATGTTCGGTTAAATAGGTAAATTTATTAATGCATATAAACCTCTGCCAACGTTATGTGTGGAATTAGAACCTCTAAAATGAAAAAAAAAAAAAATTTACTCTTAAATTAGTATAAATATATTGTGAGTGGATCTCAGCATATAATATTGATCCAACGAAGATAATTCTTCATTTTCTTACTTACCAGTGTCTTCAAGAAAACACATTTTTTTGTGAAAAATATACTTACAATTTATCACCATTTGATTTTCTTTCGCCCCAACCACCTACCAATGATTTCCGTAAATGGTGGAACTCCATCCAATGAAATTATTTCAATTGATAATTCGAACAAATCGAGCATGAAAATTTTCGAGCCAAGCAGCACTACTGCTGTGTAATTTGAGCTCCTTCATATCTTATTTAAGTAAGAAATGCTCGTTACTTGGTATAACCTTATTTGTCAAGAAGATGAAAGAGAAAAAGTGAATGCAAAACTAACTGGAATTGGATTGCAGGAATGTCACTACCTCTTTGATCATGGGGAAACAAACACCAAGTACGTCTTTCAAGGGCACAAGAAAATAGTAAG
>QANU01070688.1:437666-463131 GCA_003254905.1 Nissolia schottii | reverse complement strand
TGATGGGAAATTCAACACAATAATTCGACAACTCAATCAGAGCTATATGCAGCGGATAATAATTTCCCTTCCTTGCAAGAATCTATGAGGAGCAATAACAAATAATGGCAATAACAATAACACACAAAAGGGACACAGGAATTTTAACGTGGAAAACCTTCTCAATGTGAGAAGTAAAAACCACGGGCACAAGCCAGTCAATCAAGCTCCACTATGATCAAAATAAGGGTACAAGAGAGTCTCAATCACAGCACCAATCGTGCTCAATAATCAGCCAATAGAACAAGGCAAGATGATGAAATAGAGAATAAAAGAATCAGAAAACCCCAACCTCGCTGTTACTGTGCGTGGCCAATTTCTCACTGCTCAGGCAACGTATCGACGATCCGACCGTCCAGATTGAAGTATCACAAGTTCCAAACCTGCTGTAAAAGTTTCAGCCCGATCCAACGGTGAACGAAGCGGTTGATTGATTCATTGCAAAAGGTTGCTATTTGGCTTATGACGTTTGCACCATTGACACATACGGTAATAATAATTTTCGACGGTAACACCCTTAAATACCGACGGTAATGGCGACGGTAATAGTCAAATTTCTAGTAGTGGTTGTTGCAGAAATGGAGATGGAGAAAGACCCAGTTAAACTGAAGCAATTTGTGTTGAGCAAGCTTGAGAAGATACATAGTAATATTAGATCCATCATAGAAAACACTGAACTAGATGATGTTTTATCATGTCCATTGGGATATAGGCATCACTGGGAGCTCATGTTTGGAAACATAAGCAAAGGCAACGTTTGTGTTGCTGGAGATGCCTTTCACCCCATGGCTCCTGACCTTGGCCAAGCTGGGTGTTGCGCCTTAGAGGACGGGGTTGTTTTAGCCAGGCGCGTAGCCGAGGCCTTGGAGATGAAGAATAATAAGGATGGTGATGAAGAAGAATACATGAGGATTGTGGTTGCCTTGGAGAAATATGAAAACGAGAGAAGATGGAGAAAAATTGATATCAGTGTTACTTCTTTGATGGTGGGTTTTATTCAGCAGGGTGATTTGGAGTTGGTGAGCCATTTAAGAGAAAAATTTTGGCAAGTCAGATTTTGACTCTGGAAAACTATACAGCTCTTAGACGGAGAAACATAAACCATGCAAAAATGCCAACTTCCTACGAGTTTGGCATTGCAGTTTAAAAACAAAATTCTACATATATAAATTTTAATGGCAATTCGATGTACATCAATGCTATAAGAACAACTCCCATGCTGACCAACGTATGGGGTTTGAGATAGAAAACAAAATTGTTGTACTCAACACAAACAAACCTCATTGTTTTTCATTTCTTCGTCACTAGTTCATTGTTCCTACAACCCACTACATCACATATAGAAATAGGTATGTGTTATCCCTCTTTCTCCTTCTCCTCCTCCTTCTTCCTCCTCCTCCTTCTGAAGTTTCATTGTTTTTCTGTTTTAGTTTGTTGGTTTGTATATGTTAAGATGTTAGTTTCTTTGTTTTAAGATGTTGGTTAACTCGATTCAACAGTGTTGGTTTCTCTATATTGGCATGTTGGTTTCTATGTCTTAGCCTGTTCGTTTCTTCATTTTAAGATGTTGATTTTCTATAGTAGGATATATGTTGGTTCACTTATATTGGTTTCTTTTTTATTTATTAATCACTTCATTATCTTTACTAGTTTCTCTATTGATTTCTCTATTTTAAAATGTTGATTTCTCTATTCTAAGATGTTGGTATCTATTCTTTAGTGTAAGGAACACAATTTGATTTATTTGTTCACAAAGGTTGCTTTCTTAGTTTGTAGGGATTGTTTACAAAGATTGCTTAGTAGTAGTATGACGAGTACACAATACTCGTGGAATAAACCAACATCATTACAAAAAGTAACCAACATAGTTGGTAAGAGAAACCAATATGTCCAATAAAAGAAGCCAACTCAACTCTGTAAAAGAAACCAACTTGACCAGAAAAAGAAACCAACACGTTCGAGAAAAGAAACCAACACGTTTGAGAAAAGAAACCAACACGATTTTGTTTAATTTAAGAAGCTAAACTTGTGTAAAAGCAAACCAACACTACTATAAAAGAAACCAACATGTTAAAATAGAGAAACCAACATAGCAACTTGGACGAGTTTTTCACATAATTTAATTTTGTTTTGAAAAAAAGCCAACTTGATTCAAAAAAAAAAACCAACATGTTTCTGCAAGAAAAACTAACATGTCCAAGAAAAGAAACTAGCATGACTAATAAAAAAAACCAACATGACTCTACTTAATTTAATAATAAACCATCAAGACTAGAAAAAGAAAGTGGCGTAAAAGTGTTTGAGTTAAAGGAGTGGTGGTATGCGCGCATTTATTAGGGAGAGTGAAGGTAGAAGAGAGAGAACATAGATTGAGATATGAGAGCATTATTTTTTTCTTTGTTTATTGTGGGTGGGACCCACTTTTGTTTGGTGGCCATACATTGTCCCCAAAATTTGTTTTTCACCTAGCATTCCTCTTCAATGTAATACATCATGGAGTAATAATATATCAAAGCCATATGAACCAAAATTGTATAAGTAATGGTAGATCGGGTCAAGTTTTCTAACTATATACGAGCTTCATATTTGATGAAGTATGAGAAAAGTGAATATACTCAACATTATATTTGCAAGACGATAAAGAGTGCTCATGACTTTCAGACCACAAACTTTATTGTTGCGCTAAAACTCACATCCTTTCAAATGAATACAAAATGAATACCATAAACATTTCTCACTTTTTAGTACTTGTGTTAAACTCATGGAATCAAAATATCATGCCCTAAAGCTTCTTCTTTTCATTTTTGAACACTTTCTGCCCTATAGATGGAGAGAGTCTGAGATTTTCAGTAGAATGGGAAAAAATGGATGTGATGACCCATAGGTTCAATGACTTTAGAATGTATAATAGAGTACCTAAAATAATTTGAAGTGGACCCTTATAACAAAAAGGTTGACTTTTTGTAGTACTTGATTTTTAATTTTATTATTTTTTATTATTTTATTTTTTGGTTTTAGATGACACAAGATTTTGTTTTCATATTTTAAAATTTAAATAGAAAATAGGAAATAAGATAAGATGCTTTTAAAATTTAAATGCTTTTGAAATTTAAATAGGAAGTAAGAGATAAGATACAATACTTTTAAATTTTAAATAAGACAATTTGAAAATTTAATAATTTTTCACTAATTAATAGGTTAATTTTGAAAATTGTAAATAAATAATTTTCTATTAGTTTATTTTTAAAATTAGTAATCTATTTTAGATTTAATTTAAATATAAAAGGCAAAGAAGTTTAGTGTGAAGTTTTAGTCCCTGATCGCTAGTTTTGGAGAGTTGGGATGCTAGCATTCCTTTACAAATAGAATCTCTCACAAAGTGCTTAGACTTGCTAATTCACTCAAGAGCATGAAGGTTCTGCTTCTAGTGAGGGTATTCGCTCTAGTTTAATAATTTTGTTCGTGGAGAAACAATGCCTTTACATAGGGTGTGTTTAATGGAAATTTTGGTCTATAAATGATTATGGACTGTTCACCATAAAAATCAAATAAGGCTTTTATAAGAAAGGGATTATGAAGTAATTTCCATGTCAATGTAGACCATTTCAGTAAAAATGCGAGTTTGAAGGAGAATAGAAATTATCAACAATGAAGAATAATTTGAATAACCTTGGATATTGTATAAATGCAATAATAAATTGATGAACAACAAATAAAGTACAAGAAATAGAATGGAACCCTATGGAATCAAAAGACAGAAACAAGTGAAAAGGAAATTACATAATTCTTCTCCTAAACTCGAAATGTCGCCTAGGACATATATGAGTGTGTGAGAATTCACAAGTATTTTCTTCCCCCTTAATTCATCCTCGCGCATCCTATTTATATACATCAGGGTTTTCATGCATGCTCGCCACGTATCCACCGAGTGGTTGACACTTGCTCCTGCGTCTCCACTTCACTCCATTTAATTAGCGGAAATCTCGTAAACCACCTCTCTAAAGTGTGTACACGTTCCTTGTAATTGCCAGGCTCTTCTCTATTGGCTCCACGTTCTGAATAATTTTCTAAATTTAAAATTTTATATTTCAAAGATAGGCGCCAACAATTACTCCTTCTCTACAACTTTCTAATGGATGACAAAAATGACCACTATTACTAACTATGTTAGACTTTATTTTAATTTGTAATTGAGTCAATGTTTAAAGTGCTCCAATTGTATACTGACAAGATCTTCGGACTCTCCACATATAATACATGTATATATTTATGTTTATTGTAAAGAGTTTATTTATGTTTATTAAGAAAAAATGTTTTAGTTTGTTTTATTTTAAGTTTAAAATGCATATTTTTATGAAAAATGTTTCTTAAAAGGCTTTCGAATGAGAACTACTACCTTGTAGGTAAATAACGATTTTTAGGTCATTATAATGGGAAACTTTTGTGAATTTTTACTCAATAAATTTCAATTCCCTAATTTCTCATAAGACTTGTGCGAAAATGCCATCCGCCCCAAGTTTTTTTTTTTCTTTTCTTTATCTAACACTTTTTATTGTTTGTTTACTTTAATTTTTTTTTTCTTTCTCTAGCATCTTCATATGACTTGTGCCTTTGATATATCTAAGAATCCACCACTTTATCTTTTCTAGGTTTTTTTTGGATTGAATTGTATTTGTTTTTCTTCTTATGAATGAATGCACTCTATTTATCTTTTTAAAATTTGAATAAATATGAGAATGATATATATAAAAAAAAATGCTTGAATCTCCTCATTTATAAATCAAATTATTCTTCTAACAACTTTTATACATATGACACTTGACAATAATATTATTTTTTATTCTTATTTTACTCCTAAATTGCCAAGTGTTATCATGGAGTTTTTTTTTTTGGACATAATTATCATGAAGATGGTAAAAAGATAATTCGGCTAAATAAATAAATTGTAGAAACTAAATCATTTCTCTATTTTTTAAGGAGTATATACTTTTCAAGAGTTAAATGACATTTTTTAAAGAGTTTAGGATTAATACCCTACTGGATTACCTTAAGTAATCCTTGCTATATTACCTCATTGAATAATCTAACTATTTTTTTTTTTTTAGCATGGGATAAAGTTTGTATAATAACATATCACTTTTTAAGTTGGGGGAACTATTAGAGTGGAAATGTAAATTAGCCCAAGATAATAGTATAGTAACCCAAGATTCTACCTTTTTTTCTTTTTAATTTGTTAGTATAATAAAGTCAAATTAAATTCAAATCCTTCCCTATTGATCGACTCCTTGTCCTTCAGTTCCCGATTTTCCAGCTAAGAATTACCGCACCGAATACAAAATACATGCATTCGGAGTAACTCTTCCTCTTCAGCCGCTGTGGTTCCCGCTCTCGAACTTGCAGGTTCTCTCTCACTCTCAAACTATTGTTGAGAATTTCTCTTTTGGGTTGTGCCCAATTTGGCTGGTTCCCCCCCTTTTTTTTTTTCTTCCTGTTGTTTTTAAAGTTTATTGACTTGTAGTCACTAGCATTCAGGAATAACATTCATGGGTTTTCGCCAAAAAATATTTTTTGACGAACGTGGTACTGGTACTTTCTACAATTCAAGTTTCTCGTACCGGTTTCCCACAAACTCTGTTTGAATTGAGTTAGAAAGAGAAGAAGGGAAAACTAAAAATTTAATTTTTAATTTTTTTTAAGAGGGAGTTTTGGTTTGTGTTCTGGAAATGTATTAAGCGGTTGCTGAGAGAAGTTTTGGAATCAAATGATATTCGGTTAAGCAGCAGGAGTTAGAGGGAGCATATACATGGAATGAAAAATCAGGTAGACACAAGTTATTGTTTTGGTGGTGAAAATAGAGCGTTGCTTTATTTCCCAAGTTGCCTGGTTTAGATATCTTAGACGTGTCTTAGTGAATGATGGTTAGATTGAGGAAATGGAACACATAAGATTCAAGCTTGAGTTTGGTGATTGAAATGGGAAAATTCTTGTGGCATAAATTTTGATTGAAAATACTTGCACTATGTTGATATGGTGCCTTTTGATCACAACTGATGATGATGGGTGGGATTGTGTTTGTATAAGATGTGGACTCTAATATCTCTTATTGGGGGTTGCAACATGTGGTTGGATTTCCTTGCTGCTGCTTGGCTCTTTTCTGGTCTGGAACATTTAGTTGCTGCTGTATATCTACTCTTCTTTGGTTCCTCCATTTGAGTTAGGTGGCTTTAGGCTGTCTACGGGCTGTTGATAAATATAGAAAGATTAGTATGGGTTATGGAAAGAGTTGATGTCTTAAGAATCATTTGTTTGTAATTATGTTATGTTGCTAGCTAATGACCTTAAATTATATGGGTTATTCATTATTGTATTCTTTTCCCTCTCTTAGGTTTTATCCCAATGGGTTTTCCCAAGGGTTTTATAATGAGGCATGACCTGTATAAGCCGAGCATTGGGGAGCCTCAACGGTTTACTCTCCTCTATAATTGCTTGCCCTCGTTTGGGTTTATGCCTCTAATTGAAATCTTCGGAAAAAAAATGTAGCACATTGGATTCAAACTTGGTGAGTGAGATGGTGACACCAAGAGGAGAGTTCGGTTTACCGTTCTCAAGCCGTGTGATGTCTATTTGTCTTTACATTTATACGCATAGTGTAAGAAAACCTATTTGTGCACATGTGTGATTGAAGATGTAGATTTAATTTGTTGATTTTGGTACCTCAACATTGAGATACTCTTTCCACTTCACAGTGACTGACAAATTGTTCTTCATGTTGTAGGCTGAGTATGTTTTTGAAGGAATGAAGTAAGTCTTCTGTCTGGATTTTGAGAAACTGAGGTTTTGATTTTTGATATCAGATTAATGGTTTCAGCATCTATTGAGAAACTGAGGTCCAAGCTAATCAAATAGAATTGCTTATCCAGTACTCTATCAACGGCCATGCCTGCCATGAAGAAGGTATCATAATACCTTTGAATAGTTCTTCTCTTTAGGATTTAGCTATGTTTTCATTGTCGGATGTCTTTGGACTCTATATGACATAGTTAATGACTAGTGAGAGTTTATTTAAATTTCTATTCCCCTGGCAAAATGATTAGGAGTTTGGTATACATGAATTTTCCATTACTTGTTTCATGCATGTGTCTCACTCTGTAAAGTTGACAGTGAGCAAAAGAGTACAAATTTTCTTTGTCCTTTTCTTTTCATTTGATTTCAAATTAGTAATTTACTCTGAATTTTCTGAGACGTTTCCTGTCTCTTTAAGAACTGGGATCTAGGTGGAAGATCCCTTATCCCGACTTTGTGAATTGTGAGCTTGTGACACAAAGGAAAATAGTTTCGTTCAAAGGGCTGCAGCATTGTTAGCACCATTTGCTTGTGGGAACTGTTTGTGGCTGAAGTTGTTGGAGGAGCTCATACTTGGTTTTCTTTAAGTTGGTTTCTGCTCGTCATATATTTTGATGGCCTTTTTAATTAATAACTTTATTTTGACTTTTTGATAGGGTCTTTCTTCTAATAAGCTTTACCTTTATAAGTCAGAGTAGTCTTTCGTTACTATGTTTTTGAAGATTTCAATCAGTGTGTGGCCATTGCAGATTTCTATTTTCAATGACTTTGGGCTGCTGTTGAGTTCCTTATTTTTTTGTGTTATAGAATTCTGAGCAAACGCGTATAGGATCTGTATTTGACAAGTTGGTGAAGGAGATTGGGGAACCTGTTGACTTTGAACTTCCAGACTGGTTTAACAAGTGGAAGTCAATGCAATATACCTCTATAAAACGCAGTATCCTTCTAGTGTTGTTCAGCAATGTGTATACTACTATACTATGTCTTCTATGTAGTTCAGTTACGGTATAGTCTTTGTTTTCCATTGCCTTATTCATATTTTCAGTTCTTGGAGTTTTTCTTTGATTCTTATGAATGTTATTGTGTATGAGAACCCAGCTAATTGAAATTGTAAGTTGTGAACATTTCCTTATACGTTGTGAAGTATTTGATTCTTTAGCTTTAAATATAATTTTGTTGGTTCTTATAAATTTAAGATATATATCGGACGAAAAAGGTCAAAAAAAGGCTTGAAGATGATGGTATATTTTGTTCTTGTACTCCATCGCCTGGATCTTCTAGTGTATGCGGTAAAGATTGCCAGTGTGGGTAAGTATTTTCATCTGAACTGTAGAAATATAGTTTTCTATATGCCTTGATGATCTTAAAAAATTTAAACTTATCTATAAATAACTACTGGGAGATCGTGATGTTAAATATCCCGTTGATCTGGTATTGTTTGGCTTTCACATGTTCTTTTTGGCATGTCAGTTAGGAACGCCTCACTGTTTGATATCTTGTTCTATTTTAACGTCCACCAGATAGATAGGCGATGTTCCATGTGTATGTGCTTTGTAGCATTTCTCGTATGTTTATGGCATGCCTTTACTGTTCTAAATAATCTTACTGAATAGTATACCTTAATGAGTGCAAGTTGCACGTTGGTGATGTGGTATCACTGTCTGAAATATTGATTTGATTACTTTCATTTTTTGTGAAACTTATGAAAACTATGTGGAGAAGGTTTACATGGTATTTTGGGAAAAGCAAGAAACGAATATTTTAATGGAAGTTTATCATAGCAATTTAAGGAAAAGGCATATATTACAATGCAGAAAGATGTCATCCAGTTACCTGAAATAATGTTGTTTAAAAGAGTTAATGTACAGATTGAGTTGGACTCCTTCTGATATGTGATTATGTGCTCTCATTCAGGGTCAGAGAAATGACTTGTTTGGGTTTACCAAATAACTGAATAAGAAATACACTTTGATAGTTAGTCAATTTCACTTTGATAGTTAAGACACAGCGTCTTTATTTTCACCCTTGGTTTTTGTATTGTTATTACTCATATTGTTGAACTGCCCATGAGAATGGAAAATTTTTTTCCTATGCTGAGCACGACCTACAAACTTTTGCATATCTGTCAGACCCTTCCCAATTAGTTTGAAATGGGGTGGTGTAACTTGATCAGTTGGTTGCATAAGATTTATATAATACCTTGTAAAAATTTGTTCCTTGGCTGGAAGCTATTACCATTCTCCTTGGCTTCCAATAAGTTATATATTTATGTATTGGTTGAATAGAACAAGGGCCCGTTTGGATTGGCTTAAAAAAAAGTATTTATATTAGTTATATTTTGAAGTATAGCTTTTTTATTAAGAGGTTTAGTTTACAATTACAAGGTGATTTTACTAAAAATCGCACCTTCTTCCACTTTTTTAAGAAGTAGAACCTTCCAAACTTAGAAAAAAAAAAGTGGTAATTTACATTGTTTTTAAAAAATTACTTTTTTTAAATTGTATTTTAACACTTGTTATTTTTATAATAAGTGCTTTGTTTAGAAGCCAATCCAAACGGGCCATATGTTAAGTGAGATTAATGATAAACATCGTTCTCTGGGTATGGATTCTTTATTTGTTAATAATCAAATATATGGCTATCTGGTGGTTGGTCCTGATGGATTGAACTGACGGTCTTGATGCCATGTCCAAACTGTAAATTTCTTGTTGCTAGATTCTGCTGGTGCACCTAGCATTGACTGTGTAGTCAATTAATTGGAAAAACTTTCTGCTTTCTGTATGCAAATTACAGGTGCAAAGAAATCAATAGATATTTGAAGTAATATTATTATTTATTCATTCATTATGTTGACTATCCTATAGGATGCTTCTGTCTTGCTGCTCTTCAGGCTGTAAATGTGAGGGTTCCTGTCTTAACAAACCATTCCATCAACGGCCCATTAAAAAAATGAAATTGGTTCAGGTATAAGCCTCTGGCTCAGATTCTTTTGGTCTGTTTATAATGCAAGTTTCTTTCAGTGTTTTCTCTGTTAGAATTTTTCAGTTTATTTTCCATCCTGCTAACACTATGAAAGGCTTAAGATATTTTTGCTTTTGCAAATGTATTTCTGGTTTCATACAAACATCAGTTTTCAGTTCATAGGCGTTGGAACTTTGTCCAAGTAATGTTTGCCTTTTTTTTTGGCTTGCTCACTCACTATATTTACCAGGGTAATCCATTTTTTTTTTTTTTACTTTACATGTGCTAACATTTCCACCTTGCATTTGTATTCCCATTGCAATTTGCAATCCATGTCATAATTATTGCAGTAGGTAGGTTTCATTCTTCACTTTTTGTCTAGAGATTCTTAGAAGTTCATATTCTTTCACATTGTTGCTAAATATACTAATAAAAAAATTTGGTCATAAAGTTTAACTGCAGTTAAGGGAAACTATAGTTATATTCTCTTATTCTGCTTTCCTTGTTTTCCACTACCTTTTGCCATCATCACTTCTCCTCTGTCATGCTTTGCCTCCAACACGTTTTACTGCTCTTTTTCTTGCTGGTTTATTTGAAGTAGTGCTCTTACTTTTCTCTTATATTATTTATATTTAGCATTACTTAGTTTTAAGGTATTTTATGTAGACTGAGAAGTGTGGTTATGGAATCGTGGCAGAAGAAGATGTTCACCAAGGAGAATTTGTCATTGAATATGTCGGAGAAAGTTTGTAATCCTTTTTGCCTATCGACATTCATTTAAAAAAAAAAAAAACTTCAAATATTTATATTATTTAAAACCTATTGGACGTTACCTCTTTCTGCCAGTCATTGACGACAAAACATGTGAAGAAAGGCTGTGGAACATGAAACTTCGTGGGGAGACAAACTTCTACTTATGTGAAATCAACCGAGATATGGTGATTGATGCAACATATAAAGGGAATAAATCAAGATATATCAATCATAGTTGCTGTCCTAATACTGAGATGCAGAAATGGTAGGCTAAATTTTTCTTTGGTCATACAATCATGTAGCAATGTTAGGTATTTTGTCCAAATCACTGTTGCAAAATTAGGTAATTTATCTAATGTGTTTTTCTTTTGTTTCACCTCTTAAGGATAATGGATGGTGAAACAAGAATTGGTATATTTGCAACTCGTGACATAAGGGCGGGCGAGCATCTGACTTATGACTATCAGTACGATTACTTACTGATTCCATTGATTGCATCCTTTCAGCAGCTGCATTGGCACTTTTCTGTACTAAACATTTTTGAAAATAACCACTATCTCTATATAACAATGTTCTGGTGGAAGTTGTTTATTGTGGGTATTTTTGCAATCTCCTTTTATGATGTGCCGAGATGCTAGTATAACAAATTAACTGTGGCAATTATGCTGGATTCTAACCATATAGCAATTAGCAGGTTTGTTCAATTTGGTGCAGATCAAGAATGCCACTGTGGTGCTAGTGGTTGCAGGCGTAAGCTTGGCGTCCGACCTACCAAGCCTAAAGTTTCTTCAGATGCTGCATTGAAATTATTTGCATCTAAGGTGGCTTATCTCCTCACAAATACCATTTCTATCCAGAATAGATATTTGTCTGCAGGGATATTCATTTATATCGAAGTATTAGATTAAACTGAATAATGTTTTATCCTTGTTGTGAGCTAATGCTTTTGAATTTGGTGATAAATATACTTCCTCAGATTAAATAGTTAGTATGTCAGTTTTTCATCATCTACTTTGTAATTTTCGTAATTTTAATTTTTTTTTTATCGTAATTTTTCTGGAAATTTTGCAAGGGATGAATTGTGCTATATCCACACATATTTGTTGAATGACTTATAATTGACATTTACAAATATGTTGATATGATTTCTCAATTTAGATTACATTACCATAAAATGAGATTACTGACATATCGAAGGGGAAAGAAAAGGCCTTTTTTGCTTTTAATGTTCAATGTCCTTGTTTGATGCGTGTAGCCTACCCTACCCTTTGTTGTTGTTGTTGTAAAGACTATTTTTGGAACTTAGAATCTTAAATTGAATTGTCAATGTCAATGTGTCAGTTTTGATTATTTATACTATTTTTTTGCTTTAAGAACATAGCAGTTTTGGTTATTTAGATGAACTTTTTGGTTTGACTATGTATTAAGGCGTAATAATAGTTACAACAATTTACACGGGAGTGGCATGGGGATACCATACCTTTAAATAGGTAATAACCATCCGTTCATTTTATAGAATGGTCATTCACACTCTAAAGATGTTGCTGGATATTCTATGCATCCATTTCATTTCCCATTGCATCCAACTGAATGGGCCTTAAGTAATTAACTCAATTACTGGTTTTTTATTTTATTATGTAAAATATCTTCACTATAATTTATGTAGATCTTTCTTTTTGACTAACTCTGGGCATTTTGTTTGGAAAGGTTTATCAGAATGGAGGTTTGCATATAGGTAAGCTTGTTTAAGGCTCTTCATTTTATCTCATATTGGTTTTTCTTCTGAAAGAAAACATGTTCTAAAATTGAAACCTGCTATCGTATGTCTATCATTTATTAATTTTTTATTTACAAAACCCTATTTTTCTCTATTGTGCTCGACTCGTCAGGAAGTTCTCATGTTGGCCGATCAAAGTGCTCACACAATTGCATTGGTGAAGTTATTATGATAAAACACCTTGACAACGTGAGGTATATTTAAATTAGAGTCAAACTACATTTTAGTCCATGAAAGAATGGATGTTAAGAGATTGGTTCCTGAAAGAAAAATCACATACATTAGTCCCTATAGTAGGCTTTGGTTTTCAACATATTAGTCCCTCCCAAGGATTAATGTGTACGTGATTTTTTTTTTTAAAGGATCAATATGTTAATACCCAGTTCTTTGAGGGACTAAAATGTTGATTTACTCTTTAAATTATGCGTTTTCGAATTGTAATATGTTTCTATGTCAATCTTACAATTATTTGAATTCCTTGTTCTTCATCATGTTTACTTCATAAGTTAAACCATAATCTTTTTTACTCATAATGTCCAGGTTTGGGATTATTAAAAGGTTCGATGAATATTCCAAAAGGCACACGGTAAGGAATTCTTTCGTCGGACTTTGATTATTTAGAGGAGCAATGCGTTCAAATGTGAATATGCATTTACGTTTGCAGATCATGTTTGAGGATGGATCCGTCGAATTTCGTGACATGTCTAAGGAAGATTGGGAATTAGTGAGATCATAGTTGTCAAATTGTGAATCGTATCGTGTGGGATCGTGATGCAGCTGATAGGTAGGAATTGTTTCCTTGTGTCTTCTGCATCTGTCCATGACCTTGTTGAGTATTCTCCCTAATATCTACCCAACTTGTTGCACTTCCATTTCTCTTGTTATATTGGAAATTCTGAGTTAGTATGCTTTTAGTTTTGATACTTTGGTTGCGTATTTGGAAAGCTCCAAATCATGGCTTGAGCAGAAGCTTGTCTTTTATATAGCCTCTACCAAACCATGGTTTTGGGGTTCCAAAGGCTAAACCAAACATGCTACAAAACACCTTGTTCAATGTGTTTGAGGTTATTTCTATGATGGTGAATAATGAGTTTTTTCTTCTCTGCAGCTGCATTTTGCAAGGGTATTTCTGACTTTGAATGTGAGGTTGATGAGAGCAGTGTGGCAATCTGGATCGGTAGGCTAACTGAATAAACTCTTCATTTTTGTTGCCATGGTCATGTGGGTTCTATTTGCCTTCGTTGTGAGTGAGAAATAAGGTTGTTATTTATCACATATATTTCTGTAATTTTATTTTTAATAAAGAATGTCAAAGGGATTTCAGCTTGATTTGTGTCATGGATGGATGGCGTATATGTAGAATTTGCTTCAGATGATGTTGTATAATAGATTTTGATGTATCCTCAATCATTTTGAGGATCAAAATTTAGATGTATGGTATGCCAACTTTATGTTTTCTTTTTCTTTTTTTTTTTTTCCTTTTTTTTATAGAATATAATGTATGATAATCTCACCAACTAAAAACATAATAAGAATCATATTTTACGATATTTGTAGTAATTTTCTTTAAAGGGGAACCTTTTTTTTTTTGGTCGCCTAATGGGTTATATAGTTGAAAATAATTATCTAGTTGTCATGGTGGGACTGAGGCTAGGTGCCATGGTAAATTAGATGTAGTTTTATGGACAGGATCAAGATGACATTGGTTGGTTATTTTTTAGTTGCAAAATGATGTTTGAGGGATTAGTCTTTCTGTCACATGTATGTAAAAATATTCTGGTCAAAGGTTAAAAGAAGGAAATGATGATAGGGTGACTCGGCTTAACCATAGCTCATTTGGGTTGAGGTTTCGTGCAATATGGTTAAAAATTTTGCTTTCTTTTTGTTTGTTGGAAATAACAAATTGCTTCATTTTTTCGTCTTCTGTCATGAAACAAATTGCTTCTTAAACTGTGTCAAAATATAGCCCCGGCCCATGTTAGGGACGAAACGGTGGGCTAGCCGAGCGCGCTGTCTTAGTGAAGCAAAGAAGGGAAAGAGGTGAGACCCAAAAAAATAAGAATGAAAAGAGCTTAGTCCTAGATCACCTTTTTTTTTTTTTAATGGGAACTCCTAGATTAATTTAAGCACATGCAATGCAGTTACGACCTTAAAAAGCCTAATCCCATGCACTCGAACTAAAAAATAAAACAAAAACATTGAATGCATACTTCAAACAAGAAAAATGATCGGATTCACCAACATTACCTCCCACCGTCGTGTCACCATTGATTTATATGCATATTTCCATTATACGGTATCCAAATACGGTTTTGATTTTCATTGAAATCCATGCAACTCTAAACAGCCAACCACATTCTGTTTTTTACTCAATCATGCGATCCTAAATGAATTAACTTGATTCCAAATCAAACCCGCACCTCTCAAACGCAATTATCAAGCTCAATCATATCCAGATTTTGGTATCACCCTCAATTCTCTCCATTGTTATGAATTTTCATTGTAATCATCCTCATATCCTCTCCTTCTATCACTGTCGTTGTAATCATCTTCATCGCCATTATCATCTTTATCTCAAAGCAATTTTCAATGGCCTCCATTGATCTGATTGGGGACGATGGGTTCGTGTTCTATTCTTTAATGTATGATGTCATCTCGTTTAATTTGATTTGGTTTTAAATAGGTTTTGTAATTATATTATAATGTTTGTGTGAGTGATAGTGTTATGTGAGCAATTTATATTCAATAGATTGTGTGATTACATTATAATGGACTTGTAAATATAGCACATACATATTTTTGTGTGTGTGTATCAAAGTTTGTGTAATCATGTAAAATCCTTTGTGTAATTACAATACAACGCCTATGTAGCAACATAATTTGTGTTTATTAGTGGCAACATAATTTTGTGTAATGTTACATTGGAGTGTGTGTAATTACACGATATAGTTTGTGTAGTTTGTCTATAATGTTTGTGTAATTATGATCTAACGTCTGTGTAGTTTTTATATTATTTGTGTATATTATTAGCAACATAATGTTTTGTGTAATGTTACCTTGAAATATGTGTAATTATCTCAATCTTATAATATAATACGATTTGTGGTAGTTGATAGATAGTTTGTGTAATTACACGATATAGTTTGTGTAATTTATTTATGATGTTTGTGTAATTATATTATAATGCTTATTGTTTATGTATGTTATTAAGAGTTTGTGTAGTATTGCTATAAAGTTTGTGTAATTATTAGATGAAGTATGTGTAAAGAGATATAACATTTATGTTATAATGTGTATATTGCAGGTCCCAAATATTGGAAACATACCTCAGGATGAGGTTCCTAAGATTGGAGTGCAGTTTGATTCCTTGGTTGACATCAAAATCTTTTACAATAATTATGCTAAGAAAATTGGGTTTACATGGAGGATAAGATCTAGTAAGTTTAAATTCGGCAAAGAAGTATTTTATCAAATTATTTTGTGTACAAGGGAAGGGAATTGTACATCTAGAGTATTAGTTATAAAGAAGACAGACCCCACATCATGTGCTAATTGCAAGGTGAAGATTACCATCAAGAAGGAAAAATAGGAAAATGGGTCATAAGGAACGTTGTTTATGATCATTCTCATCCCTTTAGACCGACGAAGGCAAGATTGTTCAAGAAAAACAAAAGTATAAACATGCATGCATGCCAAATGAACAATTGAGATAAATGACGGGGTTGGCGTTAGAACATGTAAGACTATCCAAATTCTTGCACATGAGGCTAGGGGACATGACCAATTGCAGTTTGTTTGTTGGGAAAGATGTCAAGAAGCATGTGATTAGAGAGGTGAGTACTATCCCAAAAGAAGGAAACGGCAAAGTATTGATGGAATATTTTGTGAGGATGAAGGAACATAATCAAAACTTCTGGTATGGGATTGAGGTTGATCATAAGCGTTGCCTAAAAATATATTTTGGACAGGTGCTAGGAGCCGAGCTGTATATGAATATTTTCTTGATGTAGTTTCATTTGACACTACATATTTGACTAATGAGTACAAGATTCCATTTGGTTCTTTTGTAGGGGTAAATTATCATGGTCATTTAGTGTTGCTTGGGTGTGCATTAATATTAGCGGAACATACTAAAACGTTGGTGTGAGTTTTTCAATCGTGGGTCTAACGCATGTCGTAGAAACCTCCAAGTGGTATATTGACTAATCAATGTATGACTATGAAGAGTGCCATTAAGATTCTGTTGCCGACTACTTGACATAGGTGGTGCATTTAATTTGTCACATAATGAAGAAAATACCCCACAAGTTACGTGGGTCTAAGGATTATGTTTACATCAAGGCTGAGTTGAAAATATGATTTGGGAAAGTAAATCCACCAAAGAATTTGAGTATAAATGGAGTGCTCTTGTGAAACGACACAACCTTGAAAACAACGATTGGCTACATGGTATGAGGATCTAGGGGTGAACATGGGTTGGATCCGATGCACCGATCCGACCCAACCTAACCCGCATTAAGTCGGTTTGAGTCGGGTTAGCGGGTCGAATCCAATGGATCCACCCTATTATACGGGTCGGGTCTCGGATCCCTACTTCCCAACCCGACCC
Source organism: Nissolia schottii (assembly GCA_003254905.1). Classification (NCBI taxonomy): domain Eukaryota; kingdom Viridiplantae; phylum Streptophyta; class Magnoliopsida; order Fabales; family Fabaceae; genus Nissolia; species Nissolia schottii. The sequence continues at coordinate 446,149 of QANU01070688.1, read as the reverse complement.
GCTAACCCACCGATATATATTATTTTTAATTTTTAATTATTAAAATATAGTTATTTTAAATTAAAAAAATAGATTTTTTTAATTTAAAAAATAGTTGTCTATTTTTTTAAAAAATAATAGTTTTTTTTCTATTAAAAATGAATTTTTTTTAAAAGAAATTGAATTTTTTTAAAAAAAATATTTAAAAAAAAAAGAGGACGGGTCACCTGCCGACCCACCTAACCCGACCTGACCCGGGCAGGTGACGGGTCTGGCAGCTACTTGTAATTTTTTTACCCGACCCGACCCACCCGTTGATAGGCGGGTCGGATCGGTGACATGGGCGGGTAGATCTGACCCATGTTCACCCTACGAGAATCCATTTGGATGTCTTTTATATTTGTTTACACTGTACTAGAAATTTTTGTGAAGAAACATATAAGTTTGTGTATGTTGTATTATATTATGATACATATAAGTTACACGGTGATTCATAAATCTATTTAAAGCACAACATAAATGTGTGTAATTTATCTCAAATGTTTGTGTAATGGATTTTAATAGCATGCTATATTTTATATTTGTGTACAATGTTCAATAATTTTTTTTTAATATGACACCCAATAAGTTTGTGTATATAATCGCAAAAGCATGTGTACGTTGTGTGGAAAGATTGTGCACCTTATTTTGTCAATTTTATATTTTTCTAGGCCTTTTTTATGAACGGAGCATATGGGTGTCAATCTATTTAAATGAAGTTTTAAGCAGGTATGAGAAGCACTCAAAAAAGCAATAGCATGCATGCATTTTTTTTTATAACTATTTGAATGTAAAGATCAACTTGCAACAAATTGTGCATCAATGTGATAGTGCACTTAGTACTAAGGTGCAAAAGGAAGTTGAAAATAACGTTGATTTTAAAATTATAATTCCTTGCGCAATGACCTCCCCAATTGAGAAGCAATTTCAGGCTAAATACGCTGGTGCCAAGTTTCATGAGATCCAAGACCAATTTAGATAAAAATTTAATTGTACTACATCAGTTATACGGAGGCATGGAACGAGTGTTACTTGTTTACTGTGTGAAGAAGTTGAGTTTAATGGTAAGGTGAAGAAGTTGTCGTATGTGGTTTTCTTTAATTGTAGCACTTGTGATGTTAATTGTCAATGCCTCATTTTTTAATTGTTTATCGATATTGTCTGTGTGTGCTCGGAATTGGAAAAGTCAAGGAATTTCCTGCGAAATGCATATTGGGCCGATGGAGTAAAAATATTAAGCAGAGGTATACCAAAATTAGGTGCAATCATGATCTCAACCGTTTAGGTCTCTATTATGGAGAGGTGCGACTAGTTTTGCAAGCGTTTCTATGACATTGTCGAGACTGCCGCATATTCATAGGAAGGAGAGGAGATCATCAATCATGCACTTGATCTTGTAGAAGTTTATTTGTAGTGTATTTCATCAAGTTCGTTGTCCAATGACAAAGATAAAATGAACAATGTGGCTAAAAGTTGTCGCATTGACATTGATGCATTAGCAGTCCTCCACATGCGGTGTCTGGTAGTCTAAATGGGAAGAGGAAAGAGTTTATAATCGATCAATGTGAAAAGAAATTGAAGAAACCTACAAAAAAAAGCAAGGAATAAAACAATGGATGAGGTAAATTTATGGTCAACACACTATCATGTTGGACTACAGTTATTTGTGCATAATTTGGTAAATGTTTGTCTAGTTTTTGGCAAATGTTTATGTGATATATTTCTTTTGTTATTTTAAATGCTCATATTTTTGTTGTGCAGGATTCGATAGAATTCAACACGAGTCAACCTTGTGTAAGTAGTGTTTGCAATGTGGATTACTTTAAGGTAGATATGTGAATATATGATCAGCACAACTACATGTTTATGCAATTGTTCATTAGATATTTGTGTATTTATTCAGAAAAGTTTGTATATAATCCGTCACCGTGTCTTTTTTATAATTTTGTGAAGCAGGAATTTGTAGGTAATGATATGAGTCACATGGATGCAGGACACACACATGTAACATTATATTGGTCCTCTGGCAACAAGTGGATTTGTGTCATTATTGCAATCATTCTACAAGAGTAGAGGAAGGAGAAGAAAGAGAGGGGTTGATTTGTAATTTACAAAAGTTACTTTTTTTTTATAGTTTTTTGGGGGTACCATTGAATGGTCCCCGAACGGTGGCGGACTATAGTAGTCTTGACTGATGAATGCCGCGACAATTTTGTGATTTTCAAACAAGATCATCGAATGACACAAACATAATAGGATCATTGAATCTTTCATTGACTTAAGTGAATATGACGTCAATTTTACTACTTTTTGAGGGGATCATTAAATGATCCATAATATGCAAGGATCAACTTACAAGTTATTGGATGATCGATGAATAATTTGATTTTTTATAAGGATAAAGATATGAGTTTAATTTTGGAAAAATTCATTTATTGAGAGAGAAAATAATCATTAATGTTCTATCACCAAAATTACAAAAATAATATTTTTTTCTAATTTTTTTAATAAAAAAATAATATGCAAGGATCAACTTAATAACAACCACCAACCTCGCGGCCACGTAGTTAAATCGATGATTATAACTAATCTTTTACGTTAAAATATATCAAAATTAAATTCAATTCACATTTACCATTAAAGAGCAACTTGCTACCGATCCTCATTTTTCATGCTTCTTTCGTTGGTTGTACCAATCCTTCATTTTCAAAAATAGTAAACACTAAGGACAACAAATAAAAAAATGAAAGAAAAAACAAACACAGCCTTCACCGATTAAAGCTTGGTGTATGTCAACCTCCCAAAAAAAAAAGCTTGGTCTAATTTGCATGACCTCCCAAGGCGGTAAACTCGCTTAACGCCTAAGATTTCGATTCCTCAATTTCCCCTCTCTCTCTTCCATTTTCCAGAACACACTATTTTCTCGCCAATTCCCAGAAAAAGAAAAAGAAAAAGAAAAAGAAAAATTCCCATCTCCCTTTCTCTCTCTCACCCTTTTCTAACACTACAATATTATTTTATTTCACTTCCTTTAATTATATATTATGTATATTTCTTAAAATATGATCACAGATTAATCCAACGACGACCATCAAATCTCAGCATCCAGCCAAGAAAAACACTCTCCCAAACCTAACCAAAACGATCGTTCCCTCTCCCTTCTCTTCTTACTCTTCATTCTCTCTCCTCCGTGGTTCCCATTTCCTCCTCCAATTTCCACCGTCCTATCCCACACTTTCACCGCCCGATCCAGACCTTTCCAACCTCTCTCCGGCGAGATCTCGCCTCACGCGCCTCCCACACTGGACCACGCTCCCTCAACCGTCTCCTCCTCCTCTTCCTCCATCATGGTCGTGAGCGGAGGGAAGCCCCTGAAGCGCATGAAGAGGAGAGTCACCGCCGACTTCTACGACTTCCTCTCGTTTCCGTCGCCGTCCCTCGCCGCGTCGGAGGGATTCGCGGGCGGTCCCTTCCGGTCGAACGTCCGCTCCTTCCTGACAAAGCACGCGCTGCTCCCGCCGCCTTCGGCGCTCTTCCCGCACCTGCTGACGTGGCAGATCCTCTTCCGCGTCGGCGAGCTCGCAGCCGGCGGCGGTGCGGAGTCCGGCACGGCGGCTGCGGTGTGCCTCGACGTCGTGGAGGAGGACGTGGCCAGATCCAGATCCGTGTACTGCGATCAGTGCCGAGTTTTCGGTGAGTTGACTCGTCAATCCCGACTCGAGTCGGTTTCTTATTTGCAACGCTTTGGTTTCATCGCTTTTTTTTACCGGTTGTTCTCCGGAAACCGGTTACCGGTTACCGATCACATAATCTACTCACTAGTTTAATATTACTCTTGCTATGGTAGCTTATCGAACTGGAATAGAAAAAATAAAAAGGAATATCGATATTAATGTGCTATTTTCGTGAGATGAGTATCCTATAAATGACGTTTGTAATTAATTTACAATCATAAATTCATAATCATGAATTATGAATATAATATAATAATAATGATGATGTATATAACTGGATTTTTATTTTAATTGTATAATATGAATATGAACTATTAGAATGAGAATGACTATGATTTAGTAAGTGAAGGTTGTAATTTAAACCTCTCTACGATACAATGACGAGAAAATGCAGCTATATTGGAGATGCAAAGGAAAAGACCTGATAGTAAATTGTCAGTGCTAGAGTTTGGTGGGATGGGGCCCATAAGAGGTGGAACAGGTGGGAGGGTGAATCGGGTGTCACGTGGCGGTCTTAGTTTTGATAGGACCCTCTTTTATTTATTTAATTTAATTTAATTTAATTTATTTATATTTTTTAAATTTTGCCGTCCTTGTTGCGTGACAACTATTATGTTGTGGTTCAAGTCTACCTTTTTTTGCTTAGTGGATGGTTTGGCTTCGTTGGTAACGTGTATAGTCAATTTTTGAGCCACCATGCCAATTTTGGAAGCATGTTGTTCTTTTATCATGACAGTGCTCTTTATTAACCCTTTTTTTTGGTAACGACTTTCTTATTATTTGCTTTTGTTTATTTGTTTGTGTATTTATTTATTAGTCGATATTTTGTATACTTATATATATAATTTACTTCTGTTAATTATATATTATAATTATAATTATAATTTACAGTGTCTAATTAAAAAGACTATTCATAATACTTATTATTATGAGTTTAACTTAATCTTATGTTCTATATTATTATATATGTAGTTACATAATTTTTTAGACAATAATTATAAAATTTTTAATTTAAAATATTTTAATAATGTAATAATATATATCCATAAAAAATAATGTAATAATACATTATTAAATAGCATATTTTTTTTTATATTGAGAGCATATTAAAATTCAATTATTATTATTGATTATTGATAAAATGCTAAGAATTGAACAGTTTTTACAGGGAATTTATTTTTCTTTGTGATGTGATGTGATTCTCCCATAGAAATTTCAAATTTAAAATATATAATTATATATGTTTGATGTTTTAGGTTGGAGCGGTCACCCAGTGTGCGGGAAACGTTACCATTTCATAATCAAAGCTGATGGGAGCTCCATTGGTGGGTACCACAAGCCATGTATGTGCTGTGGAGATATCCTACACTTGTCAGAATCCAAGTGCGTAACCTTCTTCCACCTAATAGTCCCTTTTTTTTTTCATGCTTCATGAAAAACTCGTCATCTTTTGGATTTTTTCCTCTTTTCAATTGACTGTCGGAGTGATAGATACCCGACATGAATGAGTGGAATGAGATATTGCAGTGAGAATGTTAGATACACCGTACAAGCAAGTTCTGGGGAGAAAACCCTCTAGTATCTTTTATCATGGGCTGTCATATAAATCCGCCAATGCTTTTTGATCAGCGGCATGTTACATTTTTGTTAATGCTATCTAATTCTTCAGGTGCAAGTCATGCAACCATGTGACTACCACTGATGATGTTGAAGACTGGGTGTACCACCAGTTAGAGAACACTAGTCATCTCTTACATGGTGTAGTCCATGCCAATGGTTATGGGCACCTTCTTCGGGTTAATGGCAGAGAAGGGGGATCTAAATATCTTTCTGGCTGCCATATTATGGATTTCTGGGATCGCCTTTGCAAGACCCTTGGAGTCAGGTTAGGTTTCTTAACTCTGATTCGTACCTACTGGTTCTCTGTGACATACTTCTATTAGGAATACTTTCAATTTCTGTTTACTAATTGTCTCATCCGTCAAACTCTTTTCACTAACATGGTACTGATGTGAGGAAGAATGATTAATATTTTTTACACAAACTAATGATGATGATGTATAAGAATATACCTGTTTTAAGATATGTAATATGCTAAACTTATCTTGCTAAGCTTTGGGGCATCTAGAAGTACAAATTCTTTAACCTTATTGAAATGGGAGAATAGAATACCTTTGTTGTGCATATTAGTGTTTATATGGATATAGCTTTGCGATCTAAACTCTCAAGTATGTTTCACTTTTTTACATGAGCAGAAAAGTTAGTGTGATGGATGTTTCAAAGAAGTATGGGCTGGAGTACCGCCTGCTCCATACAATCATGAAGGGTCATCCGTGGTATGGTGACTGGGGTTATCATTTTGGCTCTGGTAGCTATTGTCTCTCGCAGGAAGCATATAAATCTGCCGTTGACAACCTATCCAATCAACCCTTGTCCATCTACCTCTCCCAGGGACAAAATTCTTCTCAGTCTCGTGTGCAGGGCATGGTCTCATACTACCAGTCTTTGTCGGATCATGAGCTTGTAAATATAAGGGACCTCTTTTGTTTTTTGATGGGTTTGATTCATGATGCTCGCAAGACTGCGTCGAAGGTTGATGACGTGTCCTGTAAGAAGCGACGTTTTAATGCTTTTGGACCATCGAGTTCTTGGGAGAAGAGTGATATTGAACGTGTGGAGGAAGCCATGCTTAGAGTGCTGCGTGCAGTGTCTGGGTCCAATTGGGTGAGCGGGCGTGCTCTTAGGGGTGCTGTCTGCAGGGTTGCCTCCCCAGAGCTTCTTGATTATTGCCTTGGAGAACTGGGAGGAAAAGTGGTCCATGGTGGAATGGTTGTTAATGCCCGAAGCAACCCTCAAACTGGAGCTTTTGAGTACAGGTTAGGCTTCAATCTGGTGCTTGTGGGGTGTTTACACTTCTTCCTTTTCTATTTTTGCTTCTTAAATGATCCTATATATTGGCTTAGAAAGAAGTTTTGTTGTGAGAAATGCAATGCTGAAGCTGATCTTGGTATTATCATGCATGAGGGTGGACGTAATATTATCAAGTAAAATAGATTTTTTCTTGCTTGTTTGTCATGTGCCCATGGTGAGTTCTCCTTTGGATTATTGCTAAAATTGGTGCATGTGAAGTTCAATAACATTTTTTTGGTATTGACACTAAGGCTTGAAATATTGATGTTCTTCTCAAAGCGTAGATGCTATTGATTAGTATTATGTGGAAGATTCTCTTCTGGTTGTTTTTAATAGTTTGTGTTGTAGATTTCCCATCTTTTTGGGGGTGATGTGATTTGGTTCTGATATGAACACATGTATCCTCGTGCTTCTGTTTGTTGTAGACTCGAGGCTGCTAATGGTTCTTGCTACAGAATTATGGCAAATAACAATAATTCGTCAGGCTCAAAGTATCCATCTGAAGAGAATCTCCTACAATGCTTGAGATATTTATACGAGTCTTTACTTCACCCTCAGATGATGCTAAACCATGTTGCAGAAGGGACACGGACTCTTGCAATGAGCTCAGCTCAGAAACTTCTTGACTGCAAGCAGTTTGTAAAAGATTATAGTCCTGAGATGTTGCCAATTTCAGATTTGCATAAAATACGAATCTCTTGTCAGGTTGAACTGGTGGATGAATCTGAAGATTCTGCAGCCGAAACTCCACCAGAACTAATTGTGCTACCTGCGAACACCAGTGTGTCCAACCTTAAGATTGAAGCAGCAAATGCTTTTCAAGATGTGTATTTAATATTTAGAAGATTTCAAGTTGATGAGTTACTTGGCTATAGTGGTGTAGACGATTCCACCCAGGTCAAGCTTTTGTTAGGATCGGGTGAAGTGGTCTGTGTCCGAGGAAGATGCATTGGGAAGAATGGGTTGAGCAAATTCCGAATGGAACGGGGACTCGAGAGGTGGACTGTAGATTGCAACTGCGGGGCTAAGGACGATGATGGGGAGAGAATGTTGGCTTGTGATCTGTGTGGAGTGTGGCGACACACCAGGTGTTCTGATATTCGCGACACTGATCCAGTACCGGCTCGGTTTGTTTGCCCAAAATGCCAAAACTCTGACCCAAAGCCTAAATCTAAGGGGCACTGCAAAGATGAGACTGTGACTAATGCTAGAGCTAGTGGTAGTTGCTTTGGAAATGGCTTGCCGGTTCCTTCTGATGTTCGTTAGATGTGTATAAAAAGGCTCATTGTTTTTTTTTTTTTGTTTTTGTTTTTTTGGATTAGACACGAAAGAACTTGTACATATCAGATAGGAGTTAGAGATGGCATCAGGGACTAGGCATGTCTTGTTCGTATTTCAGGTTTTACCTTCCTTTGATTTTCATGTATATATGACTGACGGAAACACAAAAAAAAAGAGAGAAAACCTAACTTTAAAGTCATCTGATGGTAACCAAACCGGATACTGTGTCTGGAGTGGTTTTCCATTGCAACCAAACGTGATTGAAAATAATATTGATAGGGAAAATAAGGTAGATTTGTTGAATGAAATTTTACTTCTAAACGGTGAGATACGAATTCCGATGCCTTTTAGAACATCTTCGTCATATTTACTATTTTTCTAGAATGTTTGAATGTGTTTTCAAGTTGGAGAAAAAATTAAATATAAGACAACTTAATATTTCCTGTGTTATATGTCAAAATATATATATATATATATATATATATATATATATATATATATATTTGGCAAATAAGTTTAGGGTTAAATATGTTTTTAATC
>QANU01070688.1:412424-437315 GCA_003254905.1 Nissolia schottii | reverse complement strand
AAAAAAAAAAAAATCAAAGTGCATTCTTGTGCGGATCTAATTTTCTTATGAGGAGTGGCTATTGCCACATCCCATTTTAGGGTTATTTTTTATGTTGCCTGCCCGGTATCCAAAGTTTAGTCTTTACTAATCCGGGTCGTCCCGCGGGTGAGTCTCCCAACGGGAATAACTGCGTACACAAAGTCTCAAACTTGGGACCTTGCTTAAGTGATACCAAACCGCTTACCACTTGGATCAACCCCCCGTTGGTCACCCTATTTTACTATTGCTACATCCTTTTTGGTTCTTGCATTTTGGTTTTCCTAATCTACCTTTTGATTAATAGTTGTGTAAACTTTTGTCTATTGTCACACCCATAATTCAATAGATTTAATAATTATACAAAAAAATATCATGTACAAAACGCACTAGAAATTCTCTCTTTCTTATTTATTTATGAATAATTATGTTTATTAAATTTAATATCTTTATACAATATTATAGGTTATAACATACATATTTTTGAATTTTCATTTTCTATTTGAAAGATAGATAATTCTTACAAAAACCTTTTAATAAAAAATATATTATAATATGGAAATAAATATTTTATTAATAACTTATCAATTTAAAACTTTGAATCACAAATTTTAATAACAAAAACTAAAATTAAATTTAGAGCTTCAATTAGTATGTAATTTTTTTTCAGCAAATTCAAATATAAAATTTAATTTTTTAAGCCAATTCTAATTTTAAAAAAAATTAAATTTAAAATTTCATATTACAATTTCAATTCGGGCATCTAAATTGACCTTAACTAAAATCATGTTTTTAAATTCAAATATAAAATCATTACCAAACAAAATTCGGATATATTATCGTTACTAAAAATTCAGATATAAAAATTAATCTTACATAAAATCAATTATAAAATTGTTTTTGTTCCCACACTTAATTCAAACTATCAACTACAAGTTAGTCTAACGGTAAGAAGACTATCCAATATAATATGGCAAACCACCAAAATTATCTCCGTAAAGACACGTAAAAAACCAAAGACAATTAATCAAAACCCACCCTTATTTTGACATAAACGCGTCTACAGCACTTGCAACAACACAAGGGTGTAGATAATTTATGCCTTACGCTTGACTCCTAACTTTTTTTATTATGAGGTTTCTTCCCACTTTCACAAAAAGGTTAAAGATGGGATGGCACTCAAATTTTGTACTTCCTCTCTGAATAATAAATGGTAACCAGACATGCACTTCCTTAACGACTCCACCTAATTAGTTCATATTTGATTTCCATTAGACCCAATTCCAGCTAAGTTAATTATCACATAGTGGACATATAATTAGAGCACCACACATTATGAGTTGAACTTGCATCTAAATTTTGGATTTGAGGTTCGTCGAATTTACTCTCTCCAACTTAAAGTCACCTGCATATGTTTATCCAGAAACGTATTGTAGAACTCCTAACCGTTTTGTTAATTTTATGAGTTTATAAACGGCTAGAATTTTTTTGAAGTACAATGGATTTTAACTAATCTAAGTTGAGATGCGTCTACAAAAAATGTTGTGTATAATCTAAAATTTGTTAGCTTTTGTACAATTCATTCTCCTTAATATGTGATTCTTTAGTTGTTTTTCTTATTTTTATTTTATTTTTTCCCATCATTTTTTTTCTTCATTTCCATCTTATTATTTATAAATTCAAGAGTTTTCATTTTCATTTCCATCATATTTGTTGTTTTTTGTTTTCAAATGTTTGTGTATGTATGTAAGAAAGTTTGTGCATGCTTGTTCAAAAGTTTGTGCATTACTAGTTGGTCAAAAGTTTGTGCATGTGAACACAAAAGTTTTCTTCTTAGTCTTTGTTTTCGTGTACGTTTCAGTCATATTTTTTTGTTTCTAGTTGTTGAAAAGTTTGTGCGCGTCAGTTCAAAAGTTTGTGCATATGCTTTAAAATATTTGTGTATGGTAAAGTAAATCTATATGCTTAGAATGTGAGTGGGGAGATGGAAAGAGAGTGTGACAGTTACTTTTCCCTATTTAATGCGTCTTAGATCCAATTTGTTTTGGTTTCATATTTGAAAATTTTGTGTATATGTGTAAAAAAAATTTGTCCATGTATATGTAAAATTTGCGCACTTGGTGTCACTATGTAGACTATGGGTTGACAACATGATTGACAACATTTTAGTTATACACCTAACATTACTCCCGATCTATTGGGAATAAAATACCGTGCTATTTTTTTTTCATTCACATTACTCAAACTCAATACATTAATAAAAAAGAACACATGTCAAATTATTTTATACCAACCGAATATTTTTCAACAGGAAAAACCAAATATTTGGTATAAGTACTCCTAAACTTTTTAAAATGTTCATTTTAGTCATCTGATTTTGCGTCACATATTTATAAAAATTGTCATAATCAAATCAAGTAATAACTATGTTTCAAAAAAATTCCTCGAGTAAAAAAAAGACAAATTGATTTATTGTCTTCAATTTATTTTTCAATATACTTTGGTCTTGAAAGTTGCAAAATGTGACAAATTCTGTAAGTATTTGACCCAGTTATGGACTGGGCCCTGAAGGCCCATTCTGGAACCCGAACCACATGGTCCACGGAAAAATCTGACCCAAATAAGCTCCTCCCCATAAGTATTCAGAGAGATCCTTGGACCATGACGCACTCCTTTGGCGAATATCTCTACGGACCTCGAAGAGGAACCCAAGCGAGAGAATCTCGGACCAGTGGAAGTAACGGTTCCCACCCAGGTATTTAAGCCAACCCGACACACCAGGTACGACCTAGAATCCATTTCCCCTTGACTTTATTCTATCATCCTACCTTCACTAACTTGAGCGTCGGAGTCATTACATGTACCCGCTCTGGCATCCAGAACCCGAAGAGGAGCTTTAGGATCCAAATTAAACCGAGGACCCTACCTCTCGGTACAGACCCAAAAAAAAATTAATGAAATTACTAAATGCACACATTATAAAGTTTAGGGATCTTGTTACATAATTTTAAGGATTGAGCATCAAAGTACACTTGACATTAAGTTTAAAGGGATAAATTAGTGTTTTTCCGAAATATTAATATCACCCTTAAGAAACTTGGAAAGACAACAATATAGAAAATGATAATTATTGAGAGAAATAATTAGTGGGTAAGCTACTAAGCTAGTGCTTTGATTCCATTAATTAGAGCATTAAGACATTTCAACACATGCATTCTAATCTATTTAGTTACTTATAATTAATCTGATTAGTGCTACCGATGTCAGTATACAATGTTTGACCTTTAAATTTCAATATTTAAGTTTTGAATTGCTTACCCCCTTTAGCGTCGTCATACATGGTTTAAAACAAGTCACGTTTGGCAATCAACATAAATTTCAAGTAAAATTCTTTTTACTGATATTTTTATATCATCCACAGTTGGAGTATTTTGATATTATGCATTTTTTTAAATCGGTGGCATTCAGATTTGAACATATGACACAATTACTGGTTATTTATCAATTAACATTTTTAGACAAAAATTTATAAATGGAGAAGCGAGTTACTGATTAGGCTATTGATTACTTGAGCTTTCGGAGATTTAATTGATGTTGATAACATCAATGTTTAAGGGTATGTTTGTAAGGTCTTTTATTGTTGTTTGAATCAATTACGGGCGTGTTTGTAAGTTAAAAGGGAAAGGGAAGAAAATGGGATGTTAAGCGTGTGGTCCTAAATTCTTACATGTTCTCGGGATGTGAATATGGTGGTAAAGATGGCCACATTTAGCATACGGTTAAAAAAAATATTTATGAATAAGTTATGTTCTCTAGAATACGAAAATTAACAGTCTATTTTTATTCTCACATTCTCATGAGAATATTAAATTCTCACAAAAATGGAATATTCTTTAATTTGAAAAGAATAAATTGCCCATAAACTTTAACCTTCATAACTAACACAACGGGAAGGATTAAGAAAACGTGAGCACCACGGAAAATTTGTGGCAGTGTCTAAGCTCTCCTTTCATTTTTCATATGGAAATACATTATCTTCTCCGCTATTTCCTTCCTCTCCCTCTCCTTCCACCCTATTCCCTTTCAACCAACCAAACATAGTGTAAAACTCCACATTTTGGGAAAGTGAAAAGATATATATAAAATTATTTAATTATTTTTATCTAATAACTTAAGTTTTTGAGAGAGAATTCTTGATATGTTATCATAAAGTGTTATGTTAGATATATTTTTAAATTATATAATAAATGATATTTTAGCTATTCATGATAGGTCATCCCATTATGGAGACTGAAATGTCAACCGTTGTGTAGGTCAAAGCATACACAACTTTGGTGCTCTGGAACGATATAAAAATTTCTCTTACTACACTTTGTTTGGTTGAATGAAAAATGGAAGGAAAAAGAGAGAAAAGAAAGAAATTAAAAGAAAGTTGAATTTTTGTCATCATTTAATTCCAATATTATTGATAACATTTGGGGTTAAAATAAATTTTAATAATAATAAAATTGTCATTTAACAATATATATATATATATATATTCTTTTCACTTTTCCACGCAAACAAACAAGAGAATATAATTCTTCTTCTATTTCCTTTCCGTTCAACAATGCCGAAGGGGTTTGGGCTTCTCTCTCTCTCTCTCTCTCTCTCTCGTTAATGAGGTTTTTGTTGCCGCTTTCTGTTTTCTTTCTTTGCTTGTCTGCTATGTTTACTGTGATCTATGTTTTTCTTGATGCTATGTACTCTTGAGCTCAGGTTTGGTTTATACTTCTTTCACATAAAAGAAATAAAAAAAAATTCCTTTTATTCAAAACATATTTATTACAGAAGATAAAAGTCCACCCAATTTTTCGTTTGTCAAACACACCATTGTAGATGACATCTTTGGAGTGCTCTGGAAACCTCCAAAGTCCCATTTTTTTTAGTTTAAACTGTTGACCTTATTGAAAGTGTTAAATATCAAACTATATCCCTTCACCAAATAGATTAAGTTTGTAGATTAACTTGATGAACACAGAATAAATATATCAAAATATCTGATAAGTGCTCCTAATTAAGTCTCAGATGAAACAGATTTTTATCCCACTCTCTTTATCTCTTTTTTCTCATATTGCGTTAGAAACTCGTGACTTTTTCTCCTCCTTATCCTATGTTGTCTTCGGAATTTCAACGTTTTTTCAAAACCATAGGTTCTCATCATTTTACAATATTCTTCGTTCATTGGTGCAATTACGCATTCGACTTTCACTGATTAATGTGAAATTCCTTACGTGTCAACTCACATGCAATCAACATTCACTAAGTTTTATTAATTCATAATTATACATAATTGAGTCATTTGACCAATGTGATTAGGTAGGATTCTATAAACAAATGGTTGAGGAGTACTAAACGATAAAGTACATACCACTATCTTTAACTTTCTTTTTTTCCTGCTCCCTCTTCCACTCTTAATTCTATTTTTCTATTTTTAGATACATTCAAAAAATTGTGTAATTTAGACTTATTTTATATTAACTATCGTGTTAGTTTATATTCTATTTATTGTTAGATGAAATTTTAATGAAACCTACACTTTATTAGAATTTCATATGACAATGAATGACATGTGAGTCAATACGATGTTGCATGTAAAATGAGTACTACATGTTTAAATCAATCCATTAGAATGTATTTAGATATATTGATTAAAAAATATAGGGTTAAATATATTGTTAGTCCCTCATAAATTTTGAATTTTGTGTTTTATCCCTCATAAACATTTTTTGCTAAAAATCATCCCTCAGAAAAAAAAAATTGTAAGGTTTTAGTCCATTCCATTATGTTAAACTACTGACATGTTAGTTAACATGACCATGCAGCAAGTCACGTGCCACGCACGTGACATAATTAACCCAACTATTATTTCATTTGCTTATTCCTGCACTGCTCTCAGTGTATGTTTGCTGTCTTGCTTTCCTTATTCGTCTCTGCTACAGTTACGTGAGCCACCGCTCCTACTATTACTAACAAAGCGATCTCACCCACGCGCTCTCACTTGCTTCTCTCCTCTCCTCTCTCACCCCTTCGCCACATAGACAAGTTAATGACTTATGATGATGATAGAGACTAAAACTTCTAAAAAAAAATTATGAGGAATAATTTTTAACAAAAAAATTTATGAGAAATAAAACACAAAATTTAAAATTTATGAGAGATTAAAAATATATTTAACTCCAAAAATATATCTAAAAGTAAAAAAACGATAATTAGATGGAAGAAATATTAAATTTTCCTATTCCTTTTTTTTCTTTTTGGTACCAATTTCCTTTTCAATCATATGCAAATTAATCCATATAATATACAATATTTCGGTCGCCCCACTTTGTAGCTTGCCAACTTTTCCCCGCTATATATTAAGCTCTTCTATTTTGAGCCTCATATCTCAAAAACCAATTAACTTCACTCCTCTCACATTATTTTGTTTCATCATGATGATGAATAGATCATGCTTGAAACCTTTGAAGATGGTTATGGCAAAAGTGGTGACGGTGCTTTTGCTAAATGAGGTGGTGATGGCAAGTGCTGGTTTTAGGTCATACGGTGCAAATGACGGGTTAGAATTAGACATGAACTACTACTTGATGAGTTGCCCTTTCGTTGAGCCTGTTGTCAAGAACATTGTCAACAGGGCTTTGCAGAATGATCCCACCCTGGCTGCTGCTCTTCTCAGAATGCATTTCCATGATTGCTTCATACAGGTAATATTCATTGTTCATATATTCATTGCTCATCTCATATCTTTTGCAGACTCTCTCTCCCTCTGACTCCGAGTAGACACCCACTCACATGCCCACTAACTAAAGAAATTTTTATCATCTAGTGTTACGTTAAATATATATTTTAAACTATATAATGAAGGATAATTTAAGTATAATTCTTTTTAAAATAAATGCTAAAATATCATATCTTAATTGTGTAAACTATAACATATATATTTAAGATTATACAAGAATTTCTCAGCTTATGCCTAATGAATAATGTTATTTCACCCTGATCACCATCAAATATTCTGTGCTTCTTTTGATAATATACATCCACTTCTGAAAAGAGAAAGTGGTGACCCAACTATTTCTTGTCCCTAGAATGTCCACCAGTGGAAGATGTCGTGCAAGTCTTCCAACTAGGACAAACCTCGACCACTTTAATTAGCTGCACCAATTAATTTTTCCCGATATACTTCAAATTAAATATGATCTGCCACACAAAATAAGGTCTTGTTATTTGTTGCCTACACGATGACCAGGGGTGTGATGGGTCAGTTCTGATTGACTCCACTAAGGACAACACAGCAGAAAAGGATTCGCCAGCAAATCTGAGCCTCAGAGGATTCGAAGTCATAGATGACATCAAAGAGGAGCTCGAAAGGCAATGCCCCGGCGTGGTTTCATGCGCTGATATTCTTGCTATGGCTGCTAGAGATGCTGTTTTCTTTGTAAGATCGTAAAGCTACTGTTTTCTTTTATTTTTTTTTATGTTGTTTTGGATGTGTGTAACTAATTAATGGAGCGTTTGGGGTAATAATTAAGTTTGTGTTCACATTAATAATAACTAATTAACTTATTAATGATCACAGGCTGGAGGTCCAGTGTACGACATACCAAAAGGAAGGAAAGACGGAAGAAGGTCCAAAATTGAGGATACTAGAAATCTTCCATTCCCGACCTTTAATGCGTCTGAGCTCATAAGGTTGTTTGGCCAACACGGTTTCTCTGCGCAAGAGATGGTGGCTCTCTCTGGTAAGCACGCCCAGCACATGCACTTGATACTTGTTTTGTTATATATCCTTCTAAATTAATTACAACTTACTATCTCATGATTTTGGTACTTAGTAATGACATTCTAACGAGATTCATGCTCCATTTAAATCTCATTTAACCATAGATGATATCTGAATCGACACGGTATCACATGTTAAATTAATGCAATAACATTTCTTTCAGGGATTGAAAGTAATTGTACATTAAACCATAATCTTGTCCAAGTCTATTTTATATGTATGTGTATATGTGTATATATGCAGGGGCCCACACACTGGGAGTGGCAAGATGTGCTTCATTCAAGAACCGATTGAGCCAAGGCGCGGATCCAACCCTCGACTCCCAGTTCGCGAAGACGCTGTCGAGGACATGCGGCGGCGGCGACAAGGCGGAGCAGCCCTTCGACGCCAGCCGGGACTACTTCGACAATTTGTACTTCAACGCCCTGCAGAGGAGGAGTGGGGTGCTCACTTCCGACCAGACGCTCTTCGCCAGCCCCGCCACCCGGAACGTCGTCAACGCCTACGCCCTCAACCAGGCCATGTTCTTCTTTGATTTCCAGCAGGCAATGGTCAAGATGGGACTGCTTGATGTCAAAGGTGCTTCCAAGGGTGAAGTTAGACAAAATTGCCGCAGCATTAATTGACTCCCTATAAATTGGGATCGTTGCAACTCTTAGCTTAGCTTTTAGGGTATGTCCGAAAGCTTGGCATTTTTAGTTAAAACTTCAAATGTATACTCATTTGTGCTCATTTTTGTTATTGGACGAGGTCTTGATAGAGTTTATGCTCTATTGATATCCCATTCAGTAATAAATAATATGAGTCTATACCGTCTTTATCAAGAAATGATTACAAATAATACAAGTCATATGTAATATGTGTATGCATGGTACTTAGACGTGTTTGGTTTGTTGTAAATTGTTTTCGGAATAAAAATATTCTAATAACTATCTATTGTTTTCCATTTTTATATTAGTTGCATTTATCCTTTGGACCCAACTCCCATTTTTTTTCCTTTAATAAACTTCATCAATAAATAAATAAACAAATGTTATAACTGTTGTGAATAATAATAAAGAGAGGAGAGTAATAGAAAAAAAGAGATGGAATAAATAATTTTATTATTGAGTCTTAGAGAGATGTGTGATACATGGTGAGTTGTATAAGAAGGAAATGATAAGATAATATAACAAATTTTATCTAATCGAATCATAATTGAATCCGGACAAAGACATTTATCAAATATTTTATCACAATGGCCTAATTACAACAAATAAACCTACACATAAATTAAACCTATGAATACATTGGCGCAACTCACCTTTAATTTCCATCTTTGCTGATGCTGCTTCTATTGGGCCGAAGTATGATTGTCCATAGAAAAGCCCAATGAGCATCCAGTTGTTGGGCTGAGAGTGATGTGGATGATGAGGTTTTAGCTGAGCTTGCTTTAAAGTGCAAAAGGAAGAAGAAAATTGGCAAGGATAAGATGAAAAAGAATAGATGTCTAAAATTTAGTTTAAAAGAAAATCAATGAGGGGCGGTTGTAATGGTTCCATGGGTGATGCGTGATGGTGGTGCCGAGCTTGAGATCTCTGGTGGGTCGGCCCAAACCGCGAGGCCTTTGTGATAGCTGGACAGTACGTGGGACCTCGGTCAAACCCTAGATTGTTTGCCGACAATGATGATGATTGTTTTATGGGATTTATAGTAGGTAACAAATTGACAACTTTTAATCATAAGAGTGTGATTCAGAATATTAATTCAGGGAATTGAACTGTCATGAGTAAGTTTTAGGCTAAAAGCATGTTTGTTGAAAAAATATAGCTTTGAAGAACAAGAACTTTGAACCAGAATTGGACACGTACGAAGAATCAAAGTATTCATTAGAAATTGAAGTAAGGAACAACTTCGATTAATGGAAATTGGATACAAAGTACTAAAAATTACAAGAGAAATGCAAATAAACAAAGAAGAAATTAATCTAATCATAGGAATTAAAAGAATAGAAAAACAAGTAAATGAAAAATTATTTGATTTTTTCGTGAACTCGTATGTCGTGGAAATTATGATTGCAAATTGCAACTTCATCTATGTCAAAACATTATCATGAAAGATTGTTAGTCGCACATCTTATCTTTAGACACATCACTTTATAAAGTTTGATGTTTTATTTCATCCAAGACTTTTTATGTCATATTTTCATTCCCCGTTCTCTCATATGAGACCCAATATTTCTAAGAAAACATGAGTTGATTTCAGTACCTTTTTTTAGCCACGTATTGCATGGGTCTAAATCTAGTTCATAACAAATACTCATCATTTGCATACTTCACAAAGTGTTCAGAGTTGATGTCTTCATAATGTCCTCTAACTCGGCGCATGGTAACTCCTCTTGGGCTCAAAATAACTTTCATCTTTTTAAATTCAAATATGTAATTTAACTACCCAGATTTAAAGCAAGTTGCTCATCAATTATGACCAGGTCGCCTAACTACCCAAATCTTTACGGGTTGTGATACACATGTAATTATAAGAGTGGGTAGAATAATTAGTTAGTTACACTAACTGAATACAGTTGGCTCTGTATAGCTGGCTTTAACTGAATTGCAGGTATATAGAAAAATGTAAACAGATAGCACACTCATTGATTGGAATATACAGTTTCTTACCTCTCCGTTCTATGCTTCTCTCTGTTCTTTCCCATTCCCCTTTCCTTCCTAACAGGTTGAAAGGACAACTAAGACCAAATGTAATCGCTTCTGAATGGGTCGTTGACCCTTCTCAGTCTTATTCATAAATAGGGTCAATTTACGTTTTTAATCTCACCAGATAGACCCTTGCGCCTTTTTAGTTACCTTGATTAAATTTGGTATAACAATAATATGATTAATACTTTGGCCGAATTCCATCTGAATTGTGATATTTTTGGAAAGAAAGAAAAAATTAAGGGATTTGGATAGTTCTACTCAGAGTTCTGGTCATCGGGTTTAAAATTACAAAACCCGGTATGCAAACCCTTAACCCTCAGCTTAGGTCAGGTTTCACGCTCAACGGGCTCGATTACGTAAACTAATCCAAACCAATTTAATTGGTTCGGTTCGAGATAGTCGGCTTGACACGATCCACTCAAATCCCTAGCCTTGATGAGAATTAATCTCATTTTAAATCATGTTTTAATAATCAGCATGTAATTAACATCAATCATATGATCGCGTGACGAAAATAAAGGAGATGAGATGAACACTAATTAGCCGCCAAAAAAATCCACCAGCCACCCTTTTATAATAAAAAAACTTACTAGTTATGATCAATTACTATGTGCTTTTACACCATACAACACAAGGATCATGGAAACATCCATTAATGCCTATGCTTATCATAATTAAAACCTAATTGTATAATTTTAAGCCCTCTTATCTTATCATTATTGGTATCCTAAGGTCTAAGCTTAACACCAATTAATCTTACCGGTGGAACACCTACATTCCATTATAGGGCTCAAAATTACAAAAGTCAATTTTCTTTTTGCGCATGCGCCCCACATCACACTACTATATTATCAATGCTGTTGTTCCACTTAACAATATTTAACCATTTTTTTTATGGTAAGGAGCAGACCATATTTCAAAAGGATGTAAGTTCGATTTCTGTTATCAATATAAGGATTACTTTAATAGGTGATCATTCTAAATGCTCAAAGAGTTTAAGGGGCATGTGGTCTGCGGAATCTTCTTACATTCCTGAGAATGTGACAATGGTAATGCAAAATTCTCATGTTTAGTTCAAAATTACCTTCACTTTTATTTATTTTATCTCTAAAAATAAGTCATGATATACTTACTCTGCTAAATATTTTTTTATAGAGATTAAATTTGATCAATCTGATCGACTTAAATTACTAGTAAAAAGAATGTAGCTCAATCTCAAGCTTTATATGAACTTATAATTACAATGGCGGATAATATTAGCTATTATCTATCATCAGCCATGATTTTATATTTTGTGTTTAAAAAATATATATAAAAAAAAAAACAATGTTTTAGGGCTGTCAATTCAAACTTCATAAAGCTATTTATGCATCTACGCCGCAAACAATGTTTTATGATTGTCTCATTCGAATGATAATCAAGATGTAGGAGACAGGACAACTAAATATATGTAGATTATATATGGTATGAACACAACCAACGATTTTGCAACCAATTAGTTTGATGGACATGTCAGACCCTCTAAACCACATGACAATATCATACTCACCAAAACACAAGGATCAATGACACACAGCACAGGACCCACAAATTCAAATATATAGATATAAATCCTCTGAAAGAAAATTAATGAAACAAAATGTGAAGCATAGTTAGTAACTAATTAAGAGAAAACAAACCTAATCAAAATTGCAATTGAAAACGTAAAGAAAATAACAATTATGCTAGAAATTGAAGCCTCATAGTAAACAAACCCTTATTGGTTCTGAAGCATTATGAATCATACATTGAATAACTTTTAGCAGGATTTACCACTTGAAGTTGAAACATCATTTGATATATTGTACCGAATATATTTAGCTTGACACTGTAGGACCACACAAGTATAAGTATGGTAGCTAGCTAGTTGGGGAGATGAACATTCTTCTTGGCAAAAGTGTTCTTGTTATTGTGCATCCACACTTTGAGGACCCTCCTCTTGATCCCAACCTCTTGGCAAAACCTCTGCACCACACACTCCTCCAGCTTCTGTATCCTCCACCCTGCTTCTTCTGCAAAACCCAGCATCCTCTCCTTCTGTTCTTTTGTGAACTTTGTTCTGAACCTCTTCCTCTTCTTATTGATTGGAACATTATCCTCCACCTTCCTAACTAATACCCCGTCTTCACAATCAGATGGGCTAGTTGACCCACTTTTGTTGCTAGGAACCAATGGAAGAATGTTGTTGTAATGGTGATGATGATTGGAATCAGAGGACTCAGTCTCTAATTTTCTGTGGAAGTTTCTGTGGCAGTTGCAAGCAGAGCACTTGAGGGACTCAGGGGTGCCGTCTTCTCCGGAAGGCATGAACTCGCCGCATCCATCGGTTGCATTGCCACCAATTGAAGCTGCATGGTTCTTGAGGCATTCCTTGTAATATGTTATTGTCTTTTTCTCTGGCTTCTTCCCAACATGAAAATTGCTAGGCTCCATCATTAGAAGCTTCTACAAAGTGAGTGAATGAAACCCAAAAGAATACGGGGTTTTATGATGAGGAAGGGGTGGATGGAAACTGATTAGAAGAAGGTGAATATATATTGTCTTCTGCTCCCTATGCCAATAGAAAGAGCAGAAGGAAATAAGGAAGTGGAACCAGCGTACGAGGTGTGTGTTGATTGTGAATTTTGCAAGTGAAGCAACAACTAACGGCATTGCATACTCCATNATATAAAATAGAATAACATATATAATTTAGGTGCTTTATTATTAAATTATGAAAAGTAGTGTTGCTATTTATAATGATGCATAATTGTCCTAATCTATCTTAAGATTTAGTGAGATTACACTAACACCACTTTTATAAATAAATAAACTACAGTTATCTCTCTTATAAACATTAACATTCTCTAATGATAAGAGAGTTATGCGTAATTTGTAATTAAGAGGTGTTTTTTTAATTATTATACCTTCACATTTTCATGCTCGAAAAACTTCACAACCATTTTTTGTCCTTTTTTCACGTAAGAGAGGGCTAGAGAGGGGATCGTGAAGTCTGTCGAACGTAAAAATATGATAAACATAATTGAAAAAAAATTGCATTTTAATAACATATGTCATCTAACTCTATTATTGATCATTAAGAAATATCAATATTCATCAAAGAGGTGAGTGTAATTTAATTAATTATAAAGAGGAGGTTGATTTAATCTCATTAAATTTTGAAGGATATCAATGTAATTTACCCTTATATTAATTATAACATTTTCACTAATATTGTATTTAAGCTGTCTTATTAAAAAACTATTTTAATAACACTTTTTTATATTTTAGAATTTTGCTAACAAGTGTCTTTAGTGCATTTACTAAGAAAGCGAAATTGATAAACTTATGTTAAGAAAAGTGAAATGTGCATGCTTTCAATGACAAATAAATACATTATTAGCTCAAAACTTCTACTTTGACTTATGAGGGCATTGGTTAGCAAAACTAAAAAAAAATGTAAATTAGTGATCCCTCATCTATTCTTCAGCAGTAGTCTCTTTAGAAAAATCAAACAAAAATGTTATTTGTACATCAAGTATGGTGTATACACTAAGTCTTCTCTCTCACACATCTTGGAGTCCACAATCACATCATATGATGTGATTGTGAACTCAATGATGTGTATGTGAGGATGAAACTTAGTGTTCACATCATGCTTGATGTACAAATAACCTTACTCAAAATCAAATTATTTTATATTATAGTAGTCTTTGTAGTATTGCAATGTAGAATAAATTGCTATATACATCAACTGTATTCTTAGTAGAGAGACTCTTAGAGAGGAGGAAATTATTACAAAAACTGAAAAATTAATGAAGAGAAAAAAATTAACAAATGATAATTTAGTAATTACTCTTTTTTTTTATAAAATTTAGATCATTTAATAATTTTTTAATTCTTGAGTAATGACCTAAAGAATTACTGTTGAAAAACGGAGGGAGAAGTCTTTATGGTTTGAACGTCTGGTGTCACTGTATGTTTACACGTATGAGAGAGAACTGTGACTGAGGCCTTAATTACAATTGAATAAAGAAAGTAGGGTTGTCATTAGAGATATAATAGACAATTAAAAAGTAAGACAATTAAAAAGTTGTGAGTGCATGCTTTTACTTTGCTTGGCATACACTTTTAGACACCAAGCTTATTACGCTATGAAAAGGAGATATCTTTTTAAAAGTAATTAGATTAAATTAATAAAGGGATTACCAAACAAAAATAAGAAAAGAACAGAAATTAAACAGGCAGCCGAAGGAGAGTATATGTGGAGAACACTGTCCACTTTGAAGAAAAGATTGTCCAATGTTTGGCAGCAATAAATTATGTGCATTACTTTAAAAGAGGGTTTTGGACTGTCCTAGATTTGGTTGGTTGGCCCCGCTCCCCAATCTCATTGTATGAGAATTTCTTAAAAGAAAAATGTTATTTGTACACTAATTATGAAATAAACATTAAATTTTTTTTACATACATCATAAGGTTCGCTTAATATGCAAATAGCATTACTCTTTCTTAAATATACTAACAACTCACTTGAATATACATTTTTTTTGTCAAGTAAAATCACTTCTAAACCCAAAAAGAAAGGGTAAAAAGAGTACACAACTTTAGACAATAAAAAGGAAAAAAAAAAAAAAAGACACACCCAAAACAAAGACACCAAGAGGCAAACCAACAAAACTAAACAAAACACCCCCCAGAAACAAGACGACACCTAAACTAGAGCAAGAAACCGAAACAAGAAGGCACATCCAGTTACAGAACCAACATCAAAACAAAATAAAAGCGGCAAGAACACTCGCAAGACCCAAAATACATCATTGTTGAAGCCGCACATCTCTGGCAGGGATCATCAAGTCTGAGGTAACACATGCAGAGCACACTAACAATAGGTCCATTTTGGTAGTGGTACATTTTGGTAGATGGACGTGGGTTCAAATCCCATCACCCACTACTACATCATTTTTTTAATATAAGGTAAAATCTACGCCTTCACAGAATGCTTCTTCAAGTTCTTATGTTTTTTTTACATGATAAATTAATTTTGATTATATTTGTATTATTTATTACGTTAATTTGTTTTCAATAACATGGGCTTATTTGCATAAAATATGTTGAGACACTTGTTAATATTAATATTAAAAATTATGATTTTTCTTTAAAATATTTAATTGAATGCTTCATTTTGTTATTTATCTATATGTATTCTCTTACCATCATTTTGGCTATTTCTCTCACTTTTTTTAGCTTCTATATTTATATATTTCTCAATTTTTGATATTAAAAAGTAAAAAATTGGTGCATATGTTTTGGCAACCTAAGATTTTTGGGTAAGGTACGCAACTGACAGAACTCTTGGTTCTCTTCAAATAATAATACTACAGAATTTTCAGGATGGTAAATTAAGTAATTTAATTTTTTTTTTTAGACAAAAGGGCTGAAGCCCAAACAAAAAGAAAACAAAAACTAGCCTCCACGAGGCTACGCGATCTGCATCAAATCATTCAAAAGTAAAGTGCGAGTGGCGGCCGGAGCCACATCATAGTAGTTGATCTCAAAATTATCAAGGTTGTGACTTAGGTTGGCAAGACAATTAGCAACTCGGTTGGAAATTAAGTAATTTATTAGTTTCTCTTTCTCCTATTTCTTTTTTTTTTTTTGGTCTATACAACGACTATTAGATGTTCACGTTGAGTCGACCTATTATGAGATAAAATTATCATATTGCTAATTTTTATTAGTTCGCAATACTCAAAGCCTTATTAAAGAAATAATAAGTGTGGAACCGCAAACTACACATTATTTCTTCCACCTTTTTCTAATCACTCTAATTTAAGCTGCAATTTCATCATAGGCTATCAGGGTCAATCTGGGGGCACAATGAATACCAACTATGAATATGATTCACAAGAGATAAAATTTACAAGAAAAAATCAATAATAAAAGCTCTGGCACATTACATGCCCTTACAGACATAACAAAATCACTTTGATTTTATTTGAAGACATGTATAAAAGAAAGCAGAAAAAAAAAGCTTTATTTGGTCAAATAGGTGCTCTTTTCAAAACTAATGGTTTAAATGGGATAATTTTAAAACTATTTATATATCAACGGTTGTTTTAATTTTTTTTTTATTATTTTATTTGGCACGACCCTAAGGCGTTTACGTAGACGCATTATACATGTGCTAGGTGGCAGGACGTTCAAAGAAACTTGTGTTATAGGTAACTTCAACTAAAAATTGACATGTTGCTACTATTAAATATAATACTCTATTCCTTTGGGTTCATTTTAACTATCACTTTAACTAATTTTTTTGTTCAAATTATCTCAAATTCTCACTTCTCAAGATAATATTTATTATTATGTTTACAATTGTACTTTTAATTTATTAATCCTAAAAATAGTATTATATTATAAAAAAAAGTTAAGAGTAAATATGTAATTTGATCCTAATATTTTTATTTTGATATCAACTTAATCCTAACATTTTTAATTTAGACATAAATTTAGTCAAACTAGTATGTGAATATAATTACAGTCAGTCTAAAATTAGTGTCAAATTTTAAAATGTTGACATCAAAACTTGTTTTCATGACAATGTCAAAACAAAAATATTAGGATCAAATTATTTATTTACTCTTAATTTTTTTTATAATATGATAGAGTATTATACTTAATAGTAGCCACATGCCAGCTTTTGGCTCAAGACATCGCCTATGACACAAGTGTCTTTAAAGGTTTTGTCATGCTTAAAGTCGCTTAGGTATAAAATGTCTTTCAAAGATACCTTATACATAGGCCCTTAGTGTTGTGTCAAACAAAATTAAAAAAAAAAAAATCGAAACAACCATAGTTTTAAAATTACCCTTATTTAAGCAATTAGTTTTAAAAAGAGAACCAGTTTGGCAAAAAGGTCTATTACAAAATAAAGAACTACATGATTTATGAAATGGATGGTGCTGTGAAACCAAAAGAGGCATAAGAAATGGAACCACCATCCCAACTATCATGAATAACCTTGGCCTTGGAGTTTTCACCGGCAGCCCCCATAGCCACATGCAAAGGGTAGAAGTGATCAGGCCAAGGATGAGCCAGTTTTGCATATGGGGCCTTCTCATCAAAACGATTTACTTCTTCATATCTGCAAGAAGCATAGATCGATTGAACACTTGCATCAGAATTAGATGCATCACATATATGAATAGTAATGATTTTTTTTTTAATCAAAAGTGAATGAGTTATGACCTATGAGTACTATTATAATACCATGTGGAGTGTGGATCTATGGTGAATCATGTAAATAACTAATAATTCGTGTTGTAACACTAGTGAATCTGCTTACGAAAAAATAAGGATAATTATGAGTTAAGAATTATAAGGGAATCTAATAAAAGAATTTAACATGCATTATTAGTTATCTTGCCACATCTATCATGTACACTAGAAACATATATGAAATTCTCAACTTTTTATATATGGATCTTTAGGGTAGCGTGTTGTTCTTGTCATGGGAAAGAAGAGACATAGACATTGGAGACAAAAACACGTTTGGAGAAAAAGGATGGAAACAAAAAATTTAAAATTGTCAGAGACAATTTTTATATTAATTTATGTATCTTTAAGACACTAGAAACACGTCTCTACTATCTCACTACCTTTATCCAGGACAAGATCCAAATGCTATGGGTAAAAGTATCATTTCTCATGAGTTAAATGCCGATGAAGTACTCATGATAAAAACTAGTCATTGAACTAAAATATATCATCTAACTGACCAAACATTCTGAATGTTCATCTACAATCAAATTGTGGGAATATATGTTCAATAACTTACAAACAATCAAGACAAAGCAAAGTTGGACAATAAATAGGAGCAAATCTATTCCTGGCTTAGCATGGCTATACTTATGCACATGAAAATAAATACGAAATGCAAAAAATTAAGTGCACATACCTTCCTTCAACAAGAGAGCTTTTAAGCCAGGAATCAAATGCCACAGCCCAGGGGGCAGGAGGGCCATTCCTAGGATCAATAGCCCTCAAGTTATGGGTGGCACTGCCAGAGCCAATGATAAGAACACCTTCATCCTTGAGAGGAGCCAATGCCTTCCCCATGTTGTAGTGATAGGTGCCGCCCATGTGTGATGAGACAGAGAGCTGGCACACTGGGATGTCTGCTTCAGGGTACATCAGCATGAGGGGTACCCAGGCGCCATGGTCTAGGCCGCGCCTTCGGTGCTCGTCCACTTGGCCCAACCCTGATGCTTGGAGAAGCTCCTTCACCCTCCTCGCCACGTGCGGGGCCCCCGGTGCCGGATACTTTAGCTGCCAACAAGGGGAACAACATTTTAACATTTTAAGGAGATTGCTACAAGAATGGATCTATGCACTTATTTTTATGTTCTTTTGAATTGCTATTTAGTGATAGCTTGAGCAGTGACTAGGAAGAAAGTACGCAAATTAGAGTACAAATTCATGTTGAATGGCAAGGCAAAACTGATTAATTAGCGGAAAACACTCTTTTCTGAATGCATACATACCCAATTTTCAGCAAAATCAAGTTTGCGAAATCTAATCTTGTTCTTGTCTTAGTTGAACCATCCATATCCGGACTCTATTACTGCGAATCTAAATTAAACTGATATGACCTAATCGTAAGCCTTCTTGTAGGGATAGAGATTTCTTAGCAAGAATTTTTATTATTATTAGGGTTGAATCCAATACCACTAATTAAGAGAAATTTGATTGGTTTCGCATCACATAGACTATAATCCATCTCCTAGAAACAAACATTTTGAAATCAATGATATGGTGAAAAAGTCAAATAATTTTTGTTGAGCACATAATTGTAATTTAGACCTTCGTCCATGTAGGATAATGCTGAGCTGTCACTGCTGCATGACTGTAATGTGCAAGCGTAACACTTGCAAGGAACAAATTAATTAAAGGGCAAGAGTACTACAAACCTTGTACATGGCCCTTGGGAAGCCATAGAAGTCATAGATGGTCTCATTGTGATCAACAACGTTGACGGTGGGAACCGCGGTGTCCCAGTGGCCAGACACGACAAGAATGGCAGAGGGTCTCTGAGGGAACACCTCCTTCCACGACTTCAAGAACTTCCACGCCGGAATCGAATCGTCTATGGCCAGTTCCGGTGATCCATGTGATATGAAAAACGTCTCCTTTAATGCCATTTTCTTCCCTTTGACGATGTCTAGCGTTTTCTTTGCTGTAGAATTCGCAATTTTCTCTTCTGTTTACGTTTGTGTATAGAATGAACCGTGTTGTCACAAAGTGTGGGCATGGCATTCATTTATATATAATATTTATGCATAGAATGAGGAGGGAAAATGAAAGGAAAAAATAATGGTGACAGAGTGGACTTGGTATTATCTTATGGCTTACGCGTCTAAATCTTTGACATTTTCATTAGAAGGTTTTCTGATTCGTTTATTTTTCTTCGTTGGCTGTTCCTTTTGTCCTGAAGTGCAAATGTCCTAATATTCAAGGACTAGCACATTCATGGGATCTATTTCATAATACGGAAACCTTCATCACGTACCGAAAAATCAAAGAGTAAACTTACATTTTTTTTAAAATTTATTTTAGGACCTGTTTAGCACATCCGATAAAATAAGAATTGATAGGATAAGATTTAATTAAATTTTAATACAGTATTTGAGATAACATAAAATAAAGGTGGATAAAATATGTCGATTTTTATTTATTTATTTATTATTATTAGTATTATTATTTTATCATTATTATTATCGGAAATTTCTCTAATACTCCCCACAAAATTTAAGCGTTATTATTATTATGATTAATATTATTATTTCATTATTTTTTATCCATCACACCCTTATAAAGTCTAATCTCACCCTCATATGTCAGATTAATTTATCAATTCGACCTAATTCGGCCTGTATTATATAATGTTAATTGTTTTCTTCTCTTAATGTCTTACTTCTTAAAAACTAATGTTTCCAAGTGTAATTTTTTCTCGCACCTTTTATCTTTTATTATTCGATTGACAGTATGCTAATCCTATCAACATGTACCCATATCACATCATTCAACAATTAAATAAATCAATAAATTCTCAGTTACCACATTATCCCGATTGTAGAACCAATCAAGAGAAATTTTTATATAAACATTGTATATCACGTCAGCTAAACACTTTATTCACAATTTGACACATATAAAAACAGTAATTCATGTGTCGTTATCTTTATTAATACTATACCTCAAATATTAATTATAGTTATTGTATCCATATATAAGATATAAACATTAGTTTATATAGAGTTATTATAAATAATAAGAAATTTTTTACCTTATCATTTGGTATGCTATTTCTTTTTTTTTTAATTTGAGTTCAAAATTGTAAAGCTTATGCAAAACAATTTTATAATACTAAACTATTTTATATGTCAATAATAAAAAGTAAGATTTATGAAAATAGCATTTTTTAATTAAAAAAATCAAAATGCCATTCAAAAATATTCTAAACATTTATATATTTCATATAATTTTAAATATAAACTTTATATCATAATCATTATTTTGGATTTCAAAAATTTAAGACTATCGATCATAAGGTTCATCAAGCTTGGATTATTATTATTTATGTTAGAATCTTGTGCAACCCATGGGTAAGTTGCTGGTATAATAATTACAATTGTTCTAAGAGAGGTCGTTCCTTAAATTGGTTATTCAATTCCTTGGACCGGCCATAGTCAATAAATCAAAAGTCCATTGATCATAATAGTTAAATAATTAAAGACAAAAAAAATGTAATAATTATAATCCTCCATATCATAGTTATTAAACTCAGTCCAGCTGAGTCGATCCAAAACCTGGTGACCCAACCATGAGACCGAGCCGATTTTTCAATCAGATTGGACATGCAGTCTAACATGGCAGGTTTGAATGACCTAACGGGTCAAAGTAGAATGTCAAATTCAATTCGTACAAGTTCAAAAAATCTACCATATGTGAAATTTGAACTTGGTACCCTTAAGTTTTGGAGGCTTTAACCCTTCTCATCAAGTTAACGCACCATTTTAGTTATACAGTTCAATTCATAATATATATTATACACTTAAATATGTTAAGTTGCTATTTATTTTTATCATTTTTTATATTTATTTTAATTTTAATATACTTTAATATATTTATTTAAGAGTCCCAATTTTTGCACACATGTTAGTTGCACACTCATTATACACCCATCGTAAAAAAAGGCCCACTACTCTGGACCCCAAAAAAATGGGGAAAACGTGTCTCAATCTCACCCATCGTGCCCGTGCCTCACGCTCCTACATTTAATCTGTTTCTCACACACACACAACAATTCACATTTCGCGTTCTCTCTCACAACCTTTCATTTTCTAGAGCTCTTGCGACCTAACCATTTCTTCCTCAGATGATCACGCCCTCTCGTATTACTCTTGACTCTTCTTCATCACTATTTGATCTTCCTGTTCCCTATGCTACTACATTGTTCATCTGCTCCATCAACCCACATTTTCCTCTCTGTATTTACTGGTAAGACTTAACCCTTACTAGTTCATCATCGAACATTCTTCTATTCGTCTTTCATTGTGTCCATCTTTTCGTATTTCGTTTTGCTATTTTTTCTTGTGATCACGACTTTTTTATGTTCTACTTTTTTTTTCTCTCTTTGCTTTGATTAAAGAACAGTTAGGTCATGTTGTTTAATAAGGTTAAGTCTGAGTATAATAAAAGGTTGTATCTGTTTTCACCAAAGGATTGTGTCTGTGTTTGCTAGTTGGTTGTGTCTTTTTGCATTATCGTGTTGTGTCTGTATATGTTATGTGGTTATGTCTGGTTGTGTTTTATGGTCATGTCTAGCTATGGTTAGGTCGTTGAGATGCATGTAATGGTTAAGTTTGTAAATGCTATATATGGTTAGATCTAATAAGAACAAAATGGTTAGGTTTGTCTATAACATTTTATTATACTGAGACTTAACCATTTTATCAATCAAGACCTAATCTTCTAAATGTGAGACATAAAATTGTTATATGCTTAGACACAAACATTTGCCTATGAATGACACAACCATTGTATTATAAACGACCTACTCATTAATTCACTGAATAATCACCTTCCTCCACTACGATTGGTGGTGGAACCGCCGTTGTATTGACGAATCTTTCCATCAGCTCCATAAACGATGGCTCCTTGCCAACAAAATCTAGTGGATTCATCGACATCGACAATCACGATGAACACAATTACAGAACAAAAGACCAGATCCAAAAAATGAAGAAAAAAATTGAGAGAGAATGAGCAAAAAACAAAAACGAAAAAAATCTCCACATCCAAAAATTTGCTAACTAATGTGCGGAATGGTCATTTGATTTGTGGTTATTTTAGAAATTGCACGTAAGTGATTATGGTGAAGTACTTAATGGTGTGCTGAGTTAGCATACTATTTCCCTAAAAGAGCCTAGGTGTGTAATGAGTGTGCAATTCTTAGGTGTGCAAGAATAATTTTCTTTTATTTAATTATATCCAATTCAACAAGTAACTCAATTACTCATTAGCTGAACCAGTGACCCAGTAACTAGAAGGGGTGATGGAGTCAAGCTCCGAGCTGGGTTTAATAACTATGCTCCCTGTGCAATTTTTTTTTTTTTTTGTAACTTATTAAAGATATCAAACTCCTAAGGGGCTTGTGGTTCACAAAATCTTTTTTATTCTTAGGAATACTATCCCAAGAATGTTATTCCTAGGAAAACCTTTTCCAAGAATATGTTTTGAAAACGTTTGGTTGAAAATTGAACTCTTAGCAACATTCACGAGATTAAAGTATCTTTTTACAAAAATATTCATAACAAAACAATGTATGTAGGTGGTGGTCCATCGCCGTTCGACATTGGTCCTGCACCACCCAATGATTGTCTGGCGCCTTCCAATAGTGTTCAGTCATCGTCCTACAGTGGTTTGATGTTGTACGATGGTGGTTCACCACCAGTCGGGCGGTGGTTCACCACCACTTGGGTGGTGGATCGTCGTCGAGCGGGCGGTGGTTCGTCACCGGTTGGGCGGTGGTTTGTCATTGATCAGGCGGTGGTTTGTTGCCAATCGGGGCAGTGGTCGATGGTTGGTCTCAGGCCAGCGGTGATCGATTGCTGGTCTATGGTGGTTGGTCGCCAGTCGACGGTGGTCGATCATTGGTCGACGATGGTCGATCGCTGGTTGAGGGTGGTTGGACGTCATCTCGCGGTGGTCAGTCACTGGCCAATGGTGGTCCATCGTTGGTTGGTGGTAGTTGACCGGTAGGTGGTGTTGACCTAAGGTACAAGGTTTAGGGGCAATTTGGTCTTTTCATATGTCAAAACATTCTAATCTTATGAAAATCCAACAATCTCATGGGAGAGATGAGAATGAAAATGAGGCAATTTTCATTCCTTAAAATACAAGTTACCCAAGAATATTTTTAAAATCTTGAACCAAATATGAGAATATTGTATTTCTATGGCCACATTTTTGAGATCGTAAAAAAATTTTGCGAACGCCCTTGACTAAATGCTTTAAGGAACCAGCAAACGACTCATGCTGCCTAGAGCTCGTGGTTCCCTCCATATGCAATTTATGTACCGGTTTCCAGATCTGGGTCAAAATGTCCAATCCACAAATAACATAGTTGCTTCTTCAAAGTCAAATCATGCGTGACAAAACAAAGTGAAATACTAATGTAATTCAGTTCATGCGTCAACACCGAACAAAAATTTGAAAAAAAATTAATCATATTCATACGTATACGCTTACAGGCTTAGGCCGCCTTCATTGACATTCTTCTGAATCGAAAGATCTGCAGAGGTTATGGGCTGTCAATTTTGCGTTCAAAACTGCCATCATTCTCATTAATTAATAAATATAATATATGTAGAGAGAGAAAAGTCAATAAAAATAGATAAGTTTTTAAAAAATTGCAAGTCATTTTTTATAGAGTTCAAAGGGTTGTTTTTATTAAATGCAATCATAATCAAACCTAAATCTAAGAAGCATCGATGCTGATACGGATTACCATACAACACACGACACACAGATACACTAATTTAAAATTTTGAAGGACACAGACATGACTTATATAGATATAAAATTAAGGGTTAATTAAGTTTTTAGTCCCTATAATTTGGAAAAGTTTAGTTTTAGTCCCTCTGTGTAAGTTTTAGTCCCTCTAAAATATCAAAATTTGGTTTTAGTCCCTGTTAACGTTTGGGACCTGACGGTGATGACGTGGCCGTTAGCTCCGCGGACGTGGCGTGCCACGTGGACTCGCCACGTGGCATGACCC
>QANU01070688.1:389756-408026 GCA_003254905.1 Nissolia schottii | reverse complement strand
CTACATGACTGTTATGATAGACCAGATGAACGTATATGGTATGCTTTATTATTATTAGCTTGTTATCCGCTAAGCCTAAGGGCTTTACCGCCTGTTATACTTGTTCTTTCCGACGCATGGCTCTATTTTAGTAAGTAATCGATGCAGATGAAAAGTTAAAAAAAAATTGGTCCCTATTTTCATAAGCAACTACTTCCGAAAGATAACGATGGACTAAGGTATTCCGACCAGGTAGTAAACAACCTAGTGAGCTTGCGTACGACTTAAGCGTATGCAGTTAGCTAGGGTGTTTCAGGTCCGGTCTAATTCTTTGTTTGGATTAGTGATAGAGGGATTTTATCTCACATTAAATTATTTCATAATTGAACATTGCATCTTAAAAATGTGTGGTTTTGATGATTAATTGCTATGATTAGCACATTGTCCTCTTTTGTGCATAATTGAGAAATCTATAGTTTAAGGCACTTTTTTGAATGACTTTTTATTACCTTGAGTAACCTATGCATCTAATGTCTTATGCTTGAGTTTTTAGAATCGTAGGTAATTAAGTGTTGGTGCGAGAAGTGGCGCCAAAAGGGGTAAGAAGGGAATAACAAGTGAAGAGAGGAGCAGATAGCGTTCAGAAGCGCGCTGGAGCGCGTCCAGGGCGTTGGAGCACCCAATTATCTCTGTGTCGCTGCAGCACGTCCATAGTGCTGCAGCGTGTGTTCGATCGCAGATTTTTGCATCCATCGACTTAGAACCCTATTTTTTGACCTCAAGTGGTTATAAATAAACATAGGGAGAAAGGAAACAAAACAACTTCATATTCTGCCTCCTAGCTTAGTTTCTCTATAGTTTTACATTTATTTTCCAACACTGTACGTCTTTGTAAGTGGTATTTAGGTAGTTTATTTGCATTCAAGCACTGTTGGAGCTCTCGCGATTGTGTTTGAGTTCTTTCGTGTTCAACTTTATTTCCACCGGTAATTTTAATTCAAGTGTTGCTTATTACTTTAAGATCTATTTACTATTTATTTTATTTATAATTATGAGTTTTTATCCTTCACCCATAAAGGAGTAGTTTTTTGATACCTTGCATGTGATAATAATAGGATTAGGATTAATTGGAGGGTGTTTTATGATAATTCATAATTCTCTCCCCTTCTCTAATTGATAACATAGCGATTGCATGATATTAATTAGGGTTAATTAATCTAAGTTAATAAATGTTGACGATTGTAAGATTTGTTGAATTAGGATTATTAGGATTAGTAAATTCAAGTTGGTCAATGAGCATTAACCAAGCCGCTAAGGAGAATTTGGGGAATTAATTCAGTCGGATTAATTCATGGGTATGAGTACCTGATAATAATGAGATCATCTGATCTCTTCAAAATTGTAAGATGGTAAGATTTTAAAATTTAAATTAAAATCTTAACAACCTTAACACCATAGAATTCATGGGTATGAGTACCATGATATTTAAGATTCTCGCTGATTTAATTACTTATTGTTTTAAATTTATAATTAAATCACAACCATTTAAATAAAAGAAATATTGATACCTTCATAAAAACTTAGGTACCGAAAGAAGAATCATTAAGTCATTAAAAATTATTTTAAGGAAAAAAAAGCATAAGTCAAGTTTTATATTTTTACCTAATCCACAAATAAAATTGCATGATATAAAATATTTATAATCAAATATGTCATAATCATTCTAATTTCATTTTCTTTTAATATAAAAATCATGTGACTCGTAGTTAACGATCAAAATTAGTCTCTTCCATGAGAAGAAGACTCTCATTTGACACACACAGTACAAGTAGCGAGACCAAAACCAAGATTTAACTCGACACATCATTGAAAATGCTCTCACTATCCAGCATTAACTACTATGAACATCTAACAAACCTCCTATACTACCAACCAAGGAAAAACTTCCTATAACTGATTTTAAACAGATCACTGATAACTATATAACAAAATAGATAAGTTAAAAGCAAAGTCAACCATGAATCACTTCTTTTCTCCTGAAAGTTTTAGTACGATGGTGTCTCTATTAGTCTCTACTAAACAGACTAAACAAAAACACCAACAACATCCGAATGATTTGAATGGCAACTTAGTTGATCAATAGAGCAAAAATTATATGAGGAAGAGAAATTACACCATCTCGTGGTGTGTGTGGGGGAGGGGGGAGTAAACACCAAAAACAAATCAACTTTTCTTCTTTGTTGTCCTTTTAAACTTCTTCCTTGCAGAACTATGATTAGTGTCCTTAAATGGCTGAGAAGCATAATTTCTGAGTCTCTGAAGGATCTTCCTTTCACTGATGCGCAGCATCAAAGAATGATACAGCTTTCTCTCTCTAACCAAACTACACTTTCCCAATGCCTCAATATCATCTTCTATCGATTCTGAACCATAGAGACTCTCCCTTATATCAGCAAGGGACAACAAAGCATTGCATACTCTTTTGGTCAGCAAGGATTTCTTGCTCATATTGAGTGATTTACTTGTAAAGAGATTATCATCCAAAAGAGTTTCACTTGATCCATGACAATTTCCGGCAACTGATACGGAAAGGTCCAACTTATGGTAGGCATCATCAAACAATAACATGATGTACAACAAAATGAGGAGTTCAATCTGCGGTTCTCCATCAAACGAGATCTCAAAATATTCCGAGTTTTGGATGCCGCATGCAGAATAGCCTAACCTTCTCCAGAGGGAGACCCTTGCCCTACTATGCCGATCAGAAAACAAAGACGAGCACCATTGAAGTATCAGTTCCAAATCAATGTTCACAATATCATAGGGATTATCTTGCTCGGTAAATCCATATCTATGAAGCAAAGCAGCATTACCCATCAACCCATAAGTATTGAATACCTGAGGCAATGGGAACCTGTAAGTATTAAAGTACCTTCAAGGGAAGATAAGAGGACACTAATTCAAAGAATGTCTAATATCTTGAACCAAGTGTAGCGTAGTGACATTGGAGGTCATTGAACATTTCAAGTAAAAAAGTTATATATATCTAAAACCATCTGAAGGATATAAATAAATAAAAATAAACAAACATATACCATAGGTTCTTAACTGAAAGGACAATTCTTACCTCAGCTCCGCTGCTGACATCTTTTATCATAATCATCTCCAGCATTGAAGGATCACCCCCCATATCTGAAGAACACTCTGAGTCACTAACAATGTTGTCAACATGAGCAGTATCCAAATCATCAGTCATATCTATGCAGGATTTTTGAGACAATGCTTCTTCATCGGTGATGCCCTCATCATTGTTATTACCATCATCGTCATTGTCAGATACATTATTAGAGGAGGCGGTGAAATGAACATCCTCAGCACCTGTTTTATGATTGAATCTGTCACACAAAAGACGGTATAGACATCATTAGAATAGGAAGGTCATCAGACCAGGATCGTACACATAAATCACTACATGAAGATTACACACTCTGACTCCCTGAAATGTAGTCTTATTAATCTTGAAAAGTTTAAACCAGAAACATCACAAAGGCCATGATGCACCATTACAGTTCTAGATTACTATAAATAGACTAACATTACTTTCTAGATGGAATAAATTTCTCAGCATACAGTAAACTTGAAAAGGGCTTTAGTGCTAAACCTCATTTTGGCCTAATCTAACCATGATATAGACTGACTGCACAGCATGTGTATCATTCATCCAAGAGAGCTTTCGTCTAACTAGAAGGGGAATCAAAATGCTATTCTGTCATGAAATTGATATATCAACTAGACTGAACTCCTTCGTGCATCTTTGAGCTCTTAGAGTAAAGTTGATAGAAATGATCATGTTAAAATTTCAACTCATCAATGGATTTGAGTTTTAGTGGGGTAATGCAAAGTTGACGGAGTAATTCAAGCATAGAAAAAATAACCATGGTGATCACTAGAGGCTTTACTCACAGGTCTGCCAAGGGAACCATGCCAAAACCATGGTAATCGTCTATCTGGAAAGATCGTGAAGAAATAAGACTTTTCGCAGCAAAGTATTGTTCTATACCAAAACATGTTGGATTAAGCTTTGAAGGTGCTAAATCCAATAGGGGCAAAATATTCTCTTTCCAGTCCTCATAGATAAGAGCTTTGTCTTCTTGCACCGCCTGCCTACAATTGTATGTGATCAGAAAATTTTCATGAAAGGAATGCTACCACTGGTTTGAGGCCAATGACTAAGAGAAGTGTTATAAAAATCAAATCTTGCCACTCTTAATTTATCAGATGTTCTTCCAATTTATTTCCTATATAAGTTCAGTGTAGACTCAGCATTAGATATTAATGAACATGTTATCCCATTCTCCTCTCAAACATTTAAACTACCTTTCAATGGATATGAAAGCCAATCAAGCATAATGTACATTTTAATGATTCCCTGCCACAGCAAATAAAGAGCAACAACTAAACAAAAAATTGTTTGACACCATTAAAAAGATGAAGGTTCCAAAGGAATTTTAATGTCCACAAGTCAAAAGAAAAACAAGGAATTCACAAAGACCCCAGTTAACACTAATTAGTAAAAACCAATCAAGAAACACACATCATCCTTTTACCAACAAAACCAACAATTAAGCCTTGTCTAACTAAATTAAGCCTTGTCTAACTAAGTGCGGCCAGCTACATGTATAAGATTACGCCATAAATCATGCTAACATTCAAACCAAGTAACCAACACAGCATCCTTTTCCAACAACTAAGTCTTATCCCACGATGTGAGGTCAGTTAAATGGTTCAGAGGATGTCATATCAATATATTATAAATAAATCATATTAATATTCAAGGCACTAACATCTAGATTTCATAATATTTTCACAAAATCATATTGGAGCAAAGAATCACGAAACTAAATCAACAAACAGAATCCACACACCCTCATAGCTCTAAATGCTCAATTTCACTTCATCACCTTTTCCATCATGACAAGTTCACTCTTATAAAAACAAGATATACCTGGTGAAGCTCAGTGCCACACAAGAGCTCATTGACTTCACCGAGTGTCCAAACCAAAGGCAAGCACTCCTCCTGGTGAGGCAACACCTGAAGGTACCCTGCAAAAGGAGATTCCCCACCCAGGCTCCTCTCATACATTATGGCAAATGCAAGCCCCAAATGTCCATCAAAACCTGCACCTTCGATGATCTCGCGCGCCCCGCTGGTCCTGATGGTGAGGCACGACTCCTTCGGCATCTTCGCCACAACATCGCCTTCCTTCAATTGGCACAAAGCTCTCACTGATATACCATCTTCTGCGGTGTCCACAAAATCCAGTGCATCGCTCCATTCGAATCCTTGGGACTTCATCCATCGCTTGAACGCCCTCATACGCCTATGCAGACAAAAAAGAAAGAGTGAAATAAAAGAGAGTGAGATATAATGCAAGTGATGTGTGTGCGCGCTTTTGCATTGCCGTTGCTGAGAAATGGGAGAAAGTTCATAACTTTGATGGGTGTTGGTGTGAAAGGTTCGATTTTTGGGACACCCTTTCGTGTAGTTGGGTTCAGTTTTGCAGGGAAAATAAGTGGGAGAAAGATGAGACTGAGATAGTAGAATTGTACCTGGTGGCCATGGATGGAGAGAACGAGAGGTTTTTTGATTGTGGAAAAGGGAGAGAAAAAACGGTGTGAGAAGTTTAGGTCAGAAGCCACTGTTGTGATTACTGATTTGTGTCAAGGGTTTTTTGGTCATTGTCTCAAGGGGATTTATAGGTTGCGTTGGCACCGCCATCAATGTTGCGGTTTGAGGGAAATGATTGCTTTGATAATAACAGTGTAGGTCTAACCAATAGGGGTTGGTCCAAATGGTAAGCGATTTGGTATCGCTTAAGTAAGGTCCCGAGTTTGATATCTTGTGTACGCAGTTATCTCTGTTATAAAACTCATCTGCCATAGCTAAGTGCGTGACCTGGGATCGACCCGGATTAGTCAAAGCTAAGCCTCAGATACTGGGTAGGCAACCTAAAAAAAAAATAGTGTAGGTCTAATTCATTTTAGTTATTAAAATTAAAATTTTGATTTTTTAATTTTTAAAATTATAAGTTGCATTAAATTTTAAGAACCTAGGTGACTTAGTTGACACTTTTAATACTAAGAAGAGCATTTCCAGTAGGGTTATTTGTTGGAAAATGCTCTTTCAACGTTGGTATTTGTTTTGGTACTGCATAAAATAAACTTGTGTGGGTTTTCAGTGTCAAGGGTCCAATAACTTAAAAAATAAAAGTGGCAATGGCCCAACACCTTTACCACCCATCCCAACTTTTAAGGTTTTTTTCATTTTTGAAAAATTAAAAATTGCATATTTTATTTTATTTTATTCTAATACTTATTTTTTATTTTTTATAATAAAAAAATACACAGGCAGATCTATCTGATATATGACATTTTACCAACAAAAAATAAAAAGGAAAATGCCAACAAATCTCTCTCACATTATTCAGATGACATGAGAGTGTGAGTGTGGGGGAGTCCTAGGGACTCTTTAGATTAGGATTTCTTTAAAAAGAAAAATTAAATAATAAAATTATATTAATAAATATAATTGCATAAAATATTGCAAAAAGTAATGCTAGCCTAGTGGATAAGGCAGTGAACATTTGTGAGTAAACAAACCGGTCCACCCCTAACTACAAGCTCATTTGCAAGTCACTTGTTGTTACAACTCCATTTAATGTGACAAATCAATCAAAACATAAATGATAATAAATTGAATGACAAACTTGACTTATGATTTGTAATTTCAGGGGATTATTTTAGACTTTCCCGAGTGTAGGCTAACCTCCTTAGTCTAGTGAGTTTACATTTGAACTTTTCTAACAAGTAAGGATTTCGAGGGCAAAGTTCTTTTAAGGAGGGTAGTTTGTAACATCCCATTTTTTTTAAATACGGAATACCCTCTTTTAGTACAACAAGGCAGAGATTAGCATTGAACTATTAATCAAGTATAGGGATGACAATTTGTATCTTATCCACGGGTATTCGCCCTAACCCAACCTGATGGATAACGTAAAAACTCACTCTTATGGGTAATTACCCAAAATTACCTGCACGGGTTAGGGTTTTAATGTACCTGCTCCAACCCTACCAGTACCTTATATATTATGTTTTATTTTTTAAGATATTTTTTTTGTTCTATTACTATATTCAAATTTCTTTATTCTTGTCCATAACTTTCTTTCGACCATACTTATATTTTCATACATCATCCCCTTTATAAGGTTTAAACTCTACTTTTTGATTTTTAAGGTCATTTTTTCTACAACTATATCCAAATTTTCTTTGTACATAACTTATGACGTAAGAGTTTCCTTAATGTGAAACTATTTATTGAGGACTAATTTCTATATGTAGTTCTTTTGTTTTCTTTTTATTTTTTTTATAAAATAAATATGAATAAAAGGTGAAAACTACTTTCATCCGTCAGATTCGTTTGAAGAAGTATGCATATTATCACTTTAATATGTCTTGGTCTCTCACCCCTAATGCTCAGGACCATGATCAGTGTAAAACATCGAAAAGAAATATGTCTTGGTTTTATTGTGTTAACGTGATTATATATGGTTTGAATGTTAATGAGTTGTGTTGTTCTTATTTTAAGTTATGTTGTTCTTATGCACTAAAATAATTTTTTTTTGTAGTTGACACTTATATTATGTAAACATAAAAATATTTTTAGAAAGTAGTGGGTAGGGTAGGGTAGGTTTTTTATTCAAAAAGTTCGAGGTAAGGTTAGAGTTAAGCCAAAACCCTACCTATTTCCATCCGTAATCAGGTATATGTTTGAACCACATAGTCACATTGCATAAATAATAATAATACAATCAACTAATATGACATAAAAGTGGTTAGTGTTAAAAACCAGTTAGTCGATCCAGTAGTTAATTGTTAGTCCTACTGAGTTAATTCTTGCAGCAAAGACCAAAAGAGGGATCTTAGGACTAGTTCATGTATCTTTAGGGTGTCTAGGGTATTGTCATCCTTGTTTTGCATCGTTTTCAAAACTTTTGACGGTTTACAAATCAGAGTTATGGTTTAAAAGTTAGGTTTTGACTCGCATGTCCCCAAGAGCAAATTTGTATCTGTCCGAGGCACTCCAGAGACTATAGACATGTGTGGGACCCACTCTTACAATATTCTATTCACAGTCACTTTTTATGATCCCTATATAACACAATACAATCAAAAAGCTGCCTATTAGTTTCTTGAGACACCTCAAATTATGTGACAAACCAATACATGTCTTCCATTTATGGCACAATTTCTCTCTCTTCTCTTTATTGACACATGTTCATTCACGCATCCACTTGTCCTCACCACCTTTTATTTCCTTAATTTTATTTGGTTTGATTGTTTTAAAAGACATAAAACCACATAAACTCATATTTTTTTCCTCTCATTTTTTTTGGGTTTCATTAATTCAAGAGAAAGAAAAGCCCACACATTCTCTATATTCTCTCATCTCTCTCTATAATTCTTAAGAGAGAAAGCTCCATCACCACCACTACAAGCCACCCAAATCACGATCAACTATCACCATTTCCACTATCAAACACTTCTCAAATCACTAAACTTACTTCACCAAAAGAGAAGATCTCATTATCTTTTCCAAGAGTCTTTCATTTGTTTTTAATTTATGAGTTTTAATGCACTTGTGTGCTAGAATGTTGAGCAGTGTTTTTGTTATTGTGATAATTGTTTTCCCTTTAGTTTTCTCTCCATGAAAATGTCATTTTCTTGGCCAAGCAAGCTTGTTGGAGTTTCAGCCATAGCTTGGGTTTTAAGCCCTTCAAGTTTGATTTTCATTGTTCTTGTATTTTTGGTTTCTTTGGTAAATCCTAAGCCTCTTTGGTGAAATAGGTTTTTGTCAAAATTTGAGTTTGGTG
This sequence comes from Nissolia schottii, assembly GCA_003254905.1. NCBI lineage: Eukaryota > Viridiplantae > Streptophyta > Magnoliopsida > Fabales > Fabaceae > Nissolia > Nissolia schottii. The sequence continues at coordinate 399,117 of QANU01070688.1, read as the reverse complement.
ATGAGTTGAAAATTCTTGTATGTCATTCAGTTTTTAAATAGAAATTTGTGTTCTTGAGTTTGTTTTTGGTGTTTGATTGTGTTCATGTAATAAATGACCATTCCAAATGTAAACTATGATATGAGTTTTGGAATGAACTATCAAGTGATGAACTTGGGTTATTGTTGTTATGGTTTCAGTTTTGATGAGCATTTTAGAGCTAGGAAGTGTTTTTATATATATAAAAAAAAAAAAGTGTTAGTGTTTTTGAGTTCCTTGAATGATTTTGACCCTTGTTTGTGAAAATAGTTTTGGTTAAAAATCAAAGAAATAGAGGTTTTAGGGCCTAAGGTTTTTGAAAAATGTTTATGTTTTCTAGTTATTTAGGTTTTGATGAACAACTTTGAGTTTGAAAAGTTTTGGAAAACAACATGTTTTAACTAGGTTAAAATTTTGGATTATGTTTATGTATGATTACACGAGGAGTGATTGAGGTATGGTCTATATGGCATTTAGATGTAAGTCAAAGGAAAAAAGATGACTTCGAGACCTAAAGTCAAGTTTGAGTTCAAGTCCTCCAAGTCGTTAAGATTTTGGATTGTGTTTCTGTATGATTATGTGAGGAGTGACCGATGTATGATCCATATGACGTTTTAATGTAAGTCAAGGGCAAAAGGCGACTTTGAGACCTAAAGTCAAGTTTGCGTTTGAGTCTTCTAAGTCTAGAGGTAGGTCTAAGTCTTGGTCGTTAAAACAAATTAAGAAGTGACCATAAGGTCTATAATAATGCAATGTGGCGTTTAATGTAGAATTGTTGTGAGTATGATTCAACTATGCTTTCGATTATAGTAAATGCCATGAACTACTTATGGTGGGATTGTTTTCATTCACTTGAATTATGGTTGTTTATTTTGTATGTTGTTTACTAAATATTGTGTTTATGCTTAAGATTATATTGTGCCATGTTATAATGATGACAATGTCTGGATTGCATGCATACAATTATATCGTTATTCGTTTTATGAGTGTGTGATATGAATGCGAAAATGAATTTAAGATAATGTAAGTTCTCATTTGAGAAATATCCCTAAACCTTTTTAAATAACACATTTATAGAAACTAAGGTAATGTGTGTGTATAATGCTTTCTTTTTTAGCGAGTCCTTTGGGTCAGTGTAGTTAGTAGGTCACCTCGACCAACATCGTTGTTGGTTTAGAGGTTGTATATTATGGGTTCTAGGTGTAGGTGTACTAGAAGGATAATGATGTTTTGCTTGGTCTAGCGTAGTTAGTTAGTCACTTCGGCCAATGTAAATTGTTAGTTACTAACTTAGTCATGAATGTAATGTGGCTTACTACTACGGATTGAGCTCAACTTCTTTTTACACAAAGTAGTTATGCTTAAAGTGAATGTGACATCCATGCATTTTCTAAGTTTTGTGTGTTAATTCTGATGTTTTATGTTGTGCCTGTAAGTGTTAGGTTAAATTAATTGTTCGGAACTAGGTCAAGATAAATAAATTAAATATGCATGATCACTTAGAAATGGCTCAAATGGTGGAAACCAATACAATGTCATTTAGTTCTAGGGACCTTCAAGGAGTAGATACTCGTAGAGGACATCCCGGGACACTAGCGACAATTGGCGAACTTTCAAGCGATGCCCTATCACTTTTTGACTTTTTGTGTAGTGTTTAGTCACCATTTTTGCTATCAAACTTATGTATTTATGGTTTATCTATATATGGTTTGTATATGAGCAAACTATTAGTTATGTTACTCGTCATATGATTATATTATGATTAAATGGTGTTTTTTCAAGTATGTAATTATCTATGTCATGGTGTATATGCTTGTGTATTGTTCCACATCCTAGTAGACAGTCATGTTTTATCGTTGTCGATATTCCTCAAGGAATGATTTACATTTTCAAAAATGATTTCTCTTCAAAAGTTTCAAAATTTCTCCATATTTTTCAACTAAGTATTATTTAGATTAAGAAAAAATAAAAAAATATGAAAAGAAAATGATTATTATATTAAAAATATAAGTTGAATAAAATATTATTTTCTATTTATCACTTTTTCCTCTCAACACACTACATATTTCCTTTCTCTCTCTATTCTCAACTTTTTTTTCTTTGGGCTTGTACTGTTTTCTCATCATTTTGGAGAGAAAACTTGTGGATCTCACTAACTTATTTTCCTTTTTCTTTGTTTTCTGCTGCATGCCAAATAAAGAAAAATACTAAATTTTTTCTACTTTCTCTTCTCCCTTTTTTTTTTCTCTCTCCTTTTCACCCAAACCAAACAAAAGATAAAAAAAATATCACTATCACTTGGACAAACAAAAGAAAGAAATGTCAATGTAACTTTAATAAAATGCATAAGAGGTTACTACATAATTTACCTAAAATTAAAATATCGCAATACAAATAATTAGTGCATAGTCATATTTAACGATGTATAAATGTCAAATAATTACTCGATTATGGNTTTTTATATATATAAAAAAAAAAAAGTGTTAGTGTTTTTGAGTTCCTTGAATGATTTTGACCCTTGTTTGTGAAAATAGTTTTGGTTAAAAATCAAAGAAATAGAGGTTTTAGGGCCTAAGGTTTTTGAAAAATGTTTATGTTTTCTAGTTATTTAGGTTTTGATGAACAACTTTGAGTTTGAAAAGTTTTGGAAAACAACATGTTTTAACTAGGTTAAAATTTTGGATTATGTTTATGTATGATTACACGAGGAGTGATTGAGGTATGGTCTATATGGCATTTAGATGTAAGTCAAAGGAAAAAAGATGACTTCGAGACCTAAAGTCAAGTTTGAGTTCAAGTCCTCCAAGTCGTTAAGATTTTGGATTGTGTTTCTGTATGATTATGTGAGGAGTGACCGATGTATGATCCATATGACGTTTTAATGTAAGTCAAGGGCAAAAGGCGACTTTGAGACCTAAAGTCAAGTTTGCGTTTGAGTCTTCTAAGTCTAGAGGTAGGTCTAAGTCTTGGTCGTTAAAACAAATTAAGAAGTGACCATAAGGTCTATAATAATGCAATGTGGCGTTTAATGTAGAATTGTTGTGAGTATGATTCAACTATGCTTTCGATTATAGTAAATGCCATGAACTACTTATGGTGGGATTGTTTTCATTCACTTGAATTATGGTTGTTTATTTTGTATGTTGTTTACTAAATATTGTGTTTATGCTTAAGATTATATTGTGCCATGTTATAATGATGACAATGTCTGGATTGCATGCATACAATTATATCGTTATTCGTTTTATGAGTGTGTGATATGAATGCGAAAATGAATTTAAGATAATGTAAGTTCTCATTTGAGAAATATCCCTAAACCTTTTTAAATAACACATTTATAGAAACTAAGGTAATGTGTGTGTATAATGCTTTCTTTTTTAGCGAGTCCTTTGGGTCAGTGTAGTTAGTAGGTCACCTCGACCAACATCGTTGTTGNGGAATGAAAAATGCGATCAAGTGAGGCATTTAAAATGAGACAGCAGCTTCATATAATAGCATGGTATATAATGGTATAGATAGTACTTTAAAGATTATTTTATTTTGAAATTTGACTCAGATCAATTGTTATTCTATGTTTTTTTTTTTCCATTTCTTTTGTGGAAAGCTTCTATGCATAATATGGCGCCTTTATTGTACTATTACTGCATGTAACTGCGGTTTATGGGGAATAATTACAAGTTTGCACATATTGGATTCTGCATTTACTTTTTAGATTGTCAATTTGATGCTATATATATCAAGCATGTTACTTCATCGGTTACCTTCTGTGTCTCCGTTATCTCCGTTACCTTTTATCTTCGCTTCTTTATGTTTTAGCTTGTACTTTTCCTTTTGTCGTTATATGTTTAAATGCTGGTAATGTATTTATAATATGTAATGATTTTGAACACTTAAGAAAATTATAGTGGCCTCATATAGTTTCCATACTTGGTTTGTGGGACTGCAGTTACTGACTTTCATACAGTGAACAGAGATCTGAGATTGGAATTATTTTGGCCGTCAGATTATTTCCTTTTGACTTTTATGACTGTATTGAGTTTTCGCTATGAGCAGTGCACCTAAGAGATCTCATGAAGATGCTCTTCATTCGTCTTCAAAGCATCCCCATGAAGATTCGGGTACATATTCGAAGTTGGTTTCCTCAGCTTCAAATGAGTACCATATACCTTATGATATAGGGCAGGATTCGCGGGCTGCAAAAGCACCCCGAACTGAATTTCGTGATGCGGATAGAAGATCGCCTCTTCACTCAGTGTATCGGATTCCGTCATCTTCAAATGATTCTCATGCTGATCATCCTGTTGGTAATGAGAACAAGATAGAATCAAGAGATTCCAAGGACAATAGAGATCTACGGTTTGAGAATCGTGATTCAAAGACAGAGAAGAAGGATTCACATGTTGAAGCTAGAAGGGATGCTCAAAGTGCTAAGAGTGAAAAGGAAAAGGATTTGCGTGTCGAGGGTAGGGGAGACGACAATAAGGATGTCAAATATGATCGAGAAAATCATAATGATCCAAAAGGTGACAAGACGGAAAAGGATGGTTATGGGGCGGTTAGCAGTCACTTGAATTGGAAAGAACCGAAAGAGTACCACATAGGAAAAAGATATTCTGATGCCCATAGTGGGAGTTTGGACACCTGGAATATGCTACGTGGCAATACTCAGGGCCCACTTGAGGCTCGGAAGGAGATTTCAACAGCAAAAGAAAGGGATCACGTGGAAGCTCGTGAGGCTGTTGGGGAGAACAAAGTTGATTCTAAGGGTGACGATCGGTCTAAAGAAAAAGATAGAAAAAGAAAGGATGTGAAACATCGGGATTGGGGAGAGAGGGAAAAAGAAAGAAATGATCGTAGAAACAGTGCACAAATTAGCAATACTAGTGGTGACTACAAGGAATCTGCTAAGGAAGATAGAGACTTAGAAAGGTGGGAGAGGGAGAAAAAAGATCATCCAAAAGAGAAAGAAAATTTAAAAGAGAGGGAAAAGGATCAGATCAAGAAAGACTCATTGAATGGAATGGATAAAGAGGTTCCAAATAATGAGAAGGAACTTGGTGACGCATCAGTTAAACTGCCAGAGCAAGATGTTGTGTTACCGGAACAGAAGAAACAAAAAGATGCTGACAGCTGGAAAAATGTTGATCATGAAGCGAGAGAGAAGAGAAAAGAAAAGGATGCTGATTTAGAAGGAGATAGGCCTGATAAGCGCAATAGATGCATTGACAAGGAATCAGATCATGGATGTGCAGATGGAGAAGGGTCAATAGAGAAGGAGAAGCAGAAGGATACAGATAAAGAGAGGGAACACTATAATTTTAGTGGTCAGCACCGCAGAAGGATACAACGATCAAGGGGGAGCCCTCAGGTGCCTAATCGAGACCCTCGTTATAGACACCGTTCCCAAGAAAATGACGGGTATTTCTTCCTCTATCTTTTTCTGGTTATCGTTGTTTGCAAACTTGGTTATCCGATAATTGTGTTCATTCAATTATCTTGTGGAATTGTTTATAAATTTTCCTTTTTGTTGATATCATATGTTTCAGTTACAAAGTTGAAGCTTCAGAATTCCATTCAATAGAAGTTTCTTTGATTTAATTGATTAGTCCTACTTTTATGATGCTTGTAATTCAGGTCCTTCGTACTGTATTTTTTAGTTAGTAATTATATCTGTCTATATATTTTGCAGGTCACAAGGTATGCTCTCATTTTGTTTCACTGGCTTGATGTAACGTAAGGCTACTGAATATTTGCCTTTATGAAGATTCTGCGGGGTTCATCTGAAATTGCTTTGATTAGCCCATTGCTTTATATTTTATGATATATTCTCCTTTCATATTTGTACTTCTCATTTACACTTACTTCTTAATGTGTTCTGTAATGTGGTACTGTTCTCATGTGCTAATCAATTGTTGATACCACTTTTTGATGGATTGGAGAAGATTAGAGCTTGGTATGCCCTTGCCTTTGCATGTCCATTATATGTAAGTTTCTGGTATTTCAGGTAAAGTAGAAGTTTCATCTGTTGTTTATAAAGTTGGTGAAAGCATGCAAGAACTGATAAAATTGTGGAAAGAATATGAATCATCCCAATCTCAAATGGAGAAAAATGGTGAAAGTTCTAATAATGGCCCAACTCTGGAAATTCGGATACCGTCTGAGTATGTTACTGCTACAAACCGCCAAGTAAGACAACATATGTGTGTGTGTGTGTGTGTATTTATTGTAAAATAGATGAATGAGTGGCATCATTTTCTCTTTGGGGTGGGTGGGTGGGTTAGGGGCTTTCTTTTTCATTGTATTGAAGATGTTTCTCCTGTTTATTGTTGCTTGCAGAGTTTTTGTTGCTTTTTTCCCATTCAGTTTTCTGATGTTTGTTGCATATACTTGCATGTTGCACCATGTGATATCATATTTCTGTTATTTGTCAAAGAGAAGTGAGGATTTTGACTCATATTGGCATATAATCATGCTCTTCAAATGATTTTGCTCATATTATTCTTATAAAATTAGTTTGTGGCTCTTCCCTCTACTTTCTTTAAGTAATTTTTCCAGTCCATCTATAAGTTATTAAGTGACTTTCATTGATAGTTCCTATAATTTCAGCTTGGAATGTAGTTGGTCATTTTTCATAATCTTGTGCACATTTTGTAAACTGTTGGAGGGCCATTATAAGGAGTTGGCTTGTCAAAAATTTATAAATGCTCATATATGACATATGCTCTTTGATATCATTTCAATATTGAAATGTCTTTTCTCTTTTACTGAACATCTTTCGAACAGGATATTGTTGCCTTTGTTCTTGAAGGGCAGTTATAGTAATGCTAAATCATGTAGGATAAAATTTATTTTAGGATGTTTGTATATCTTTAGTTTTTTAAACAATAAAACTGAGTGCTATGCAATTAAGGTGTTGAAACTGGGTTTCTTTCAAAAACTGTATGAAAGCATTGCGACCAAGTATCAGAAACATATGTTTGATCAATACAAACCTTTACCAGCAAGAACAAAAAGACAGCTAGAAATCAATTATGATGCACTTTTGGTATTAGGCTTTATTGTTATCTTGTACATCTTTTAAAGTAATTGCTTTTTGCTTGGTAAGTCAGTTAAATGATTTGAAAAGCTTCAAGCGAGTCATCTTCCTCCCTTTGAAATGAAATATTGTTTCACTGTTTGTAAATCTTTTTAAGTTATAATTTTCAGTTTTTTCTAGACTTAATCATAGCTGTGATATAATCCCCCCTCTCTATTTGAGCCATTATTATGGTGTTTAGAAGCCTTGGTTTCAATTTAGTTGCACAGTAGAGATTCTGAGTCCTCTGGGAACCGTAAGGTTGAACACATTATTAGTTCTGCTTCTTCCACAAATTTCATTGTCAAATTCTTTAAATAACATTATTCTAATTCTTTCATGATCTGATCTAGCCACTATTAACCTTTAGAGTTGAATATTTTAAAAATGTTGTTTGTCTATTCATCCAGGATGCTCTGAGACATCAATATCCATATTCTGCCAATTATCTGGTACCTTTTGATTCATCTGAATCTTCTTCTGCTTCTTCCATCTGTATGTGAAACTGCATGACTTTACTTTTTGTTTGCTGTCAAGTAGCTATGCCCTATATTCTAAAAAGGTCTTTAGAAGATTAAGATTCTTATTTGCTGGAGTATTTTTGCAACCAAACAGCCCTAGGTATGAACTTTTCAATTGGTCTTGAATTGTTCTCAAATGTACCCCATTGTCCACATCTTTCTGCAGCATGCTTTTTACATTGAACAGGTGAAATTCAATAAGTTAGTCATGATTAGGATTATACTACTTTGTTCCGTAGCCTTGGGATAAAAATTGGTCTGCCATGTCAGAGAAAGAAATTATTGATGCACTGAAAGTTGTAGACTAACTGGTTTGGCCCCAAACAACTGGGACCTGCTCTGATCTGGTCATTTGTTAGCAACTAGTGTTAGTCAAACCTTGTTGAACTTCCTTTGAGCTTGCTGACAATGTGGGTTTAGTCCGTGGAGCTTAACTGGGTAAAAAACACTTCATTTTTATGCTGTTACTGAAAAGTGATATGTGCATTGTAGTTTGGATTCAAAATTATTTAGGGAAAAAATTTAAGCATCTTACTACAAGTCTTATAAATGAGACGTTTTATTTGATAATACCAATTTTAAATGTTATTTTATTTACTATTTTACGCAATCACATCTTTGATCTATGTCATGAAGATTTAACAAAGTTTTACATTGACTGTTAACTAGCTAACACATCCCTCCTCTTTTATCCGGAATTTTAATTTGGCATTTTAATGAAATAAAATTATTCTTTGTATTACAGAAGTGGAAGAAATACCCTGTCTTGAGTTATAAACTGAAGAAAATGGATAGTAGTAGTTTTGTTTTGTATTGTTGTGTTTTTCTTTTTCTGCTTTCTTGTCATCCCTTTTTTTTCCATCTGTTGTTTTGGGGTGCAGGGTGTTTCTTTTTCATTTGATTTGGTGAGATGAAAGGCTTTTATTTTGCTTCTGTCCCTTTGTCTATCTATCTCTTTTGAGATTTAAACATGGGATGCTCTGTAAATTTGCTTTTCTCGTATATGCTATATCATATCCTGGGAGTTACATTATTATACTCAGGTCAGAGGTGGCCAGCTTTGGGGGACTGATGTGTACACATATGACTCAGATCTTGTTGCTGGTATGTGTCGTTTCAAAAAGGGTATTTTTCTTACAAATGACAGGAGGTGACATGTTTAACATTAGTATTGATGTTGGAATTTTGTTGTGTAGTTCTCATGCATACCGGCTACTGTCGTCCAACAGCTTCTCCACCTCCTGCAGCCATACTAGAGTTGCGTGCAACCATCGGGGTGCTACCTCCGCAAGATTGTATGTCTGTACAGCTTAGCTTGATTGTTTTAATTCAGAAAGATGATATGCATTTCTTGGCTCTATTGCCTTCAGTAACATCTAATTGACTCTTAAGTGGTCTGTGAATTAAGAACTACAACAACAACAACTAAGCCTTATCCCACTATGTAGGGTTGGCTACATAGATCAAATGACACCATAGTGCTCTGTTTTGTGTAGTCTGTGAATTAAGAACTGAGAATTAAATTATGTTGTATTGTCTCAGCTTTTGCTTATATGATACAATAACAAAAGCCTTGTCCCACTTAGTGGGGGTGGCTATGTGAATCAAATCCATTGTGTTTACCAAGTTTCCAAGAAGGCCATATATTCTAGGTCTGCTCTTGACTAGTTTTTGCTTAATTGAGGAGTATATAAAAGCATCTGGTTGAACTTTAGTATATTGTTGGATTGATTTGGTTTTTTTTTTT
>QANU01070688.1:377228-389716 GCA_003254905.1 Nissolia schottii | reverse complement strand
AAAAAAAAAAAAAAAAAAAGAAGAAACATATATGTCATTGCATGTTCAAGTATGACTCAAACACTTCTTGAACTTTGGCACTTTCAAAACTTGTAATGGGGTAAAGAGCCTTCATTCTTGGGATTTTATAGAAAGGGTGTAGACTCCTCTATACTGTATTGTACTTCATGTAACGAAAGAAGATAGCAGTACTTCTTGAATCACTCAGTCATGCCTAATGCACTTCTGCAACAAGAACCCGCTCTTTCTTGTGTGCATAATTATTGTCTTGGAGTTTATATATTTGTTAATCTTTATATATAGTTGGCAACTTAGCCAATTTTGTTGGTTTCCCTGCTGCTTTTGCAGTTCTTGCTATTGTTTTCTTTTGAATCTTTATTTGTCTAAAGATAGTAATTATGCATGTAATATCAGGCTATATTTCTACACTGAGAAACAATGTACGATCCCGTGCTTGGGGTGCTGCAATTGGTTGTAGCTATCGAATTGAGCGATGTTGCATTGTGAAGGTAGTATCAGTAGTCCTGCAAAATCTCCTATTGTCCTTTGCCATTTTTTCCCCATAAAGTTGTCCAATCTCTTCATTATAGGCCCCATATGCTTTTAGATGGCATGTTAACTACATTTTTTTTTCCAATAATGAAAATAATGTCCTTTTTCATTGTGATATCTCATTTCCTTTCAGAAAGTTGCTGAGTTTTGCATGCATACTTTGGTTATGGTTTTTATATCATGTTGAACCTTCTATTGATAAATGGGCCCGTTTGGATAGGCTTTTTTTTAAAGCACATTTTTTTACTTCAATTCTTTTAGTTGAGGTTTTTTTCAGAGTTTTATGATACATTCGTAGGGTACTTCTACCAAAAGTCACCTTTACTTCCACTTTTTTTAGAACTTGAGCATTGCTAACTTATGAAAAGTGGTATTTTAACTTGTTTTCTTTAAGCACTTTTTTTATGTGGTATTTTAACCCTTGTTTTTCTTAAAAAAGTTACTTTTATTTTAAGCCAATCCAAACAGGCCAATTGTCTTTGGATGGAAGAAGTGCTTGTGCTTAGAATGGACACATCTACACATCGACATCTGCTTCTGTTCACGAACATTTACATGACATGCATAATTTATGTCGGTTATACCTATCAATATTAAAAACTTAATATCTAAATGTTCATTTTGTTGGTCTCCAGAAAGGAGGTGGAACTATTGATCTTGAACCTTGCCTTACACATACATCAACTATTGAACCCACCCTTGCTCCAGTGGCTGTTGAGCGGACAATTACTACCAGGGCTGCAGCTTCGGTTTGTCCATCATCTTATAAAAAGCAAACCTTTTGCATGCAAAGTTTAATCAATAATTATTTGATATATAATATTGTTAAACACACCTGCTTTATGTATGCTTGTTAGTTTGATTATGCGTTCTTGTGTTTAAGTAACTTTTTGTTTTTGCTGTTTCATATATGGGACTTGGTGAAGCCTACATTTTGGTTTTCATATTGGGCTTATTCCATTTTTGAAAGAAGTTTTGATGTTTCAATTGCAGTTGTATTTGGACTGTTCAATTGATTAAATGTTGTCTTCTTGCTTTACATATTGTCCATTTTTCTGCCTTTTAAGACTGATTTATTGTTGTTTTATCTTCCTTTACATAAGAAAGGGCAAAGTGAGTTAGCTTTCTAAGTTGCCATACATGTTAAATGTTCTTCATTTTTGCCCCCCAAAAAAAATGGTTTTATTCATCAAAATAATTGTATTTGAGAAGAATTTTTTGTTTCACTTGTTAGAAGTCTTTGATTTGTGTTGCTAACCTACCTTGAAATACCTAGTTGCTACCATCTTACATGTTGGTTGTTATTTTTCAGAATGCGTTGAGGCAACAAAGATTTGTTCGAGAAGTCACAATACAGTACAACCTCTGCAATGAGCCTTGGTATGCTTGTTTTTTTTTGGCTAAATGACTGATCCGATAAGAGTTTTGTGGTATTAAAAAAACAGTAAAGCCAATTTGTGTTATTCGGTAATATTTGAAGAAATCTTAGCTTTAAACTATCCAATGTTGATTGGGTTGCAGAATTTCTTATCCTAAATTACACCTGATGCAACACTTCCAATTTGAAAATTATTTCATTTTAGCTTTTACGTTTATCCATACTTATGATTTTGATTTTTGTAATCGTCAGGATCAAATATAGTATAAGCATTGTTGCTGACAAGGGTCTAAAAAGGCCACTTTACACATCTGCTCGTTTGAAGAAGGGAGAAGTTTTATACTTGGAGACCCATTTGTACAGGTATTTTTGGCATGGTAGTTCTTCTGCAAAATGAGCAATCTGTTTCTCATCTGTTATAATAGGCTTGGTATTTAATTTCCCTTAAAGAAGTCATTGCATTCATTGGTATGTCACATGCAACAGGAATGTGCATATAGGTGTGATGTGACACCATATTGAACGAAATTTCATTGATATTTGTGTTATTTCCATTTATAGTTCAACAAAAAATCCATGATCATGTCTTGGAAATTATTAGTCTGTTTCCATGATCTTGAATGTCTGAGGTCTGGTTGAAGTCATGAAGAAACTCTGACCTGTGTTCTTTAATTGAGTTGTTATTATTATTATTATTATTATTATTATTATTATTATTATTTTTTTTCAGATATGAGCTTTGTTTTACTGGAGAGAAGATGATCAAGGCTACACCAGCAACTCAGTTGCATGACACAAGCACAGAGAAGTCTCAGAATCAGCACCATCATACTGCAAATGGTGACAAAAATGATTGTGATAATGTCATGATTGAGGCATTCCGTTGGTCCCGTTGTAAGAAGCCTCTGCCCCAGAAAGTGATGCGTATGGTCGGCATCCCTCTGCCTCTTGAACATGTTGAGGTATTTTCTATTCGTACTTCATTTATTTTACAGTTGCATGTGAATAAGGTGTATAGAATTTGTCCTCTCAATTCTGTAATTTATATATCCGTTGAATGTTTGCATTTGCCTCTCAACTAGTGTACTTTCTTATTTTGGTATGATTAAAATCGGTATTGAAGGGGAGGGAATAGGGGTCTCTTTATGAGAGAGGGAAATCACATGGAAGGTGTTGAAGGAAACCAATAGGCAATGGCCTTTCACTGCTGGCGGTGGCCGTGGAGCTGTAGGCTCTGGTAATTATTTTCTAAGCCAGTGTGCTAAGGCTGCTCTTTTTCCTTTTGTTTCTTCATCACAACCAAAAACCTTTTCCTGTTAGCCTATTGTTAATGTCTTAATACGTTGCGCAGTTCCGTTCATTTGCTTGACCTGTTTCTCTCTATGTCCTGACCCCAAGCTCCCCCTTACTTTATTTGCCAATTTTACAGGCAATGCTTATAACTTGTGGCCCTTGATTGGCTTTCTTCAAAACATCATAGGCAGAACCACTGTATTAATTAATTAATAGCAGAATGCATATATTAGCTATTTCAATTCTAACATAATAGAAAAATTGTACTGTCTGATTAGGTACTGGAAGAAAATTTGGACTGGGAAGATGTGCAATGGTCACAAACTGGTGTCTGGATTGCTGGAAAGGAATATACCCTTGCACGGGTGCATTTCTTGTCAATGAATTAGATTTTTTTAGGTGATGAATGAATTAGTTCGTTGCACCGCTCAACAGTTATGTTATATTCACAAAATTTATTTGAGATATTGTTTTTTCAGGTAAGTTACATAACTGTTGTAATTTATGGGGTATGACTATTGGTTTTGGTTAAAAAATGATTTACCTGGTGTACTTATGAACCGTTGCCCGTCATTGTTGCTCTTGTTCTGTCCTAAACTTTAAGCGTTTGAAATAACCCAAGCATGCCTTAAATGGAGAAAACGAACGTCAAGGTGTGTACGGTGAATTTCATTTTGGGTGCCAACTGTGTTATTTGTGCCGTTACTTTCACAGATGAGGAGGTGCCCCCATGCAACTTCCTAGCACGAATTGTCTAAAAGAATCAGAAAGATACTACTAATTCTGAATTTCATTGAGTGCTTAACATTGTTTAAACAATGCTTTAGTTTCATGCTTCTGGTAATCTTTTTCTTAATCATTTCGACCAACACATAATTGAATGTTGAATTATCGTATCTTCTATTTATAATATATAACTTTTTTTATTCCAATCACTTACATTTTGTCACTTCATCTAATTTGTGGAGTTGACTCACAACCCTCCTCCTCTAATAATTCTATGCTTTAATTAAATCAATCCAAAGAGTTAACGGAAGGCCCAAAATAAGGGGATAACAATTTATACCTTACTTGCGTGTACTCACCTTAACTCAACCCGATGGATATAGTAAAAATTTACACTTCAATGAGTAATTATCTGTATGAGTAATTACTTGAATTTACTTGCATGAGTTTAGGTTGGATTAGGGTTTTAATGTATCTATCTCAATCCTATTCGCACTCTATATGTTGTTTTACTTTTTACCATAATTTTTTTTTGTTTTACTATATTCAAATTTTTTTTGTTCTTCTCCATAATTTTCTTTGGACTGTACTTATATTTTCACACATTATTTCCTTCTATAAGGTTTAAACTCTACTTTTTTTTATTTTTGAGGGCATTTTTTTGCAACTATATCCAAATTTTCCTTGTACATAACTTGTGAGGTAAGAGTTTTCTTTATGTGAAACTATTTTTTGAGAACTAATATCTGTGTAGTTTTATTTTCTTTTAATTTTTTTTGTAAAATAAATATGAATAGAAGGTGGAAACTACTTTCATTGGTTTGAATCATCTGAAGAATTTACATATTTTCACTTTAATGCCTTGATTTTATTGTGTTAACATGGGTAAATATAGTTTAGATGTTAATGAATTGTGTTGTTATTTTAAATTGTGTTATGCACTAAAATAATTTTTTTTCAGTTACACATTTATGTAAACATAAAATTACTTTTTAGAAAGTAGCGGGAGGGTAGAATAAGGATTTAGATATTTGTTGTGGATAGGGTTAGAGGTTTTATTTGTAAAACCTGCAAATAGGGTAGGGTAGAGTTTTTTCTTATCTAATAGATTCAAGTTAAGGTTAGGGTTAAGCCAAAATCCCATTTAACCCTACCAATTGTCATCCCTATCCAAAATACAACAACTCACTTACCGTTCTCACGAAGATCAAACATAAAAAAATGCCAAATGACATAGCTACAACACATACAAGAAGAGGGTAAGCTATTGTAGGGCTAGTGTCTGTGTGACAACAATGGCTGGTTGAGATCAATGACGTCTTTTGGTGAATGCTGGGCAAGGGTGCGGATTAATCATCTATAGTCACACGTGCTTCCTCTTTTCTGTTCACTTCTCTAGATCTCTAACTCCCAAATCTGCCCCCGCCTTCCTCTTCCTTTACCATCATTACTATTCTCGAATGAAAGCTTTTCGGGTCAACTTTTGTCCTATTCAATTCATGGTGGTATATGGTGCATAATTAAGCAATCTTTTTGTTGAATTTTGGGTGCCATTTCTGCATTAGGTTTAATCTTCATAAGGACATTTTCCTTCCTTCCACGTACTTATTTGTACATTTCTTTAGATTTTTTAACTTGCTAAATAGTTTTCTTCAAGGAATAGGTAGAATGTGTTAAGAATGAGAGCATCTGACCATTCAACATTTTTTGTTTGCTTTAACAACTTGTATGATTCTCAGTAGTTATATAAATTTACATAATCTATTAATTACTTCAAGTAATATCAGTTTGGGGAAGAGTTTTATGATCTACATTTTGCACGTGAACTCTTAGTCATGGAACAAAACATTTTCATTATCCTTTGTTCACTTGAGAGGGTGTTTCCTCCGATATTTTTTGATGTAACAGAGCATTTGCCTGTACAATTAGTTAACGAAGGTCGAATGTGTGGTTCGATTCAATATAAGTGGATGTATCCATTTGAAAGGTGCATGGGAGTGTTCAAAAGAATAGTAAAAAATAGGGCTCAAGTTGAGGGGTCAATATGCGAGGCATTCTTAACCAAGGAAACTTCTTACTTTTGTTCGTACTACTTTGATGCTAATGTCAATTGCAATAGAACTACAGTGGGAAAAAACGACGATGATGGTGCAATGCCTAATCAGTCGACATTTTCAATATTCAATCAATCTGGACATGCGGCTAGAAGAGCAAAGGATTATTGGTTGAATGCATAAGAAAGGGTGGCATCTCACTTGGTTGTTCTGCTCAATTGTGAAGAAGTGCTTCGGTATTACTAGTAAGTTCAATCAATACCTGTAATCTTCTTTAATTTATTAATATACGGTCTCTCAAATTTTTGATTATGTTGATGTGTGTTTATAGAATGTTTCAACAAGAATTTGGTGATCAATGCTCTGATCAAATGTTTCCTTCGTGGTTTGCAAATTATGTATGTGTTTAACTTTATACTTTATATTTCAATCCAACAATTTACTTTATCATAATTGGATACATATAACTTAGTTTTAAAATTTATATAAGTACAAAATCATTTTAGCAGCGACCATAACTTAATGAGTTTCACGTGGCGACCTATGAACAAAGCAATTAGTTTGCCCATTTATTTTGTTAACGAATACAAGTTCCACACATCTGAATGGGCAACTGGACAAAGGACAAACAATAGTGGGGTTTGGGTTAAGGGTGAATATTCTAATATTGCTGAAACAACCAATGATTGGTATAAAGTGCTTAAACAAAATCTTGAATTAGAATATGCACACGATGATCCATTTCATCATGTTGTACTTTTCTGTTGTGATTGGTATGATCCTTCTCCTCTAAAACAGAACTCGGAATTACCCGACTACAAGATCATTGAGATTAATCCTAGGTATAGGGGGTATGATTCATTCATTGTTGCTGAAAGAGCGAAACACGTTTATTATGCAAACTATCTATGAGCTAGCCAATCAAGTTGAAAAGTTGTGATGAAAAACAAACCCAGTGGTCGAATTTAGTTTGATGACACTGAATATTCAAACAATGTATTTGATCAAGCATATCAATTGCCGGAACCAATCCCTGCAACGATAATTGTTGAGTCTACATTTCCTAACACATTAAATAGCAGTACATTTGATGATGAACCTAAAATAGTTGAACTTCCTAACCTCCAACAACATGCAACTAATGAAGATTGACTTAAAATATACTGGTAGTAATAATTTCAAAATATTAATAAAACATTCATAAATGCTGTCAATTTTTTTTAGATATTTTGATAAATATTAATATTATATTAACTTATTACTGTTGACTATATCTGACGATAAATCGTAAAAAATTTATGAGTAAAATATCATTAAATTTCTGTCAGTTAATTCTGACGGTAAACAGAATAATATATTAATATTATTGCCGTCAGTTTTAGTCGACGGTAACCGATTTAGTAAGAACCGTTCTTGGATTGTCATTTGCATCGGGTTACCCTGATAGTAATTACCGTTAGATTGTGATATCCGACGGTAATAAGTTACCATCGATGCTTATACCGTCAGTCGCATTTTCGACGGTAAAATCGATGGAAAGTCAAAATTTCGACGGTAATTGAAAAAAAAAATCCAACGGTAAATTTGACGGTAACTAGCATTTTTCTTGTAGTGATTGTAATGATCATAGACCAATACAATGAACAAATGCATAAATATAACAATAGCTAACAAATTGAGTAACAAATTGCATTTAGGTAGGCACTTGCTAAGAGGAAGAGTTGATATGACAAAGAAAATAAGAAAAGCAAAATAATGGATCAAGTTGGGAAATAGAGGGAAAAGGACACGTAACCAATTGAAGGAGAGAGAAATCTACGACGGAGGTTAAAAAAAAATTTCAGAAATTTCAAACATCTATACCTTGTTTCCTATTTGCCCGTGCATCGCACGGGTTAGAATCTAGTTGGATTAAAGTCTTAGACCTTGCTCTAGATGCTCGCTGAACCTCCATATTCTTTGGTGACAGTATATGCCAAAACCACCATTGGAAAGGTAGTGACCATTGGTCAAACAAAGATATCCACAACTCAATATCTGTCACTGGTCATCTGTTCCATTACAAATCATACCTAAACATCCTTCCTAATTATATTTCTAAATAAAGATCATTTGACAAAATATAAGCAGGGTCATGCAAAATTTCATGGTTGGAGCTCTAAAAAAATATACTTTTAATTAGCAATATGTTCAAGAGTTATTACTCCCAGTCATACGGTCTTTTGCAACAAAGACACCAGACATTCCCTTTATTTAACATAATCCCACATAGCTGCAAGCATCCAATTAGTAGTTGTAATGAAGAAGCAAACATAAGGAAGTTCATCAATATCTGAAAGATCTTGGTCTCTGATCGATGCATTGCCTTCCCAACCAAGGCACGATTAAAAACTGCAGGTCAAATGTTCAAGATGCCATCTGTAGTGACAGCAACCAGAAAGTGTGCATCATATATAGCTCAATGTTCTGTAAAGATAACTTAAAAAAGAGTACCAATGGATAACTTAAAAAAGAGTACCAATGGTGCAAGATAGTGTGCATCGTTCTGATTTCACAGCCTTAGAAAGCATTCAAAAAGTGATGTTAGAATTCAAAACTCCCAATCTATGCACATAATATCCCTTTCAATCAACTTGACTGTACAAAAAGAAAAGAATAGGATCCTATTCAACAAAATCCAATGATATTCACAAACAAAGTGAAGATCAACTAGAGGAAACGCCACACTTGCCCTGCAACCATGGCAATCTCTAGCTAGTCGCCCTTGAGAGAGATGCACTGGAATTATTCTCAAACAAGTCCAAGGCGGTCATCAACACCCTGCAACTCATCCAACGCCTTGATGCACTTTGCTTATGGAGAACCTGTCCTCATTCTTCAGAATTGCAGTTGCCCTCATCGGAGGGAAGGAAATGAAGGAAAACTGCAAACTTTGAAAACCCTAATAGGAGCACAATGGAGGTAGAAGACAGTAACTGAAACTAGTATCTTAAACGAGCCGTTGCACTTGTCTCCTATGTTTTTTTTATGGGTTAAATATGTTTTTTCTACTTAGTAAAATTTGAATTTTGTGTTTTATTCTTTATAAATATTTTTTTGCTAAAAATCGTCTCTCATAAATTTTTTATAATATTAAGTTGTTATCTGCTTATGTAGTAAGTCACCTGCCCGACCAAGTTAACATGAGAGACATGACTAAGTTAACATAAGGGACATGACAGCAGAAATTAAAACCTTGCAAAAAAAATTTTATGACGATTTTTAGCAACAAGAAATTTAAAATTTAGTATGGACTAAAACATATTTAACCCTTTTTTAATAAAAGAATATCAAATTTAGGGAGTGGATCCTCGTGAATTTTTTATCAAATAAGGTCATAGTGATTTCTCATTACTAATTAAAAAAAGTAAAACTTATATATGACATAAGTAAGAAAAAATTAATGGTATGAGATCATATGACAAAATCATATAAAAAATTTACAAGAAAGGATCCATTTTTTTAATGTTTAAGAGTATTTTTTTTTTTTTGGTTAACAACGAGTGCTAAGCAATAGAAAAAAAAAACCCTGAGAAACTAGGTCCCCTTAAACACGACCACCCAGCCATATCATGTTGGATAGTTACATAAACATGTGATGATATGATGATTTTATTTTTGGTTTTTTTTTTAATGACAATGTAAAATTTCTTTACACAATGTATTATAACTAACCTTTTTAATGCTAAGAAAAAAAAAAGTAGTATTAAGAACTAGTGATAAACCTTAATCAACAAGATTAATTATACTAAAATTATTAAAATAAACCAAATAAATATTAATCAAGGATAAAAACACACAATATTTATAATTAAAAAATGATAATATTATTTCATTCATCTTTTTTAACAGAAGTTAAAAAAATATTCTTCTTTGCACATAAAATCTTTACTTAAATGTGATAAACTATTTGAACTCAATATTTCAATTGGCCTATTAGCTCAGTTGGTTAGAGCGTCGTGCTAATAACGCGAAGGTCGCAGGTTCGAGACCTGCATGGGCCATTTATCCACCATTGAAGTTTTGTTTGCAAAGCGATAAAATAATTATAAGGTTAAACACTCTGTTTATATCCCGTTTGTGATATTTAAAATTGGTGTGTACAGTTATGTGATCATGGAAGATAATTGAAATTTTGGTTTTTTGAATACTTTTTACGGAACAGCAAAATTGAAGTTTCTAATTAATGAAAGGAGTATAATTGGGCAAAGAATTTTTGACCAAAAAGCAGATATAAGTGTGCAAAGCCTTTATAGTAGAGATAAAAGCATAGGATTTAAAACAATTGACAACATGTAAATCATACAAACATATCTTATAAGTTCAACTTATATGTCAAACATGGCTGCAAGGTTAAACACATTATTACCAAAAAAAATATACATAAGGTTATCTAATAAGTAAATATATACTTTCTCTTCCTCATGAATTAGAAACAATAAATGTGCTTTATACCGTCAAGTGGAATTCCCATTTTTTTCTCTTGATCTTGCTTTTGTGAGTGTTTCTTAGGGGCTCCCATTATTTTTCCTTTGGTGACAATCTTGCCATTTTTTAGTTTTCGTTATTTAGAATTTTTCAATCAATAAGTGATTTTAATCTTAGATTTAAAGCATAATTATCTCATTTGTGGTGTTTTTGTTTTTGTTTTGTGATGTGTTTTTACCACTCTTTGTGGTGTATTTACTTCTCGTTTGTGATATTTCTTTTGTGGAGAGTCTTACATATAACGATGCTATTTGAATCTATTGTGAAAAAAAACGTAATGCATTCTTCAAACTACAACGCTTATTGTGTTAGTCTTTGACATAAAAGATGCTTAGACATTAATAATCTTCAGGTAAGGAGTAGAACTACATATATGTATCATTTTTAATTTGTAAGTGTCCTTAAGTTTCTCTATAAATAAAATTGTTCTTTTTGTTAAAAATTTAGAAAAAATAAAAAATTAATAAGTAAATTTTTTTAATACTACTATTTTAGATACACTTATGTTCTGTAGCATACACGTTATACAAAATTAAATAGAAAAGTAAAAAAAATAGAAAGAAAGTTGTTTTGTACTTTATTATTTCAAATTCCAAATAGAATTATTATGATGAGGGTTTGAGTAGTATGTTCAAATTTTATTGTGATTAATGTAATTTTTGAAGTAAAAAAAAAACCTTTAAACAGTACTATTGTGTGTCCCTCATTATTTTGTACCTTTTTTGTGTACATGAAACAGTTTAGGTGGGTTTGGCACTGGTCATTTTACGAGAGACAAGGCGTACTCTCAGATTCTTTAACCACTTACAAGAGTACTTACAAATCATCCACCAAAGTGACCATCGCATTGGCAATGAGAATTAAACCCACATTTTTTTGGGACATGAATTGTTTTCTTACCGACTGTGTCAGACATCTTTGACTTTTTTTTTACACAAGGACTTCTCATGAAGTCACTCATCTTAGTACTACTCTTACCCAAGAATGCTTAACTGCAAAGTTCTAATGGGATCTCTAATACATTAGTGCTAGTTTGATCACACCTTTTTTTTTAAACCTATAAAATTGTGTTAATTTTTCAATATTAAACTTTAAATTTTAAATTAATTAGGGTGAATAAAGGAAAAGGGAGATGAGAGTTATAGTATACTTATATTATTTGATTGTGATACGCTTAAAGAAAAGGAGAAAAATGGTAAAGACATACAGAAATTAGAAACTGAAAGTGACTTGTGAAAGTATTGTCAATAAGGAGTAATACAGTTACTTTAAGAATCGGGTTCTTACTTCTTACCCCAAAAAGGCGAAGGCTCAAATCTCGCTCACCCATGTTGGTCCTTCAACTTAAAAAAGTGACAGGTTCGTCCTTGGTTGCCCTAAGTAGTCCCTAAACATTCATAATATTATCCTAAGTAGTCCCTAAATAATCTAACTATTTCCTTTTGGGACATGAGGTAAGGACTAACGAGTCCAATGTTTACAAAGTCCAAGGACTACCCTGTCATTTTTTTAAGTTGAGAGACCAGCTAAGATACAAGTGTAAAGTCCATAGACCAAATAGGGTATTAAAAGTTGTTCTTTACTTGAGTGGAGCCATCATGTTTTACATATTTAGATTTTCTTAAAAGTTGAAAATTCTAGGAGGGGTTGTGGGCTTGTGGCCACCCTTGGCCCCGTCTAAGTTGTGTATATGCTCACACCTATGTGAGTGGAGTCGTCTAAAAATTATCAATTTTATTTGTCATCTTATCCTTGTTAGCATAGTTGTCCATATTTTTATGATATCTAAATATGAGAGGTCACCAATTAACACTCAAAATGAAAAGAACAAAATACCCAAAA
Organism: Nissolia schottii; assembly: GCA_003254905.1. Taxonomy (NCBI): domain Eukaryota; kingdom Viridiplantae; phylum Streptophyta; class Magnoliopsida; order Fabales; family Fabaceae; genus Nissolia; species Nissolia schottii. The sequence continues at coordinate 377,344 of QANU01070688.1, read as the reverse complement.
TTGAGTAAAGTAAAAATTGACCAATGACTACACATGGAGTGAGTTAGTGAGGGAGTGGATTCATATGCTCTAAACTACATAATTGAATAGTAGTAAAATATATATATATATATATA
>QANU01070688.1:354517-377222 GCA_003254905.1 Nissolia schottii | reverse complement strand
TATATATATATATGAATTATTGTGTGCAACCTGTTGAATGGAAGATAGAGAGTGTACAATCAAAGTAGAGAGTGATCATTAAAGTATAGAAAAAGTAGGTAAAGATTAGGAAGGAAAAATGAAAGAAACTATAATCAATAAGAATCAAAAAGCATGGAAATATTGAATATACTTGTCTCAAGTGGTGTGCTAGAATGACAAATAAAATTGACAACCCTTAAACAACCTCACTCGCGTATGTGTGGGGTCCACCATCATGAACCCCACACTACTCAAAGTTCACAACAATTCAATCCCAAATTCTCCTTTGCACAAGTAATGTTTTTCAAGTTGCAATGCACTAAGTAAATGCTTAGCGAGCAGTCTATCAGGCCTTCATTCCAGCATATGCTTAAAGTTCATTTCCCCCCTCTAGCTGGACTATGGCACACAATTGATTCTCCAACCACATTAATTCGGAAAATGAGAGCCCAGGTGGAGTGCATATGGAATCCATAAATGTCTTTTCTTAGAGGATATATGCTTCAGCAACCTTTTTCAGTAAAGAACAACACATGTTTTGTATCTTGTCACATTCATTTTTTCCCCTTTATGAAAGGAATAAACTTTAGTTTGATGTATATATACTACACATCGTCATTTTCCCCCTACACAGTCTCTCCAGCTAAGTACACATATAAGCCTGAGCCTCACTTTTTTTTTTATATGAACATTCTCTTATCAGAGTGTAAGGTCTATGGAATTGGGTAGTAAGATAGAGTTCAACAACTGGATGTTACTGCTGATTAATCAAGCGTATAAATTGAGCCTTGATTGATGTATACACATCAAGCATATAAAAAGTGCATTTTTTTTTCTTGTCTCTTCCTTTACTTCTTTAGTGGAAGGTATAACTCTATTTCTCTCTTTAAGCCACATTTGAAAGGTTCCATTTTTAATATTTTGTTTGATGTATACCCTGTCATTTCCCCTCAACATATACAGTCTCCCTAACAAAGTACATATAGCCTCACTTTACATATATGGTCATTTACTTATGGTAAATATAAGGGCTTGGTTATGGAATGGGTGAAGATTTCAACTTCCAAATGCATCTGATTAAACAAGCATAAGCAAACTACACGGCTCTAAATTTGGCAAAAATACATGGGCGTGCAGCATTGGTCAACATCATCACCAAGTACTACAAGAAAAATGCAAGATTGCTAAAAGTCGTCGCACTTTAATTGTCACAATGAGCATAACATTGTAATTATTGGCTATTAGATGAATAAGTGAATCATATCACTTTATTTTGCAATTAACAATTAGCATAATTTTTAATAAAGATTCTAATTCTATTTTTTTCTAGTTGTGAAAATATTGTTGCTGATACAAATTAATAATTAATAATAGCAACTAAAAATGAGTAGAGAGTAATAACAATAAATTATGGGCATCGATTAAATTGTCAATATATCTCACAGATAAAAATCTATACATCAGTAATTGTTAGTAAAAATGCATAATTCCTATGGTGAGTTTCCTATAGCTATTCCTTACTATGATCTAAAAATTGTGGGCTTGGGATAGAATTCCCAGCAAAGCCATCCTAACATCAATCAAACATTTATACAAATCCTTAACCCTTTCCTCAATGATCTCAAGCCCATCCTCCAATTTATTGCACCTCATCTTAAGTCTCTCAGCAGTAGAGTAGATCTCATTTACCCTTTTGCCCTTCATATGCTCCTTCAATTCCCTGGCTGCAATCACTGTTTGCTGCAACTCATTCATCAGCAAAGAATTAGACCCAGATCTCTTTTTCTGCACCTTTTTCTTCATCTCAGCGCCTTTTGCCAACTCATTCAACAATCTCAACCACACAGAACTTGTAGGCTGAGAATTCTTCATTGAGGGAAACACAAGTTTTGAATCATCAAATGAGAGACCAACCTCAAGAAACATGCAGCAAACCAAGGCCATGGCCTTGGAACCACACATAACTTCACTCAACTCTGTCTCATCATGACTTAGCTTTTGCTTCAACATTTTTCTCAAGCAAGAGGAGCCATGTTTCCCCATAATTGATTCACATGATGAATCCAAAAGCTCCAATGCACGTTTTGATGCCTTTGCATTTCCACAAACACCTACCAAGCGTGAAACCACTCTCAGTGATTCCACATACTTCTTGATTTGATCTATTTTGTCCACAAAGTAATTGCATGAATCAAGAGCCTCAACGTTTGTTTCAAGGTACAAATCAACAGATCCACCGTCAAATTCATCCCTATAAGATATTTCAGATAAAGAATTCAGGGCAGTTTTCTGGGCTGTGATGGCAGCATCAAGAAATTGAGCCAACCCAATTTCACTGCTGCCTTGTGACAAGAGGGCGTCTAGCACCGCAGTGAGTTCCCGGCCGAATCGGGTCTCTTCCGGCAAAGGAGCCACTGCAGCCGATGCCCTCGATTGAATCTTCCACAAGGGAAGGTTCCTAAGGATGGTTGATGGTGCTCTCATGGTGTAAGTATAACACAATTTGTATTAATTTTGGTTTCTGTTATGCAACGTTTATGTATGATACACATAACACAACCAATGTGGTGCAACACACACATATATATAGAGGTATAAGAGGCACATTAAGGACACGTGTCAATGTCACATTGAGCATAAACTAACCTAAAGTAATTTTGCTGATTAAATGTATCATACGTCAGAATCATAACAATGATGGTGGCTTCTAGCTGCGATTGGGTTAGACCCAGAAAAAGGGCCATGGTGGGACCCACTTCTGAATTGAGGTCTGTGGGTTTTGCTACCGTTAAGAGGGGTCTGAAGGTGGTCCCACTTCTTCTTTGTTTTTGTCTTTTTGGTTTTGCGGTGAAGCAAATAATTACGTGACGGAGTGTGAGCTGTAATGAGAGTGCGTGGTGCGGCAGGACAGTACCACGTATGGCGGAACTGTGCCCAGTGCGAAGGGCCCACCTGGCCTCAAGAATATGGGGCTGTTTCCAATTATTGGGACACCCCTTTGCACCATAGAAATATCCTATTTGAACATGTATAGATAATTATTATTTATCAATAAAATGCATTGCTAATAGATGCGGTAAAAATGTGGTGTTTCAATTTGAAGGAAAAGAGGATATGATTCTAGACTCGTCAAAGTACAAGACTATTTTCAATAAATTTTTTAATGAAATTTTTTACTAAATGGTTAAGAAACTTGATTATTTGTCAAATTTAACGAACTTCATTGGGAAAGTTTAATTACAAATAAATGATGATATATATATATATAAAGTTTAGTGACAATAAAATTGACGATTTCAGATAATAGATAATGAGGTGTAGTTTAAGGGATTGATGGATTTGGGCTAAAGGTTTGATCTCCACTTGTCTGGCCAATCCATTTTCTATTTTCTCTCACTAGTTAAATTGAGCTCCTAATTAAACCAAAGACAATTGCATAAATAACTAAATTTCATATACCGTTATATGCTTTCATGAGAGGATAAGTAATTTACAAAATTGGTCGTCATATTGAGAGTAATTATATGTTTACATAACCAAACATAAAATTTCACTCAAATATCTAAAATCACTTAACATCATCAGCCTTTCTAAGTCATGAAAGATTTTCAACTATAATAAAATATATTTTGACATATGTAGTAGTAACTGCATTATTATTATTATTATTATTATTATCCAAATAGCAGTAGTTATAAACAATTGGGATCTCCTAGCCTAGGACTCGGTGATGAATTAATTGAAGTCTAGAGTAACGAGCCACATAGAACATGCACTCTGAAGATTGGTAGGCGCATAACAAACGTTTCACATGGCTGAAAGGGTCCAATTTTGCAGGGTATGGTTACTAGCTATAACATGCATGGACCCAGTCTTTGAGAAATTAGAGATCTAAATGTAGGTACTAATAATACTATAGTATTATTTGTTGTATGAATGTGATATATATAGCTGTGTGGATGACCAAGAATATAAGGCTAACTAGCTGCTTTGGAAATGTAAAGAAATTGTATGGATTGGATGCAATAATATCTTTACAAAGATTAACCAACCACAGAAGCTCTCTCTCTCTCTCAGACGTTGTCACCATGCAACCACACACATGGCATGCACCACGAATCCAACATTTGCTTACATTGTCTCTATGTTTGCCACGTTTGTGTTGGACCTATATTTTAATCTTAGGACTATGATTTGATCATTTGCTTCTCCTTTTTTCTTTTACATTTTTTTAATGTTATGTGTTGGATGGCTCTGATTCATACCATTCAAAGTTCAAAGTCTCCATTAACTACGCTTGGCCTTTCATGGACGACAAAGGAGTCAACTTCTTTAGTTTTTCATTTATAATATTGGCAAGGTTACACAGAACTTACCAAAAGAAATTGACTAGAAATTTTGGTTAGAAGTTAATTTCTATATATAACTATTCGATGGAAAATGATACCAAAAAAAAGCTATAATCTATGCTAAAAGATGCTTAAACTAGGCTAAAAGCTACTAAATGATAGGAATTACAAAGCACAACATAATTGAAAATATTCATCCTATTTTCATTGATTTCCTTCTTTACGAGAGAGAGAGAGAGTTGCATTTATAGTAAAATACTAAGTATTTTAGAATAATATTTATTAAGTGACATTTGTCACACCCTAATTTGTTATGGGTGTGTTTAGAATCAAATAAAATGAAAAATGATTTGATTTGTAAATTAATTCTCATGATTAGTATCTTAAAAAAATTGAATTGATTTAATTATCTAAATCTATAGGAATTCAATTTGCTTATACTAAAAATCTTATCATTTTTTTAATGATTTGCTTGGAATTGATTTTATTTTAACATAAATGATTATTTTATCCCTATTCAACTAACTAAATTTACAAACTCCACAATCTCTATTAGATCAAACCTTATTATTATTATAAACGACTATTTTACTCCTATTTTTTTCGAAAAAATATTTTTATCAAAAATCATTTTTTTCAAAAAAAATATTTTTTTCTAAATATTTAAAATTTTCAAAAAGAATCTCAAAAAATATTTTTTTCAATATTTTCTCCGAATTATTTTTGAATTTTTTTCATTCAAAAAGTTATTTTAATAAGGGTAAAAATGTAAATTAATTAAATTAAATCAAATCAATTCCTATTTTAATGAATTCAAAACATGGTAATTGATTTCTAAATCAATTCCATTCCCATCTTATATAGTTGGTTCTAAACATAGTAATTGATTTGCATTTCAAATTATTTCATATCAAATCATTTCTCATTTCATTTGATTCCAAACACACCCTGCGAAAAATATTCTTTTAAATATTCCTCCTTATCATGACATCATATCACATTACCTAATACCCTATAATATCCTAATTAGCCTAATATTTATCCCTATAAGAAAAGTATATATATATATATAGGTTGTTTAATCGTTTTTGTTTCCTTTAACTACCATTTTCCAATAGACCTTTAGCCCACATATTATTACATTTATTTAAGACTTCTCTTTGTACAAATTGTTTCATTTTGTGGGTTCAAACTTCAAAACACTAGTTAAGGGGGTTTGAACTCCATTCTACTCTAACCAACTATTACGACCTAGAGTAGAAATTAGGAATTAGAATTTAAATAGCAATTATCTATTATCTTTTAAATAAGATTTAAATAGAATTATTTTAGGAGTAGTTATCTCTTATCTTATCAGTTAAGTAAAGAAGATAGGATTTCTATAAATAAGGGATTGTCATCATTGAATTATAGAATTGAATAATCAAATAGTATTTAACACTTTTGGAGTTTAGAGACTTGACTCTACAAAGTATTGAGGAGTTCAGGAACTAGACTCGAATATCGTTTTATCATTGGTGCTTTCGTTGAGAGCCTTCCACCATGGAAGAAACTCGATAATTTCAAGAATTTTTCCCTATGTTTGATGGGAAAACAGTTACTGGTAGATGATTTGTACCGAAAAATTAATAGGACACTAGATGGATAGAGACTGTTAAAGGGGCAAAGGTGGAGAGGGACTTAACCGGCCAAGCTCTAAAATGGTTTTGGCTATGGAGTCAGTGCATTCCACTACAGATTGTATGAACTTCGAGACTAGATTTATCCATTGTTATCAATTAGATATGCATCCCATTTTGCCAAAAAAATTTCAGAATGAAGTTTCAGATTTGGAGATGGAGAAAAAAGAAGAAGATGCAACAATAATCAAGAATCATCAACAATAACATATTAATCACTAGATCAAGAAAAAAAAAGGACAAAGAAACATATATGGAATCAACAACAACAAATGTGGCAGAAGTGGATGAAGCCCTAGTTGATTCTAAATTAAGAAAATCAGAGGATGACAAGGCGGTCAACATCTATTCATCCATGATTGTTGTTCATCGCAATGTAGTAGTATCGTTGTTGCTGAGGCTATGTATGCAAGGATTGCTGTTAGAGGAGAAACAATTTGGGGCTAATCCAAAATTCGATGGTGTTCAACATTGTTGGGCTAAGACAAATCCTGTCAGCACCCATGCCAAAACCAAACAGTGATTTGATAGTCTACTTCTCTTCACAGAAATTATTAGGTTATTTCATTGCAAACTATTTACAATCCAAACAATGGGATTCAAGGATTATTTTTGTAATTAACTAGTTTTAGGAAATTTAGTTTTAAGATTTAAAAGTGTAATTTTTTTTTTCTTTTCTCAATCTTGAGGGCAAAGCAAGATTAATTTGAAGGGATGGGTAATGTTATGACTTAGAGTAGAAATTAGGAATTAGAATTTAAATAGTAGTTATATGTTAAATTTTAAATAGGATTTAAATAGAATTATTTTAGGAGTAGTTATCTCTTATCTTATCAGTTAAGTAAAGATGATATGATTAGATATGATTCAGTAGTTAGTTTGTAAATGGGGGATTATCATCATTGTAATTCATATTAGAGAATTGAATAATCAAATAGTGTTAGTCAATGAAAGCGTCGTTGGATTCTCTAAAGTGAGATCCCCACTTTTGAAGGTAAAGTGAGGGATATCACCGTTCATAAAATAATAATGGGTCTCACATTTCACTTTATGAATTCAATGGTGAGAACTCTCACTTTACTCTCTAAAGTGATCTTTAGAGGATCTTTGACCGAAAGCACCAATAATACAACTATATTCGAGTTTAGTTCTCAAACTCCTCAAGACTTATTCGAGTCAAGCCTTAAAATTGCAAAAGTGTCAAACACTATTTGATTATTCAACTCTCTAATATGAATTACAATAATGATAATCTCCTATTTATAGATAAACTACTAAATCTTATCTAATCTTATCACTCTTAACCAATAAGATAAGAGATAATTACTCTTAAAATAATTCTATATAATTCCTATTTAAAAGATAATAGATAACTTTTTAATTCTATTTTCTAATTTATAATCTAGGTCGTAACGCCAACCATGTGATGGTAAAAGAAAAAGTGGGTTCTTCTATTTTAGAATAAGTAATTATTTTTATGTTAATATGTCAAAGAGATTATCCCATAAAAAAATATTTTAAAGAGGTTAATTTCTATGCACAAACCCTATAAAAGAGTTGTCACTGTTATCTAATTATGTTATATGAAAGACTTTTAAAGTAGTGGAAATAAAACTCCTATCAACATATAAATAAATAAAAGTGTAAAACTTTTTTTTCACCACTAATGCATAGAAATTAATCTCTATTTTAAATTTGTCATTAATTACTCTATTATCAGAAACCTGTCTGAGGCTCTGAAAAGAGTAAAGGATCTATTTTACGTGAATTATGCTAACATATTATTACATGATTGAAAAATCAAAATTTCCTAAAATGTAAAAGTAAGGACAAATCCCCCAATTTAAGTACCTATTGTTTTTAAACTTAAACAATTTTATCCTTCTTAAATTTTTTCGACCAAGTCAGTCTTTATTATTTTTTATATCAACCAATTTATTCCGTGATATTTTTAAATCGGTCAATTTCATTCATTTTAAATTTTTTTTGCCAATTTAGTCCTTGTAAATTACAAAAGTCAGACTATTTAGTTCTTTCATTCATCTTTTATATTGAGAAGACTGCGTTAGAATATAACGGAGCAACGTGACATGTTAAAGGTCCATATTAGGAATGATGTCATTTTACACAATTAATAACACATCTCATTTAAGTGAAACAACGTAGTTTTGCATCCCGTGTCCACAAAATGTATGCGTCCAAGATGAAAAATAGACTGATGGGAGTATGTTTACAAAATATGAAAATGGAGTATTTGAGTATTTACATGACAAATTTTACTTAAATTGATTAATGTGAAAAGTAATAATGACTAAAATGACCAAAAAATTTAAGATAAAATTGACCGATTTAAAATAAAATAACAGAGACTAAATTAACTGAAAAAAATTTTAATAAAAATAAAATTGTCCGAATTAAAAAAAAATATCAAATACTAAATTAAAGTTTTTTTTCTTTTCTAAAAGTAATTATTCTTCATGCAAATTATCGAAGTCGAGCACCACTAGTTCACTCCTAGACTCTAGTGATTTTAAAATAAGAGTAATTAATAGATAGATAAAAATGGTATATTCACTTAGTCATTATTTAGTTAAAAATAATAAATATACCACATCACCCTCGTAAACATATCTTAGTAAAAGGTTTAATTCTCTAATATTTTCTTGATAACAAATCTAGTCCTCGGTTTTAGTGTTTTATTCGAAAAATTTTACCAAGTCATCTTTGTGAATTCCTTACAACTTCTTAATTAGTTGTTCATTATTTAACCAAAAAAAAATCTTTGTTAGATGCACATAGATGCTAAGAATATTGAGCCACACACGGTACCATTCACAATTATCTGCTGCTACAGCATGGTGGATTATATTAAAATCAGGAAATGCAATATGAAAAAGTGGACTAACAAGATTAAGAAGAGAATAATCCATCCATCCATCCCATATAGTATTCGAAGTACAAAAATGAGTACAAAAGCCTTATACAAGGGAGTAATGCATGCATATGATATTAAAAAATGTTTCACAAAGATTTTGGATCTGAATTAGGATCTCTCAAATCTGTGTGCCAGATATAGGGCTAATAGCAAATCTTCTCATCATCTAACCTAACTTGTGACCCCTTTTTTTTTTTTGCTTTTGTGCCTTGGAGAACAACACGTACACCTACGGTACAAGTGCAAGATTCCTTACTAATTTTATATAGTATAACTTTCTTGCTTGATCAAGATTTTTTATCTTGAAAACAGTTTAAGAGGAAGAAGACATTTAATTCTAAAATTATACAACGTGTCCAAAGTTTAATTAACAAGTGCAGTCCTCAAAACAGAACCAAACTTCAAACATTTTAAATGAAATGTTTCACTCTGCATTAGCTAGCTGAAACAACTTTAATTAACAATCAACTTTCTTCCTTCCAACCACTTGTATTAATTAATTGAGAATTTTCAACTCTTAACTTTTAAGTAAGAGAGAAAAATATTAGAATCTTTTTCCATTTTGTCTCTTAATGGAATTAATCTAAATTTAACAGTACGTGGAATCTCAAATATTAAGACTGCCAAAAAAAGTTCACTATAATGAGCATGCGCATAAGCAATAATTGAGAAGGGTAGAGTAATTTGCAATACAAATCTTTGAAAACCTTCTACAGGTAGGCCATTATTAGAGCTTAGAATATTGTATTTAATTAGATGTATCATGTATGCTAATACTATTATTATGATAAATGATTCAATGGACCTATATCGTACAACCAAGAGTACAGACTATATGTTGCATGCATTATTAACTATCAGAGGATGATGCGTGCATGTGAAGATTTTAAATTAGCCCATTGATGATACATTGATAGTTAATAATTAAGCACAACATTTATCTGATATTTGTGCTCTCGAAGGTTCTTAATTGCATAGTTCGAAATTAATAGTGTTACTAGTAGAATATATATTGAAGCCAAATGACTACTTCGGGGCAGAAAAGTAATGACCTTGAACATAATCAAAGTTGGTGAAAAATGAGCTTTCCAACAATATATTCAATGTTTTGGTTAAGGTATACACATGGATCCAACCTAATGCAAAGAATCCAGAGATATCACTGTCTTTGTACAATGATTAGATGTTAGAACCTTGTCTGTCTTAAGACAATTTACAATATTTTGAAGGCTAATTCCATCCTTTGAAGCATGGCTTTTTACAAGCTTGTATATCCAATGTTCTAAGTGGAGCGCTTAGATTCCACTGCTTCCTTGAGCTTTCTCCCTAATGCAAATGCAAGCGGAGGAGGAACAGCATTACCAATCTGCCGGTGCCTGTGTATGATGTTACCGGCGAATTGGTAGCTATCCGGGAATCCCTGCATGCATAAATGAAATAAGATGTTAAGCAAAGGTTACACCAAATCAAATGATGATATCTATAAACTTGCTTTGTAGTTAAGGATTATTGCAGAGTTATCTTAATAACTTCATCAGAAATCCTCCTTGGCAATTCAAAACAACAGAAATTAATATCCGTAGCAGTAATTCGCCATTTTTATAGAAAATCTGACTTTTATAGCAAATTATATTAACCTCTAATGAGGTTATGTGATACTACACTTGAATTTCATGATTCGCAAAAACATACACTTGCCTCCACTAAAGTTTAAGTGATATTACACATAATACGCTTATATTTATGGAATACAACACTGAACACCCTATAAACATGACACTGAGTAGCCGTGTGAGAAGGTCAGTGTTGATATAACAAATTGAGGGGTGTCTTGTGAAATATCACCTAAGCTCAGGGAAGGTCAGAATATAATTCACCCAAACTTTTATGCTGACATTAAAGGTGATAGCTAAATCAAAGTTACAAACTTACTTGAGATCGGGCGCATTCGCGGACAGTAAGAATCCTATCTTGGTACGGATGAAAGCACATTCCAACCTTCCCCATTGGTTGAGGGTCTGTGATGGAAGTTGGAAAATTCCCTTCCCAATCCAACCTGCCAAATAGTCCCTTCCACTGATTATGGCGCTTAGCCGTGTTTGGCAGGCACCATGGTATCAAATCAACTACTTGTCCCGTGGACAATTTGATCTGCATGTCATTGCATATCATGAATAGACTAAATCACAAACACAAGAAAATGTTTTAAGCTAAAAAATCAAACAAGAATGTAATTTTACCTTTTCGTCTGGAAGATTGCGCCAATCAGCACCAGGCCTCTTGGGAATTTTCTGACATCTAATCAAATTCAACTCATTCATCTCCTTTGATATATGGTCAGTCAAGACAGACGAATACCCTCTAATCTTCTTTTGAAACCATGAGACAGGATCACCTTCATACTGTACAACACAAAATCAGATAACACATGAATTTATAGGCAGCTCAAATTAGTGAAGGCTATGTTTAAACGGATGGATGGAGTGGAGTGGTAAAAGGAGCTTAATCCATTGTGTGGGAGATTTTTAAATAATGGAGTGGAATGGTTAAGGAGGGAACTCCAAATGCAGAAACAAAGAGAGAGATATATAATGCACAATTTTCCTATTTTATCATACCTCCATGCTTGTTCTAGATGCTCCATTCCCCACAGCAGGGAGATCGCCAATGGTATCATGAACGGTTATTGCACGAAATGGGGCACCGCTCGCAGTGCTGCGAGCAGCAGCATACTGGAACTTTCCTGATAATGTGATTTTCAACTCAGGTGCGGCGAAGACATGCATTGGCTCTGGCCACTCAGGAAGAACATCCTCTGGAGATGCAGCCCATATGAATGCACGTTTTCTTGACTGGGAAACCCCATAAGCTCCGGCCTCTAGTATACCAAACCTCACCTTTGAATAAGCAAATCAGCATTCATTAGTTTCCTCAACCATCCATTCTCACCAACTCAACTTTAGAGTGCAATTACTTGAGAAAAATGAAGTTGTGCTATTTTTACCTGATAACCAATCTCAAGAAGCGAAGCCAAGGTTAAACGGAATGTCTGTCCTTTATTAAAAGACACAAAGTTTCTCACATTCTCGAGAAGGAAATATCTCGGCCGGAAGTAATCAACAAAGGATAAAAATGCTAATATCATCTCACACTGGACTTTACTCCAAGTGCTCTGGTTGAACCTATTCATCCCAGAGAAACCCTGGAACAAAAAAATAATTGAATAATTGAGTACTAACTATTATCAGAAGAATGGCAATAAAGGCAACAGGTAGACATGCCTGGCATGGAGGACCCCCATTAATGAAATCTACTTCCCCGGGCATCGGTAGACTACTTATTTCCTTCTCATCTAGTGAGGCAGCTAATTCTGCGGCCTCAGATGTTGAGATACAGTCATCTTTGTCCCCACACTTCTCTATCACAGCCCTACAAATACATCGCATTTATCTGTCACTCACAGAAGGGTTCTAAATCTAATCTTTCCAAATTTGGGGACAAGAGATTCTATCAATGTGATCTTTTACCTAAGAATAACATTGCAGTTGTTGATAAACACAAGGGCTTCAGGGTGATTAGCTTTAAATGCATTCCCAGCCGGCTCTTCATACTCGATAGCCCATTTAGTTAATGAAATGCCTAAAGCATTCAGCAGCAACTCACAAATTACATCATGCACTCGTAGTAGAAATTATTATGTTTCTTTATATAACAATGTACTTATTATTATTACCTGACTGCTGCAATCCCTCTGATAAACCACCACAACCTGCAAAAATATCCAAGGTCGCTAAGCGTTTCTCTTCTGATGCCTTTCTTTCCTTATCATCCTCTTCTACTTCTTTGCACTTCCCTTTTCTCATTCTAGCTGCAGCATCATCTATATGCCCACTTGAGTATCTTACTTTGATATGAGCGGGTAACTGTCGAGCAATTGGGGAAAAAATCACTAATAGTATAAAATCATTCAATAGTTGCACCAAAATGTTGAATTAAGTCATGAATAATAGTGTTAACAATAGTAATATCATAAAGTAATACTAAAATTAAATACATAAAAGTTGAAATAATAAGTAAAAGAAGTAGCAATATCTTTCTAGAATATATTAGCAATAACTAATACTAAGCTCAATTTTAATTTAGTAACATCGTTACAGCTTTACATAGAAGAACTATATGGTGCCACCAGTTCAAGAAACAGTTAAAGATTTGAGCTGCAAGTGGAAAACCTTAGTGACTACAGCAAAGATGGTACCAAAAAAAACTTTTTTGTTTATTGATAGCATAAAACATTTTGCGTAGACACTGAATCAAATTTACAAAGAAGCAAAAAAGCTAGAGCTGGACTTTGCGTCATGCCATAACACTCCAGACAGTACTCAAGATTTGTTGTGGGCAGTAATTAATTTATAAAGAGATGTAAACAGAAAACAGCTTTTAGTATGGATCAGTTCCATGGCATGATTCCAGACAGGACATACTCAAGTCTGAAAAAGCAATAAGTCATACCTATTTTACAAATTATTAAAAAAAAAAAAAAAAACTACGATCCATTCACAGATTTCCTTATGCAAATGGATTAACAAGCAAATTATACACTTACTTGAAGGCATTGAGTATGGAATACCTGATTGAGTGACCCAGTGGAAGGGTCATACAAATTCTCACAGAAAAATACATGTTTGAAGATTCCAGGGCTGCTGCATTTGGGAATGTCATTCTTCTTTTGAACTTCACATTTTCCTTCTATGGATTCAACAGAGATTATGTGTGTTTCTTCACTGTAATATACCTAAAAAATTAAAACATGAAAACAATTCAATATAAACACATTTGACACACAGACAAGATACACATCGTAGAACAAATGCTCAAAAATGATAAAAGTAATGCATGCTCAAACTTGAAACACGCGCACACGGAGCTCACTTAGGATGGTCAATTGAATCAAGCATAAATGACATTGTATCAAAAAAAAATAAAAATGAATAATGAATAATCACTTAAAGAGTCATTTTGATTATTACGCTAATCAAATCATCTGTGTCTGATCAAATGGTTATGATCAGCTTGGCTTGCTCTTTCAACAAGCCAATGGTTTCATTTGATATTTCCTATGTGTGTAATGCGTGCATTCTTTTTATTAAACCCTAGCTTCTAGTTAGCTTTTACCTCTCGAATATCAGAGCAGTATGCCTTCAGATTTGAAATATCTTCCGGTCGGAAAAACCTTCTGACTTTGACCTTGGTGGATTTCATTTCAGCATGTCTTGTTTCCATTTTGACAATTACTTCCAGAACTTGGCACACAATGAAAGCTTTCAACCCCACGTTCCTCCCACTTTTGAAAGTTCCCTGCTCTGTCCTTTTCTCAAACTCAAAAGGACTTACATAAACATAATCATGATGAGAATATTCAGTTCCATTGAGTAGGAAACCAGTCTTAGATGAATTTACTTTAAACACATCCTTCTCCTCAAGGTCTTCCTTTAACTTGCAAGAGTGACAAAAGCCGGAGCCTAGACCCAAAGTACCAAATGAAAGGCTAAGGAAAGCACCTCTTTCAGGCCAGTACAAGCTTTTACAGTAGTATTCAATTGGTAGTCCTTTCTTCTTCCTCTCTTCTGCTCTAGCCCTGTCAGCTTTATCTGCAGCAATATTATCCTTTCTATGCTGATGTCCCCAACGCACCTTTCGAATATCCACCACAGCTATCTCCTTAACAACTTCCATTCTCAAGTCCTTGCACTCATTTGTTAGAAACACCTCTCTCTCGTTAGCAGTGTTGCCAAGGACAGTCTGGCATCCGCGCTGCATCAGTCTGCCGTGAAACATTTTGTTTCCATCCAGTGATTCATACATATACTCAATAAAATAAATGTCAGGGTGTTCATCTGTTTCGTCAAATTCCACCAACACAGATCCCCCCACTGATATCACATTTCCATGAATAATTACTCTTTTATATAGAACACATCCAGGATTTGTTTTCCCTTCAGGGTCCCCATCCCATCTGATTTCCTTGTCAACAGAAAATACTTTGGTTTGTTTTGAAACTGAAGGTGATTTTGGAGTTCCGTCCAAAAGTATTGTCTCCTCCTCAGCATCATCATCATCATCTTCATTTTCCTCCTGCTCCTCAACTTCATCCTCCTCCTTTAATTCACCAACAGTTTCCTGTTTTGAATCCTCTGGCAGGTGGTTCGAGTAATACTCTCCCCATATTCTGTTGATCAGCCTAGTTGTTGTAGCTTGCATGGCTTTCCTACTGGACACCGGAGGAGCCATTGCTGCCCTAGGATTCAAATTTGGTTCACTCTTTGGTACAACTTTATTCTTCTTCACTAACCATTTAGTGTGGTGTCGCTCTTCCATTTGTTTTGCAAGACCAGTCACAAATGCACACTTTTTGATCTTTTCATCAGGAAATTCTGCAAAAAGTTGTAGAATTATCTGTCCATGGACAACAACATATCTCTCAACAACCGTTGAATTTGATGAAATGTATGAGTGATGGTTTTGACTATACAAAGATAGTTTCTTGATGACATCTCCAAAAGAGAGTTTTGACACTCTACTCTGCTCCTTTAACATGGTGATAATGCTAACAGCAAGCCTTGCAGTTTTCACTATTGTTTCATACCAAGGAGCATACTGCTTTGACGGCTTGCCAAGTCTATACCTGAAAGGAATGAAGATTGATCGCTGTCAGTCGTTATTGACATATAGCCTGGTAAAATATTTATGAATGTTTCACTTATTTGGCATTCCATTTCATACTAGAAAGATAACCCAATTTACTTGCAACAGTTCTGTTTGCAAATGAGTTGTGTTTGCAGTTGGGTAATTTACCCTTACCTCCCCTGAGACTAGATGACATTACACAAATGTCATGATTAGCAAAAGCTTACACTAACCTCCCCTGTGGAATATTACACATGATACCCATATACTTTGCGAAAATGACATTGAGCTAATCCTGTAATCATTTCACTGAGTACCCCTGTGGGAGGGTCACTAAAGGCATGACAAATTAAGTGGTGTCATGCGTAATAACACCTAATCTTAGTGGAGATCAGCTTTATAGTTTGATACATAAGTTCAAAAAAGAAATATATATTAGGTAGGCTCCACTTACAATGGTATAAGGAGGGGGAGTAAAGGAGTTACTAGATCTGTATTTTGTACATTAAGTAGGCATGGAAAGCAATGTAACTTAAATAACTGCCTGCATATGTGAAAGGGGCACGGAATGGAGAGAGAGCTGGCATAGGGAGAAATCAGTGAGAGGAGAAGAAAAGGTGAGAAAGAAGTGAATGGAAGGATAGACCAATCTCTCGAATTTTGAAGGCTATCTTGTATTTTCTTTTTGTTCTTGAGTGATCTTACGCAAGTTTCTGTACAAGTTATGTTGATAATGATAATATCTTACTGATATCCATATCAGGAGAGAAGATTATTTGAGTTAATTCAGTATAAATTTTTTTGTTTTGTTCACTTCAAAGGTGTGTTTAGTATTGGGATAAAGATGGAGGGAAACTTCTCATGGATTAGGCTTAACTTAAGCCTAATCCATGAGAAGTTTCCCTTCATTTTTATCCCGATGCCAAAGACACCCTAAATAGTATTTTTATAAGCACTACAGGCAACATTCCTCTTATTCAATAAAATAAAGAAATATTTAGTATCTCATTCGAAAGCAAAGAACCATATTAAATACAAATAGCATTTATTTCAAACAAGAAGCACCATACCAAGCCATGTCTGTTCGGATAGATATGAAAATCATAGATGATCCAAATTCAATCATCCATTCCTTTATTGCACTGAGATAAATTGGAATTCCATCAGCAAGCTGTTCTCCTGAACCAGAGGAAGAAGTTTGACTAGCATCAGTATCCAAGTGGAATCCACTACCATCATCTTCTGTCATTATTCCTGATCCAAATATGGTAACATCAATCTCTGAACAAGGTTTCATAGGAAGAAGTTCCAGGGAAATCAACCTAGCATCTAAGTTGTATAAAGACCAATTATGCAGCATATTTCTAGGAAGATCTCCAGTGTTATACACATCATCTTCAATGTCAAAGAGTATGTATTCATCTGTTTCTTGTAAGGAAGTTTTATAGTAAGCAGGAAGAGGGTAATCATTGGCAATCTCATCTTCATTAATCTTGATATAGTATTTGTTTGGTCCAGCAGGTGATCTGTGGCTTTTCTTCTGCTTCATAGATTTCCAATTCTCTTCTTCCTGCAACAGCCTAGCTAACTTTGCATCCTCTCCCTCCTCTTCTGTAGTCACAGAAATCAACTGATTATTATTCTCTTCTTCTGCAGTTCCAATATCAATCCTTAAACTCTCCTTCGAAGGCATTGCATTGTTTCTATGTTTCTTACTCTCATCTCTAAGAGTAGCAAGAACAGGAATATCTTCAAACATCCTGTCATTTTTCGTGGATGACACATCTAAACCTATCAACTGCTTATGAATAAACTCACCCTGAGCAATGATGAAGTCCTTGACAGATGTTGCTCCAGAAAAGCACTTGCTACCACTCATAGACCTTGCAATGCCAGCAAGTAACTCGTCAAGGCTTATATCAGGGTCCCCACCAAATGATTTGACAAGTTTTTTGTAGACTTCTATGCATGCACGGGCCTTTTCAAAGAAATGAAGATAAAACCTCCTGTAATTATTAGCCGGTTTAAAGCATTCATAATCAGCGATTTCAGTAGAAAGCCAAATTACAGGAGAGCCTTCTTCATAACCAGATATATTCCATGATTCGATGCGTCCAAAGCCTTCACATCTAACACATTTCTCATTTTTCTTGTCAGTACTTCCTTCAAGAGGCAATATCGCTCCAGAAATAAACAAATCACTGACTTCCAGCATCTCAAGAGGCTGTCCTTTACCACTTTCATTGTGAAGAATGAAGTCCGTGAGTCTTCTATTTGGACGACCATCATCCTGTCCAGAAGTCAGGCGAACAGCCAAAATTTCTTCATCTACAACATGTTCCTTCTTCATTTCGATATGAGAAGACTTCTCAGATATGGAAATGGATTTCTCCTTTAACTCTTTACATGCTGCAGCTCGTTTTGGCATTTTGCGAGTATTGGAGGGCTGCTCACCTTTCTTTGACAAACTTCGCTTCTTTTGTTTATCTCCTGCCATAACAACCTCTTCAATCTAAGGATCTGCAGATCTCTCACTGCCTCTTTTGATGGTTACTGGGAAAAGAAGAGAACATGCAAAGTTATATACGTAGTATAATGGTCACAAAGCAACTGAGACAGTCGTGAGACTGAAATAAAGAAGATTTACTAACATCATATCATTTGGCCTGTTTGTTTTTTATTTTTCCTGATGCCAACATGCATATACAATAATGGGTTGATTGTTGGATGTAACAAAGTAGTATGATCCACTAACTCATCCAAGAAACAATAAGCAGGCCACATCATTTTGATAAATAAATTCCGGCAAAAATTCTGACTCTAATATTTTTCATACAAGAACTCCAAGATGCATTTCCATTGAGAAGAATGCAAAACAAACAGCCAATTAAGCATCCACTCTCCGAGTGGAATAGAATGAAAAAAGAAGACAGGAATATCACACATGTTGAGCAAACTATTAAAACACATAAGTATAGGGAGCAAGCAAATGAAAGAGCCTACACATCACACACTGAGTAAGAAACTCACCTTAAATTTTTTATCACGTACCAAAATAAAAAATACTTACATTAGATCAATACATGAATAGATTCAAAGGCTAAAAGGATAGAACAGAAAATGAGTAATAGAAGGACATAGACAGCAGAGGAAAAACAAAGACGCAAGCCATTAAAATATTATAGTAACGCCAGTTCAGTTATCTTAATAAGCATGGCCGCTAATTGAGAAACATCCAACCGTGCTGGCTCAGATAATCAAAAATGCAATGCTTATTCAACTTATGGTATGCATTCATCAAAAGAGATTTCCAAAAGATTTCCTTTGTTTCCATATTACATTTTCCTTTTAAAATGGTCAGCATAGAATCTATTTTTCATTTTTCATCATAACATGCATTTCTTTAACAAATCCATCATTGCAGATATAAAATTCTGTAATGGCGCCTGGAAACTTCTACCGTTGGTGCAAGCCTTTAAGATTTTTGTACACACCAAAGGATGGTGGTGTTTGAGCTTTTAAAGAATTAAACCAGAGCAATGAACTACTTTTTGGTCATTCACTGTCTCTTTGAAAAGGCAAACCAAACCCTAATCCAATGCCAACAAGTGCAAAAATCACAATTGAAACAACGGCATTCTCTCACAAAGATACATAAATAAGCACAAGCAGCAGCAATCATGGGAACAAAACATCATGCAAGTTAAACGATTTCGTGATCATCACATAGAGGACATGACATGCATCATAAACAAGAGCAAGAAGAGGAAAGAAGTGGGGGAAGAGAACTCAACACAAATCTACCAAGCAGAAAATGATTAAAAAGCTTCCCAGGTTTAAACTTTATCTTCAAATCGTAACTTAGCACCAAAGAACAACATGCTGACTGAGATAGTCACAGCAACACTACAAAAGCAAAATCCCTAAAAAAAAAAAAAGCACAAAACGCACGAGAAAACGAAGACTAAGCAAAAGCGTAACCAAACAACATAATAAAAAAAGAGGGACAAATAAAACAGAGAACTCTTCAATGTACCTGAAGAAGAAGAGCAGAAAACAATATTCAGAAGAAATGAGAGTGGAGCATTATGGTAATGATGAAGAAAGAAAGAAGGGGGGCGAAAAGGGTATTTATATGAGTGGTTTTCCGAAGGAGAAGAAGCAATTACAGTGGGCAAAGAAGAATCCAAAGTGAAGAAGCAGAAGAAACAAAAAAGACTTGTGATAAAGTTGCCTTTACCTTCCTTAATTTCTGGCGTGAAAGAGGGGAAAGGAAAATGAACGCTGAGTCTTGTTCTTGTTCTTGAGCTCTTTCTTCTGTAGCACACTTTTGAAGCTTGTTTTTTGGCGCGCTCTTTGCTCTCTCACTCTCTAACTGACTGTAACTGCAACTGAAAGGCTTCTTTGCATTGCATTGCATGTGAAGGCTCCACTATTTTATTCTCTGTCATTCTTTAACAAGAAAAACTGTCTATATATCTTTTCTGTTTTTTATTTTTTCATCGGACATATAGTTATGGTTATCAAACTCGCGAGTTTAAGTAAACTCGTGGAGCCTCCGTAAACTCGGATCGTAAACCCGTACGAGTTTACCTATTATTAAAAAACTATTAAAAAATATTTTTAAAAATTATTATGATATAAAAATATATTTAATAAAACTTGAAATTCATAAATACTTTTAACTCCATAACAAAGCACTAATGAAGATGAAATATATGAGTTTTAAGTTCAATTCATAGATAATACATAATACATATGTTTGAACAAGAACATATTCTCCTCCACATAAACTTAATGAAAGTAAAATCTATCAACACAACAGAGAGATGGTGTATTAAGCAATCAACATAACAAATTTATATAAAGAACAATGTCACTTATTTTTTTATCAAAGTAGTCTGCTTCGAGCAGACAAGAAAGAATTCGGTGATGAGTTCGAGGGACATGCCCTTTGTTTTTGGAACCTTCAAGAACATAAATATCCAGAAGATGATACACACAACAACATAAATACTGAAGATACCAATGAGTCACATAGTACTGAGTATGTGACGAAGATGCCTCTAATCCAAAACACTAAAGTACAGATAGCGATGCAGAGGTCACGCACCCTAGTGGAAAAGATTTCTGAGAAAATGATAAAATACATACGATGGCACTACGGAGCACGATTGCATGCGTAGCTGTAAATTTAAAAAAAAAAAAACTGCCTGTGGTAAACTCGTACGAGTTTACCCGATTTTACCCGATCGTATACGAGTTTACCCGGTTTTACCCAGAAACGAGTTTACATGCGAGTTAGCTCGATTTTATTACCTAAACTCGTAAACTCGTACGAGTTTACGAGTTAACTCGCGATTTTGATAACTATGCATATAGTATTAGTCATAATTATATCCTTTGCTTTGACCAAAAGGGAAGACGGCCATCACGAAAAATGCACCACTCGCATCCGATCCTAAACCCTAAACCCTAAAGCTTATTGAGTTTGAGTTTTTTTTTTTATAATTGTTTAAGTTATTTATTTTGATTTGGTGTCTTTTTTTATGTCGAATTTGGACCATGTTTTGGGTTACTCCAACCTTATTCGAATTTAAATAGTTTTTTAAAATTTATATTTTTTTAAAAAAGATCAGTGAAAAATTATAGGAATTTTTTACTTCAATTTATATTCTACATATTATTAAGATTCCCTAATTTTTACAATTTACAATTTTAGTTTGCAAAAAAAAATAATTTCTCGTAATTATTTAAACTTAAAATTAAATTTAATTACAAATTTTTATTATTTATAATTATATGTACATTAAATAATATTAACTATTTTAGTAATTAATATTTTTTATTTTTTATTCAACGAAAATGCATTAATAATTTTTATAGTACCAAATACTTAATTTGTATATTAAATATTATTTATTTAAAACATAGATTTATTACTAAAGATTATTAAAACTGTATTTTGTTAATTAATTAAATATTTATTTATTTATTACTATATTATATATTGATTTATTTAATATTTTTATTATGAGTTTAATTGCTATGAACTAATTTTATAATTTCATCTAATCATATTATTTTATATACACAACTTTTTAAGTAATGAGTGAGAGAGTCAACACCTTTTACTTATATGACAACATTTAATTCATTAACACTGTGTAAAAAAAAAAAGACTTTACAATGGTATCGCATAACAATTAAACTCTTTTATTATTTATTATACAATTTATCTTTGTTTAATAAAATAAAATATGTTTGAAAGATAAGTAGGAATAGGGTTAACAAGTTGTAGGTGTTTCAATCCTTTAACTAAATGCCTCAAGTTCAAACCCTAAAAATGAAAAAATTAATGAGAGTTGTTAAAAAAAATATATTTTCTTGTTACAAGGAAGATGCTCAAACACAAGACATCTTAAAAAAAAAATGATATTAATTTCAAGTGAGGTAGAGCTCATTGCCTAAAAAAAAAAAAAGAAGGTTTTACGTAAATACTAATCTCATGATAAAAAAAAATAATATTATAGTGACATTTAAAACAAATAATCTTAAAATAACTTCAATAAAAAAATGTAGAATTTATTATAAACTTCATCCACAATGTACCCATCAACTATACACTTTTGTAAATATAATTATCCATTTAATTATCATACTAATCACTCACACGGGATAAATGTCATGAGACAAGAATACAAATGGTCAATTGATTTGGGCTCACAGTCGACAGTGTACTTGGTCAGCACTCAACGAGTCAATTTGATTTTGGGACCTACACTCTACTTGTTCAACAAGGAAAAATTATCATACACACATTTTATTTTTTTATATTTTTAAATCATATATTTCATATATAAATATAACTAGTTTGCAAATATCTAGCCGCAACCATTGAACGTGTTCATATCACATTGAAAATTGAAATATCAAATAGGATCGGTTCGGTGCCCTACCTTTCATTTGTTCCTCCGCCGCCTTCCTCCTCCTGTGTCCAGGTAACGAATACGCCACATATTCTGTTTTTTTTTTTT
>QANU01070688.1:303869-354046 GCA_003254905.1 Nissolia schottii | reverse complement strand
GGGGGGGGGGGGGGAATGATAGGATGACAACTATTTGGGACAACTTTGAGACACCACACTCACAAAGGTGTGAGGTCCATCATGGTGGGACTCACATGTGAGTATAGTTGTCTTAAAGTTATCTCAAAGGATTGTCATTATACTTTTACTCATAAATATGGATAGTCTTACCTCACAAATGGAGCGACTATTTTCAAGATTTGAACTAGTGACTTGTAGGTTAGAGGGCAGCAACAAGGCATGGCTCACCCTTTGTTGCAAAGATTGAAATGGCGAAAAGAAAAATGAACTAAAAAGATGTTTGTCATATAAGTATTTACATTACATTTGGGTGCTTATTGTTATCATTGCTAGATTTCTATATGAATCATGGTTCCTTTCTTTTTGTTTTCCTAATTAGACATCTATTGTTGCAGATAGTAAGTTGGCTGCTTGGGTCAAAGATTTTTGACATCTCTGTCATGGCAACTAGTAAGTTATGAGACATATACATTCTCCATCGTGTTTAGCGACAATGCTATTTGAACAAATCAAAAGGTGTAGATACATTGTCACCTCTCTTACACACATTATGGGGCTCACTAATGTGACATGGTGGGCCTTGTGATGTGTGTGAGAGAAGTGACAAAGTGTCTACACCTTTTGATATGTTCAATAGCAATGTTGTAGTGTTTAAGTCTTTATTTTCTAAGCAATTTGGTTGTATTAGTTATGCTCTCTAATTATCAACATATATTTCTCTAGCATCTTCTTTTGTGGAAAATACTTTTTCTATTTTTTCCAATTGTATTTGATTTTCTTTCAGGACTCCAGTTTGAGAATTCTTGTGAAGTTGGAGTGTTTTCAAAACTTACCAATGCCTACTGTTTGGTTGCCATTGGCGGTTCCGAAAACTTTTACAGGTTTTCATTCCTTTGGACTAGTTAAAATAGATTCCCCAATGGATTCAAGTTCTTTGTACTTGGATTCAAATGGGTTGAAATTGCTGTAACGAATCTCTTAATCAATGTGTTGTTTCATGTAGTGTGTTTGAGTCTGAGTTAGCAGATGTTATCCCTGTGGTCAAAACCTCTATTAGTGGAACTCGTATTATCGGTCGTCTTTGTGTTGGTAAAGTTTTTCTCTCACCTTTTTAAATCTTAAACGAGTGTCAATCCATACCTTGGACTATGTCAAGAATCTTAAAGATGGCTCCATCCTCTTTATTTCTCCTGCTGTAACAAATTTGCTTCTTTGAGTAAAAGAAGGAAGACATGTCTTCTATTGATTGTTATTTGTTTATTGGAGCTATCACCTAATTAACTAACCTTCTATTTGCTGCCAGGAAACAAGAACGGGCTTCTCTTGCCCCATAACACCACAGACCAAGGTGATTCTGATTATTTTGTTACATGTTGATCCTATTTCAAATTTATGCATAGTCTGTGCCCCCTCTTCAAAGTAGAAAAATTGCCCTAAAATTCTTTGATCACTGAAGTACTCCTACTGTACTTTTAAATAATATTTCATGTGCATTAGATAAAGCTACGTTGAAACGCCTAAGTAAAAGAGTTATTTTCTTTTCTGTTTTTTTAATAAAGAAAATAAAAGAAAGCCATTTAGTTAGAGTTTCTGTTGGTTAGTGATTAATGGTTCATTTGCAATTCTAAATATTTTCATGTTCTATAATGGGGTGAGAGTGATTAAAAGTTATTGGTGTAGTCTTTGAGATTGGTATGTCCTTGTGTGGTCTCGTATGCCTTCTCCACTCCAACAATATGAAGAGAAGTTTTAAGTGAAGAATCAAGATCTAAGTCAGTTTCTAAAATCTTTAGTTCCCATTTCTATAGTAAACTTCATATATCCGCAGGAACTCTTGGAATTTTGCTCAGCATTTGAATGAAGATGTTGAGTGCTGTTATCAGTGATGTGTTGGTCAACAATTGTGTATATGATAAGAACCACTTCTGTGGCTGCTGTATAATTTTAATTTTTAAGTGAAAAACTAAACAAAAATACCAATTAAGTCACCAAATTATAAGCAGGATCTTTATTAACACACTCGGCCTTTCAACATTTATTTTTCATTTTTGTGGGGTTTGATCAGTTCATTTATCAGCTTTAGTACAAAAATACTGTTAAGTTGTGGGCTGTCTTGGATTATGATTATATTACAGTCGTATTTCATTCTTATATGACATTTCTATTGTTTCATCTGTTGGTGGCATAGAACTTTGCTCCAGCCATGATATTATACTGACTTAAGGTACTTGATCTTCTTGGTATGGTTTATTGCTGCAGAACTTCAGCATTTGAGGAATAGTTTACCTGATCAAGTTGTTGTTCAGCGCATAGAAGAAAGATTGTCCGCTCTTGGAAATTGTATAGCATGTAATGACCATGTGGCCCTCACGCACACTGATCTTGACAGGGTAATAATCTTATTGTATATTACAGCTTCTTCTTCTTTTCTGTGTTAACCTCTAATCCTTACTTAGGATTGGAAATTGATTTCGATAGACACTCATATTTTATGATGCTGAATAAAGAAGTGCACAAATTGTGACACACATCCATTGCTTGTCATTCTTAATCTGATCACCTTAATTTTTGTGCTTTGACAACTCATGTAAAGCATAAATATATTCTTTATTCTTAAAAAGAATATAAGCTTACATTGAAAAGTTTGCTGTCATGCATGGGAAAACTAGGTAACTTAACAATCCTATAATCTGTGACCTGAAGAATTTTATAACTTGGATTGTCATTATTAACACGCTGCCTTCTTTCTGAAAGAAAGAAAAGGAACCGACAGTTATCTTCTGGATTATTTTAAATGATCCTTGGCATGCTCTAGTATTCACTGCAAGATTTTTGTTCAGGAAACCGAGGAGATGATTGCAGATGTTCTTGGAGTAGAAGTTTTCAGGCAAACTGTTGCCGGTAACATTCTTGTTGGCAGTTACTGTGCCATCTCCAACAGAGGTGGTTTGGTAAGTACAGAACATGTTCTCTTGAAATTTCTAATTCAGATACCTGTACTGCCTTATGACCCCATACACTTGGTGCAGGTTCACCCTCATACCTCCATTGAGGACTTGGATGAACTCTCGACACTCCTTCAGGTTCCTTTGGTGGCCGGAACCGTGAACCGTGGCAGTGAAGTAATAGCTGCTGGCATGACGGTGAATGATTGGACAGCTTTTTGTGGTTCGGATACCACAGCAACAGAGCTCTCAGTGATTGAGAGTGTTTTCAAGCTGAGGGAAGCTCAGCCTAATGCCATTGTGGATGAGATGAGGAAATCCCTCATTGATAGCTATGTCTGAAGTATTTTTGAATTGTAGGCACTTTACTTATTGTTAAGGTCTTCGAATTTGTGGTGATGGTTTTTTCTTTTCTCTATGGTGATAGTTTGTCTTCTAAAATATGAACACATAATTTCAATCAAGGATTGTGGTTTTTATTGGTCGTGTGGTATCTTTTATTTCAATTTGTGGTTATGCATAAATCAAAGGAGAAATATGGGTGCCCCTACGTTATATGGAGGCTCATGCCGGTATGCATAAAACCTTGGGCCTAATTCTGAACAAATACCTTTTTCCCTACAGTCATTTTGGTTCGAGCTGAATGGTTCGCATAAAGCTTGCGTTAGATTTTTTCCCATCAAGATTCAAAGTAAATTTTGTTTAAACCATTTGAACCATTGGTGGCATTCATATAATGACTTAAATTCACTTGATAATGGTGTGTTATGCACTGTGTCATATGGTTGTTCATTTGTATTTATTCATAATTTTAAAATGTAATTAAAAACATTTTAAAAGTGATTAAATATATTTTTGATTTTACCCTCGCCTAGGATTGTCAAAATGAACTTGACTGACGAGCACAACTTATTTATTCCACACAAAAAATAGTTCTGTGAAAATTTAAAAATGGTTTGGCCCGTTTAAGCTAACAGGGCTAAACGGACCCGCCCGACAGGCTCACGAGTTAGCCCGCAAATTTTTTTTTAAAAATTTTTAAATTTTTTTATTTTTTTAAAACCAAATTGTTATTTTTTAAAATTAAGTTAATAAAAAAATTACATAATAATTGAGACCTCAAGTTCAAATTGAAGCTCAAATTGAAGTTTTAGATCTTCTTCTTAAAGCCCAAATTGCAAACTAAATTGTTATGTTGTTTTAGTTATAATTAAAACATTTTTTAGATATTTTAAAAGTTGATCATCGGGCGGGTTTAGATCCTACGTGTTAATTAAATACATTCTCTAGTTATCCCTTTTTTTTCTATCAAAAATTTGCAAATAGTTTCTTAATTGAAAAATGTTACTATTTGTATATCTATCCAAAATTAAAGATTTCGTAATCATAATAAAGAGATAAAAACGAAAAAATCACAATCTTAATTTTTCTCTATTTATTACCATCGAAAATGGATTCTCTATTTTACATAAATTATTTCTTTTTGATTAATTAATAGATAGACGATAAAAAATAGTTAAAAATGACCGCACATATTTATTCATAACTTTGTATTTAAATCATAAAAAATAGACCAAAATTTAATTTTTTTTAAAAAAATAAACGAACTGATGGGCTAGCCTGTTTAAGCCCGCAGACCAACCATAAGCGAGCCAAATCTTAAAAATAGGCATAAGTTTAGGCCCGCAGGCCCAATGGCCCGTTTGACACCCCTACCCTCACCTCCTCCCCTCACACATCTCCCTCTTCCCTTTACCATCTCTTCGGCACCTGCCCTTTGCCCATTGCACCGCTGCTGCCTCCTCCCTGCAACATCCTCCTCCTACCACCGCTAACTCATAGTGATCTACAAGTTCTTGTTCTTAACCACCACCTACATACAACCTCCAACTCAAAAGTCAAATCACAAACCATCAACAATCAAAACTCATAAAAATTTGGGGAAAAAATCATATTCACAACAATCCACAAGAATAAAATTTGAGACAACCTAGAAAATCAAATCTTTTAGCCAATTGTGTAAGCTTTACAAAGATAAAAATTGGGAAATTAATATGAACTTTTAGGTTAGATTTAACCAAAAAACACTATATGGAAAAAGTGGTTCCTCTCTCTTGGGCAAACCAAAACAAGGAAGACCCCATCATTGATGGCAACGATTCGTCACAAGGTGAGTGCCGCTAGGCAACGTGAAATAGGATTAATGGAGTTTTGTGTGAATGGAGAGCTCAGGGAATGCTAAATTCCGAGAGACTGAACAGTCCTCAGGGGAAGGATGAAAGAACCTACCTGAGAGAACTTGTGAGAGAGATTTTGAAAGAATGAGAGAGTGAGGTGGAAGATGATCATGAATTCTCTTGTATGATTTCATCAAATGGTGATCCTTACATATAGGAAAAGATTCTAAGAGAAAGCTTCAGAAATCCTACCCTCACAATCTATATTGCCAGCTCATAATTCTCTAGCTATTTCCTCCACTACCCTTTATGAAGTCTAACGGGAATCTTGCTCAACAAAGCATGAAAACAACTTAACTCCCCAATGTTATAGTACCAACTACCACCATCACCCACAATTTATTTAATTGAAATAGCTATAACAATACCCGCCCCTTTTTGCACATCCTTGTCCTCAAGGATGAAAGTGTGGGAAATTGTTCACCAAGGTATCATAGAACTCCTAGGTGGTTGTTGAGTCCGGGAGGTGCTTCCATTTAACTAAGACTTTGGTAGCTGCTTTCCCCTTTCTCTTCACCATTTTTCTCTCCAAGATCATCTTTGGCTCACGATTGTCTCGAGCTTTGGGGCTAAGATAGAGGCGCGGGAGTAAACGTGGCTGCAGGAACATTGTGGCACTTCTTGAGCTGAGAGACATGAAAAACATTGTGGACCAATGAATTTGGTGGGAGATTGGGTTAGTATGCAGCCTTGCCAATGTGATCCACTACTTGACAAGGGTCATAGTACTTGGGGGACAATAGTACTTGGGGGAAAACTTATGAACACTCCTAGGATGAAGGGAATTCTGTCGATACGGCTACAATTTTAGATAAACAAAGTCACCTACAACAAAGCAGCTTCCGTCACTTCTAGTGTTGTTGGCAGCTTGCACCATTCTATTCTAAGCTCTTCGGAGATGAAATTTCAGCAAACCAGCATGCTTTCCCTCTTGCTGAATGTCCTGTCCACTTCCTTGATCCTTGATTCCCCAGGAAGGTAAGGTAAGTGTATAGGTGGGGGCTGGCCATACATGACCTCATAAGGAGAGAAATTTGCTGCTACATGATGGTTGGTATTGTACCACCATTCTGCTAGAGGTAGCCATTTAACTTGGGAATGTGGCTTTTCAATGCACATACATCTCAAGTTAAGTTTCTAGGCATTTATTCACAATCTCAGTTTGGCCATCTATTTGTGGATGATATGTTGAGGATTTGTGCAATGCTACCCCCTGGAGTTATGAATAACTCCTCCCAAAATTTGCTTAGGAAAATAGCATCTCTGTCTGAAACTATAGTTTTAGGGAGGCCATGGAGTTTGAAAATATTCTGCAGGAACAAGCTCGCAACATCTTTTGTTGTATAGGGATGAGAAAGGGCAATGAAGTGGCTTGCCTTGCTTAGCCTATCCACTACAACAAAGATAAATTGTTTTCCATTAGAAGGAGGAAGTCCTTCTATGAAATCCATGCTTATGTCATCCCATATCCTGTTAGGAATTGGCAGAGGCTGTAATAGTCTCAGGGAAGCTGATAGATCAGGTTTGCAAGTTTGGCATGTTGTGCAATTTCTCACATAACTGCTAATATCTTTCAGCATGCCCTTCCAATAAAATAGGGATTTCACCTTGGCTGCGGTTCCATCTCTCCCTAAATGTCCCCCAGCAGAGGAGTTATGCAGCCAATGCACCATCATTGCCAATACACCAACTTGCCCGCCCTTCTCAACTCTTCATTGATCCATGTGAACTTTTCCTTGGAGTAAGGATTAGCCTTCAGTTCAGAAATTAGTTTGGCTAGTGAACTGTCCTTCTCCCATGAGGACTTAATTTGATTAAAAAAAGAAAATTAGGTATAACAACAATGTGGTAGAGGATTTGAATGGCGCAACAATGTCGAAGGCAATTGAAGGTTGAAGGAGAAGGGGCACGGTACTACTACGGGTTCGTGCACGATGCAAGTAACAAAGCATGATACTCTGAATCTTGTGCGGTGGCGTGGGTATGGTTGGTGTCGCAACCCTAACCACTTCCGTCGTCGAGCCATCTCTAGGATAAAACCATTGTGGACAACGAGGAGTTGCTAGATCTCTTGCTTCGCCTTCATCTCACTGATTCCAATTGCAACGTGGCTCCAAAGCGTCATGTCGAATGGTGGTGGAGGCATGGAAGGTTCTCAGATCTGGAGGTGGTGGGATTCGGTGGTGGTGAGTGGAAGAGGAAGGTGAGGGCGGGAGAATGGGAAAAGGCAGAGAGAGCGGTGAGAGAGAAGAGTGGGGGGGAAAATGTTTGGTTCAATTACAAATATAGTCTCGATGACTATGGTAAACCAATTTTTTTTTTCATTTGGTGCACCAAGCACCAACTGGAGATTAGTGCATTTAAGCCATCTCCAACGACTATATATGCATCATGGGAGTAAAATATATTTTTAATTTTTTTTTTTTGAAGATATATCTTAACGGGATTCTTGCTGCTTAATTTTACTGTGTTTCTGCGTCTTAATCTAGGAGTGAAGTTACATTAGAAATATTTTGTGGTAAAAAGTTTACTTTATTTAGATGAGCTTATTTATTATGAGGGAATAAATTATTGTTATCAGCAGTAGATAGAAGTTTTAAAATGGATCAGGTGGGCCCATTTGGATTGAGCCAGGTCAGGTCATTTTAAGTTATGTTATTTTTGGATTAATAAAATGTTAGTTCATTTTTATTTTGGCTATTTTTGGGTTGGTCCATGGGTTTATATTTTATCAACTTAATTTTTTTTAATATATATATATATACACACACACTAATTTAAAGTTGGTAAAGTTTGGTAATAAAGTGTAATTAAATTTTATTGGGTAAAAATAAAATAACTGATGTAATCCTCATTTTGATTATTAAAAGTGTAAGTTCAAGTCACTTTGGTCATTGAAATTTAAAATTTGACTTTTTAATTCTGAAATTGAAGTGTTTGGTCAAATTAGTCCCTCAATTCATTATTATTATTGTATTATCACATTTTCATTGATTTATCACATTAAAATGGACATTAACAATAATTGATACTGCAAATGAGTTGTAGTTACCCTTGAAATTAATGCAAATGAAGTTGTCAGAGCAGCTATGGTGGTAAATGAAGTTGCAATGTAGCTTCAAGTGTCATAACAATTATATTTTTAGCCTTTAGTGTTTCCACACGGTCTCTTTTGTTATCACATTATCATTTAATACAAAAAATTAGCGAAAACATGACAATAAAATAATGATAATGAATTAAATGACTAATTTGACTTACAACTTACAATTTCAATGATTAAAATGTCAAATTTTAAATTTCAAGGACCAAAGTAAATCAATCTTACCCTTTCAAGAATCAAAATGAGCATATTTCCAAAATAACTAGTTTATATAATAAAATTATTTTGGCTTAATTTTGAGTTGATTTAGATTAATTCTTAATTCCCAAATGTTTGAATATGGCTATATTACAAAGGAAATTATGGAAATGCATTTTGCATTCAATTTAATCAATATACAACATTCTAGAGCTATTTACAAAGACTTTGTAATTATCTTTCGTTTACGTAAGTTACATAACAATAAGATTATAATACTTTTTTTGACAATTGATAAAAAGTACAAACAATTTACATTAGGGGGTCAAACACTTGAAATTAGATGGACTAAATTTACAAAAATAAAATTTACATGAATGTAATTGTTCTAATATAAAGCATAGATAAATTGCTTCAAAAACTCAGTAATCATGAGTCTCCCCTGTATTCACTAACATTTTTAGGTTGCTTATGTTTTCATTAATATTCTTCTTATTAGATGACTCATTAATATTTAAACTTATTGAACAAGTACACATGTAAGGAAAAAAAAATAAGGGCACGTCAAATTGGTCAGACTATTAGGCTAGCCTGACGGGTTGGGTTAATTTAAATTGGGTTAAGTCGAACCAACTCAATTTTTTTTTCATATTTTCTTAGTCACATCCATATTTTTGGGTCATTCTGGCTCATTAGATTGAGCCCATTTCAATAGTTCTAGCAGTAGACATCTTAAGTGCACTTGAAAAAAATAAAAGTTATATTTTATTAGTAGATTAATTAATAGAAATGTTATTAAAATACAGTAAGTTAAGGACATGAATATTAAAATAAATTATCAATTTGTATATTTGTGTGGAATCACTACTAATTTTTTTTGTTCTATCGCTATAAGATCAACAATTTCATGGGTTGATATAAAATCATCATTTTCAATGTTTTCATAGACAGACCATACAGGTTCCCAACGTTTTTTTCTTCACATGAATACATGAGATAGTTTCAGACAGTTTCAGCTGAGTCATGTTCTTATATTTTTACTCAATACTTCCGTTATTTTTACTTTGTGAGCAAACACTTCCATACATTCTTCCATAACAAATTATTATAACTTTTCTGTTGTAAAAACCATAAGGAAAAAAGATCGCCACAATAAAATAGGTTCCCCGTAAATCGTATCAAATGGCAAATACATCCTTACTACTCGTGTCTCATGGTAGCTGTGTATGGTTCCAAATCGTAAATAAACGTGAAGTTAATACTTGTGTGTTTTGAAAATTCCTTTTGTTTAGTTTTAATATCTATCAAGTTATCAACTAATTAATGCATTTCACCATCAAACGTCCAAGTGGAAACTATTAGCGAAAATTAACATTGAAAAATAAAAATATTATGCTAACACATTTCAGAAGATACATATTTCATTCGTCAAACAAAAAAACAAAGGTGTATTTCAGATCTTTGGCACATCTATTTATAATCGCTACTTGGTTGGGGAAAAAATTGCTTGTTAGCATAATATTTCGTGTGACCCAAACGTACTAATTAACATTTCATAGTAAAATTTTCCAATTAGCACAAACTATGTAACTGCAAATAAAATACAAATCAACAATAATTATGCCCGTGCTTACATATTAGGATGGTTAATGCAATCACAGTATTGCTGGCCTGCTTAGCGCATGACCTAGGGTAACCACTGAAGAAAAACCTGACATGTGATTCTTAAAGCTTAAGAGAGAAATTGAATTCCGAGTGGCAAAACTGTGGCATTTGCACAAAATCTCAACAATGAAGGGATTAACAATCAATAAAGCTCAATAAATGCCGTAAGGGTTAAACGGTTTAAATTACTCTCACAAAACAAAAGATACAAAACAACGGCCAAATCAAGGATCCAAAAGCTCACCAAGTCCTAACTCATCTTCTATTCTACATGTCAAAAAGCAATGTCAGCTAAGCCCATGTTCTCAGTCGGGAAGTATTTGCTCACCGTCAGCATCCGCCTCAGTCTCAACCTTAGGCTTTGAAGGGCCGCCTGCTCCAGGGGCCTGCCTCTTCTTAATCCCGCTCACTACATCGTCAATCCGGAGAAGCATGCAAGCAGCTTCAATGGCAGTCTTAAATGTTTGTGCCTTCACATTGTATGCATCCCAGATCTAACATCATATTGGAACAAAACAGTTTCAAAGCTCCTTCGCTGACTTGCTTATCAAGCATATGTACATCACATGAATCAATAGAACATAATGCAAATCCAATGGAAGCAGGGAAGGGAAGCAATGGAAAATAAACGGGATTTATTTTGTGTAATCTATTCTGGAAACAGAGTAACTGAAACGTATTATCTTTTATTCTAATGTAATCTGAATAACTTTGGCAAAATGGTAACTGGTTGTCTTGGAATCATTTAAATGCTTAATAGAATAAATGAAAGCACCTTGGACTCATTCATGTCGGTGATGGCACCAGTGTTTCCATCTATGCCAATCCATGCATTCTCTCCATTTGCATGCTATAATAGCCAAAAATACAATGTAAAACATAATCAAAGAAAGAATCATCAACAGAAGTAAAAGCAAAAATTCTTACTTTTCCTTGTAGTGCAGTCATAGTCCTGATGACATTTACTCCACAATTTTGTGCCAAAGTACGGGGTATAGCCTCAAAAGCAATGGCAGCTGCTTCATACGGCCACTGCCCGTCAACAAGAATATGTGAGAACCAGAGTAAACTACTGCTACGAGGCAAAAATAGAACTTAGGCCCACCATAGAACTGAAAACCAATGGCAATATTACAGTTGTACTGACCTTCTCTATGCCTTGAACAGATGAACTCTTCTGCTTTAAAGTCGCTGATACAGTCAACTCTGTAGCACCACCTCCAGGAACAAGCTTTGGATTTTTTATTATATTCCTTGAAACAGACATGGCATCCTGTCAAGGGAACAACTTTCAGAAAGCAGTGACCAAATCGACATGCTCTTAAGTACAAATCAACAGCTTACCTGTAGGTTTCTCTCAACTTCACTTAAGAGATCCTTGCTAGGCCCCCTCAGCAGTACAGTACAAGCCTTAGGGTCTTTGCATTCAACAATAAATGCAAAGAACTCATCTCCAATTTTCTTCACTTCAAATAACCCAGCACCAGTACCAACATCAGACTCTTGTAATTCATCTGGTCTGTTCACAATAACAGCCCCACATGCTCTTGCAATTCTATTATTATCAGTTTTCCTCAGCCTTCTGATTGCACTAACCCCATGCTTGCTAAAATAATGGCATGCCAAATCACTGAGTCCCTTCTCTGTAATCACTAAATCTGGTTTAAACTTAAGTATCTGCATGCAGAGCTCCTCAATATATTCTTCTTCCATCTTCAACAAGAGACTCCAGTCTTCTTCTTTGAGCAGTTCAGCATTAGTTTGGTTTTCTCCCTTTTTATACTCAAGGGGACTATCAAGAAGAATGATACGAGGGTTAACAATCTTTCTCCTCATTTTGCCAGGTGCAACAACATCTTTGTTTATCATAACTCCTTTAAGAACTTTTGAATCCTCCAGCTGCCCACCAGGGACCTTCTCAACCTTAATATAATTTTTTATATCTACATCTCTCAAACCTTGGCCAAGATCAACACCTACTGTGGTAGTAGCATCAATAGCTAAATCCTGGAAGTTAACCAAAGTAAAATGTGAGACATATAACATATACAATTACTATCCTACTGTATAAAAACTGTAGTTATTTGGACTCACAGTACATAAGGTTCTAATCATATTAACACGTAGTAAATGAGAAATCTGAAGACGAGCTGAAAAAATTTTATACAGGAAGAAAAGAAAGTATACTAGAGTTATAGAAGTATAGGCGAGCCGCCTCAATTACTCCATATGCCCAGTTTATTACTATACAATAATGATCACTCAACCTCTTGGCTATACGCCGAAACTATAACATGAACAGTGAACAAACAAGTTGTAATTATCAAAATCAGAATATCAAATAAACTCTCAAGTTTTTTCATGGAAAATTTATGGTTGACAACTTATTTCCTTTCAAGTAACACAAAGGATTATGTCTGACCTTTTTTTTAGATTTGACGATATCCAAAAGCAAACCCATAATAATAAATAATAAAATATACAAAAGAACCAAGAGAACTACTTTGCCAATCTAGCCCAAAGAGTAGAGGATACTCACAGCAATTAAATCCCCAAATTGGCTAGTGAACTTGGTACCTATGCAGCTTTTAACTAGCCCCAGCATCGTAGCTCCTACAGTTTTATCCACATTAAGATTGTGTATCAGAGAGGAGATTAAATGGAGACAATTATGCATATGACAAAGAACAATTTCATTAAATGAAATAACCACAAAAAATTAAAAGGTATCTATCAAACATGAAGCCAAGAATCTTATTCTAGGCTCAAGCAACCAGCCAACCACCCTCTGGTGGGCAAATAGAGGCTGCACTGATGCTAATCTGCCTTTAAGCCACCTCAACTAAGTCATTGCAACGAGTCATTATCTTATCAAATTGACAAAACATAAAAACAAGGCTGATTAGTTCAATAGTTTAATTTTACTGTTGACTCATAGCATTTTCAATTTAGCATTATGTTACTATAAATTGCTAGGGGTTTGCAGCAATCCAATTCAATAATGGCATTGGCTAGGATCCTTTAAGTCCCAACTCTAAAACTATTTAAACAAACTGGTTAGACACTACTACAAATCAGAGTATCAGATCACTGTAAACTGTTGCAAATCATTTGAAAAAACAAAGGATGTTACACCAACCCTCCACCCACCTACCCCCCACCCAAACAAAAAAAAATCAATAAATCAGTAGCAGCAAACTTACGATCAGTAGCATCAATGGGCATTGCAATATTGTCAAGAACAGTAATAGCATCCTCCAGAGCTTTGTTATAAGCTGTAGATCACATAGTTGTAGCAGTCATCCAATCAAATCTAATATGTTTTTAGAAAAGAACCAGTGACTAATATAAATTACCTCGGCAAATAACTGTAGGATGATAATTCTTCTCAATGAAGGCTTCAGCAACATGGAGCATCTCACCAGCTGCAAGTATCAACAACATATTAAGGAGTGGAGAGAAGAAAAAGATAATGAATTGCCCGATAAATCAACTAGAGTGCACAACAAAATCTAGAATTCACCAATCATGACATGTTACAGACATGCAGAAATGCACCAAGGAATAATTGTCCTTCCAGTTTCAATGTCATAATCACATTGTTAACCATTTTAAAACAAGACTTCCATAATGGATCAACACGTAAAGATAACAAACAATTCATTACAACCACAACAACAAAGCCTTTTCCTACAGGTGAAAATACATTATTTGAAAAAAGAAATAAAATCATAAAGAAAGAATCAACATAAGCTTGAAACATACCAAGAATGATGACAGATGTTGTTCCATCCCCCACTTCTTCATCTTGGGTGCGGCTCAATTCAATCATAGACTGCAGGCATTCCAACAAGACAGCGGTATTAGAAGATTTCAAACCAGGCAGTAACAAATCCGTAAAAATTCTTTGCAGATCAGAGAGCAGTGCTTTCACAAAGGAAACTGTCGGCTGAGCAATATGTTGCAGTGTGCCAGTGTGTATGGACGGAAAGCAGGTATTAATTTAATATATATATATATATATATAGAGAGAGAGAGAGAGAGAGAGATACATCATACCTTTGCAGCTGGGTGAGCAACATCTAATTCACGCAAGATAGCATTTCCATCATTCGTAACCACAATTCCTATTAATTACAAGAAAAAATAATGGGCATCAGACAACTACATAGAAACATCAACCCATGCATGAAAATGAGCAAAATGTCAATCTATGGCGAACACAAAACAAAAGGAAATTTCTAAGCCAGAACCTATTCTTAACAATGCTCCCACACCATCCAAAAACAATATTCATTAAAAGAGACAACAAATTTCTCAGGTTGCAACACTGAAAACATAGATAATATTTTCTCTTCACAAAATAACATTGGAGAAGGGCATTACTTAGAAGAATCCTCAATAACATTAAGTTAAGAAATATTTTAAAAGACGAGAGCACTAACCTCCCCCAGCATCAAGTAGCATTTTTAACATGGACCTGGGTCCCAAAGTCGTACGAATTATATCAGCAACAGCCTGGCAGGCATCAACCATATTAGAAAGCCAAATGAAGAGAACCAGATATTGATTGATTAAAGTTTTGCCATAAGTACATACTATCTACCACAAGATTTACATTACTGACTCCATGAGATAATGCTGGATCGATGCATAGTGCCCCCCCCCCCCCAAAAAAAAAAGAGAGAGAGAGATAGGAGAAAACATGGGCATAAATAAAATAAACAGTTTGGAACTTTGGAATCGTAATTTAAAAACAAGAACAGCTCATGCAAAATATATGAGCACAGTCCAGACCCTACAAAATTTGGAAATAGAACCCTGTAAAGTACATATAAACTAGTAAAAGAAGAAGAAGAGGGTATTAAACGCATTACAGATACTTTTCCTAAATTACAGACAAGCTGGAAATAGAAAAATTGTTCTCAGAAGGATAGTAATCTTGCTTCATGAGTTTCTAACTTATATTCTCCAATAAAGTGTGTACACAGTTATATGTAGATCTAAGAACAAAATTAAAAAGAAAGACCAAACATGACCACTCTTTACAAACTCACAGGACACCTCAGTCAGTGTATGATATGATAGAATGCACCTTTTTCTGAGAAAGATGATAATTCAACCTATGTATGCGCTATGCAACTACCTCCCCTTCAGAACAACAGACACAAATTGCTGCAGAAAGCCTCTCTTATGTCTGTCTCTAGGATTCAGAAGTTAAGCTTTAGAAAAAAGGGGGGATCTTTCCATTGTAAAATGTCAAGAAGATAACCAAGGAAAAATCTAAACCAGCAGTATAATAATAGTTGGTAGCCTACAACATGCTGTACCTTTGATGCAGTAATATTAGCATGCTGCACCTTGCTTCCCGACTCACGCTTCAGAGAATCCTCTGCCCAATTATAACACACATCCGGCGATCAAATCAGTACACAAAACAAATATATTAAAAAAAAAAAAACAGAGAGAAAGACATGCTCGAAATGCACAACAGAAAACCTATCTTAATTTAATCAACAAATATCATGACCTTCATTGGACCACACATTAAAAAAAAATGAACAACAAATTAAAAAGCAAAAAAGTCAAGCAGAAATGATACATTTTTTTTTAATTTCAAATTAAAGAAACTTAAATTTTATTAATAAAAGAAATTACCAGAGAGGAATTTTAAAAACAAACTAAAATCGACGGCATTGTTTCCAAGTAATAGTTTCAAACAGATCAAGTAATTTCTCATGCTATACTACAGCTATTTCGGAAAACAAACAGAAAAAAAATATAGCAATGCTGTGTTGTTATGCAAAATGTGACGATCCAAATCCGTTTACGAACAACGAGCACAACAGAATGAAAGGAAGAACTCACTGAGAACAAGAACCGGCGACTGCATGATTTAGAGGCTGAAGATCCTGTTGAAGCAGAGAAGCAAAAAGTTAGAAGAAACTCAGAACTGCGAAAACGACACCGTTTTGATTGGAGTTAGATTAGAAAGTAGCAGATTCATTCAAGCATTAGCATAAGGGGAATATATACGTACGGATGTATGTATGTATGTACGTATGTATGTAATAATCGAGAGAGAGAAAAACGAAGGAAAGGGATGAAGCTATGAATCGGAAAAGGCTTCGCGGATCAGAAAGAAGAAATGATGGAGTTGCTTACGTAGATGAGGTGGTGGCGGAAGACGCAGAAGAAGAAGGAGCGTTAGGGCAAAAAAGAGAACGATAGGTTTGAAGTTGCAGTAACAGCGCAAGTAGCAGGTTGATGTGTAACAGTGAGAGAGATACTTTAGGGTCTTCCGCCAAAGAAACCCTCCTCACTTTCGGGCTTTCTCTTCTTTCTTTTTTTTTCTTTTTTTTTTTAATGGCTAAATTTTAGTTATAATAAATCTACAATTTGTTATATGAAAAAATTTATGTCACTTTCTTTACATGAAGATGATTTAGAGTTTTAATTTTAAATTTTATGATATGAGTTTGATGAGACCAGACATAAAGCATAAATGAAATAATTCTAAAATGAATAAATAAATAACTTTAAAAATAAATACGTCGTCTAAAATAAATCGTGAAGAAAGTCACTCACCTAAAAATGATTGACTGCTAAAGAGCACTAAGTTGGGAGCTCTTGACACCTTATGTGGGGGCACTGCTTCCCCACGAATAGAAAGCGAGAGGGAGAAAAAAAATAAAAATAACTGGAACGAAAAGTCTCACAAAAGTAGAATATTTCAAGTTCTTGAGTAAATTATAAGTCTAAACACTCACAGTAAGCTTCTATATATAGGGGAGGAGGAGACCCCTTTCTAAAGATGCATTCGATGTGGGACTAATTCCAGCGCCGTTGTAGCTCTCCCTGGGCGCTGTAGTGCACGCAACACGCCGCAGTGCTGTAGCACGCCGGCTTTCCTTTCTTCTTCTTTTTTTGACATATGAGGACTATGGATCGTCGCAATATAATCATATAACATGGAAGAATGTGTAAGTCTCTAATTAAGTAGGGCACCGCTGCATAAGACTTAATAAGAAAGATTAATTGATTAAACACTATCAAAGGAATGAGTGTAAACTATCTCTCCTGGCCAGTGAAATCATGGATTACTATAGTGATGACAGTCACAGAATGAGCTCATATCTTATTAGTTAGTAAACATGCCAAAAGGTTGTATGTTAGGGAGGTAGACCGTAGAAGCATCCAAAGGTTGATGTCGAAGCAGATATGTGGTAAGAAATGAAAAGATAAATGATTATGTTTATTATACTATGGAACGTGATAGATTAGATTAATGATGTGACTATGAAGATTAACAAAACATTATGTGATTGGTAACCACTTGGAGTAATTTTTTGAAAACCCCATAATTAATTACGCACGTTTACACCTTTTCACAATAATTTCGAGTGGTTAATACGATAAACGATGACACCTAGTTATAGGGGACGTGACCTACTAAAGACTTATCTTCTCACCCCCATATCCTTTTTCGTTGTCGTATTAGGGTGGATGGACGTTTACATGATTATGAACCTAGACAAAGTGACTAGAGAGTGGTCACATGACGTTGTATGAGCCACAGTCACAATGGTTGAGAGGGCTGTCACCACCATCATCTGAGGCACATGGCGACTACCATAGTGTCGTTGTATAGAGTCCCCTCGACCCTTACCGACGCTACTACTTCTCCTATCTAGGCAGATATAGACGATATTTGTACTAGCAGCATTTCAGATAGCTCCAAAGGGGGATTTTGATGCACCATCATCAGAGATAGGTCTTAGCGTGCCTTCTTGGGATGCTACCCTTTGGGCATACTTGGATACTCGCAAGTCTCAAGACTCCCATGGATATGCACATACATCTCTTAGTTCATCGATTAACCCTCCCGCCACCATGTTTATGTTTGGTAATATGTATTATAACTACTAAGTGTGGTAGTTGTAGTAGTGGTAATGCAACTCTCTTTTATATCTTGATTATAATATTATGAAGTCTTTGTAATGACTATCGATATCAATGCCTACTTATCTATGTTATGGGGTGTTATTATATTTGTTATTGCTAATTTTATGGTGCCTTGTACACTCAAATTGTTATTACTTAGTAGCAGACCATGCGGATTGGATATAGAAGCTCAATAATATGCAAAAATTGGTGGCTAGAGGTTTGGTATTTTTTGACTCATGAGAGAGTGTAATGGTAGGGGTAGAAATCGGTGGCTAGAGGTTTGGTATTTTTTGACTCATGAGCGAGTGTAACGGTGGGGGTACCTACAATGGCACTCTGATGCCCAAGTCAAGAAAGAAAGAAATTTGAATTAGAATGAATTTGTTACCTCTTGACACTCATTCATATCTTTTTATATATGTGAAGCCGTTAGGGTTAGGTCAGAACCTGCAATAGGGTCATTGCCCGAGGATAAGTTTGTTATTCCTAACTTCCTGGGATACCTATGAGTTTGGTATTCTAGATAATACGAAGTTTGTTAAGTGCATGTGGAATATACGCTTCTAGAAAATGTGAGATGTCACAGATGACGTACAAACCTCCCAGTTTAGTGATCCACAAGGGCTACTAGTTGGGCCTCGCCTTATTGGGATTAATTAATTCATAGATTTGGTCTATAATATTATTATTTTGTCAAATCAAGTATTTAATAAAGCAAGTATGAGTCAATGTAAAGCTAAAGTCTAGCAACTAATTATGTTATAGTATAACTTGAATTGTAGTATGTAAATTAGAGTGTTACAAGATGCTCCCCTTACTTCCTGAAACATGTAGTAGCTATTGTAAAATTGAAGGCTAAAAGAAAAATCTAATATGGTTTTACACCCCCTCACCCATTTGCTTCTCCTAATCCATATCTCCCATGCAACCCCTCATATTAACTAACCTTACTCCCCATATTACCATTTAGATCCCCTCATAACAAAATCTTTTCTCCTCAAGGTATGTTGTGAACTAAGCCTTTGAAATCCTCCTAAATTTTTATTTTTGATGCTCCTCTAATCCTACCTATGGTAGGTAGGTACTAATAACATTAAATGTTTCTTGTTCAACTACAAATTTTAACGTTATAATCCTATCTCTTAATCTTTTAGCATTTACAACATCATTTTTCCAAAACATATCTACAATTATGTCTTCACCATTTATAGATTTTTCCTTACTCGAGCTTAAATCCAGAAGTATCTAACTCCTTATACTTCTATCCTACTCACTTAGTTTCTTGTAACCACATAAAATTAATCTTTCTCGTAATCATGAAGTCAACTATTTCCATTGATTTACCTGTAAGTGTGACTACATTGAGAGTACCAAAATGCATCATGGTTCTCTAAATCAGGTTGGATCGGCTGATTCACCAAGTTCAACCGTGAACCATTACTCATGTCGGTCCAGTCACGCCTTGAAATCGTTTATTTAAAAAAACCAATTTCGAACTATGTTAATTGGTTGAACCAAACCGGAAAGCTAGTTCTATTCATATAAAAAATCAACTTTTTGGATGAAATTAAATTGAAAAACTTAACTTGTTGGCCCGAGCCCAACTTATAAGTCAAACACCTGGCTCTCACTAACATGAATAGTGTACCAATAAGTGTTTTATAATGGTCTTCGATGTGAGACTCAAAAGCATAGATAGATAGTGAGATCAGATGCCCACCACCAACCACTATCCGAATATGATTTCATTTCTTCTTAAAACATTAGAGACTAAGCGCTTGAAAGAGAACATATATGAACAAGAGATATATGTCTAGAACATGCTCAACATCACTGGAATCGATCATCTGCAACTCCTACCTAACTCATTCATTATTTTTGTGTTCAGATCTTCCTTCCTAATTGGGTGTGCTATAACATCCCACTTTTCCTTTTCTGCAGACACCAAATCAATTCTTCTTAGCCATCAGAGTTTAGTGGAGTGTCTAAAGTCTGTGGTATATATACCTTTACGGAGGAAAATATTACAAATACCTTAGATTAGCCCAAACCCTCACTAGAAAAATTAGGAGATCACAGAAAGACGATCAGAACATTTTTCGGACGACCGTACGCGAAGCACCCGGACAACGTACCACAAAACTCAATCAAACAGGACTGGAAAGTGGGCCCCACGGCCAAGGAGAATCAGCTCTCTCATGTTTTCTCTCTCCTCACCACAACCACACATTTTGGTCAAAAGTCAACACATGAGTCATCAAGCTTATCCTTTTATTTTATTTTTTTCCCTTTTTCTTTTCCAAACAATTCATGTGGCCCAAAATAGACAAGACCATTTAGCCCTCAAGGCTATAAATAGCCCTCCATAACTCTTCAGTTTCACACTTTCTCATTTCCTAAGTCTTTGCTCAAATCCGTCAGTTCAGAAACCCTACTGTTACGCTGTCGAAAACTGGAGAGCTAGACAAGAGAGCCACACACTCTAGGGAAACTTCATCTTACCCTCCTAACCATCCCTAAGACTCCAAGAAAATGGGTAAACCTAAGCTTGCTCACTTCCTTGTGGCTTCTATGTGATTGTTTTGCTTGTATGCTCATATTATGTCTTATGTTAGAAATGCTAGGTTAATGATGCATAAAGGATTTTGATAGGTTTTCTGAGATGGATAATGTTGTATTATGATTGTTGGAACTTATGGAAAAGCCCTAAGAAGTGACCATGGGAAAGGGTTGAAGGAAAAACAAGAAAACAAAGGAGGAACTCTAGGTCACGCCCAGGGCGCTGAGTGGCCCCAAGGTGGCGCTGAGCGGCCTCAACCATGGTTTCCCATGGAGACCTGGACAAGGGTGACTAAGTGAGCTGGGAGTTCTCGGGGTGTTGCACAACCCGGAAAACTCTAGGTCACGAAGCTAACCTGAACAAGGGAATAAATTTTTATGAAATTTATCTTAGGCCGCATGTTTCCAACAAACATTTATCTGTATGACTTATGTGTAAATTGGAATGTGATTATGTGTTATGGTAAAGCATGAATCATGAGGACCCGGTCCTTGTATGATTTAGGACAACTGTAAAGAACTAGAGGTCATCACTTACTGACTAAAAAGCTCATAATTGAACATAGGGAACATGGGG
Source organism: Nissolia schottii (assembly GCA_003254905.1). Taxonomy (NCBI): domain Eukaryota; kingdom Viridiplantae; phylum Streptophyta; class Magnoliopsida; order Fabales; family Fabaceae; genus Nissolia; species Nissolia schottii. The sequence continues at coordinate 332,794 of QANU01070688.1, read as the reverse complement.
AGATGCTAAAGAAAAAGATAAGTGTGAGTTATGGTAGTTGGTACAAAAAAGTGGTGACAAACACGGTAAAGGGTATACGTGAGGGCGGCCCCTCGCCACCTGGTAAGGGGGTGGAGTTTTGTTGCCTCGAGGAACAGACAGTGAAGGCAGGTTGTACATCGCCATGGGGATGACGGTCCTGAGGTTTATGAGGGAGTTTGGGCATGTGTCGGTAATGATCCCATGCCTGGTGCGCATGATGAATGATACCATGCCTGGTGCGCATGATGAACGATACCATGCCTGGTGTGCATGATGAATGGTCCTATGCATTGATATCGTGCCTAATTGGCATAATGATCAGTTCCTTGTATTGATACCATGCCCTAGTGTGCATGATGAACGATCCTACGCAACATATACGTGATGAATATTTGAGTCCATGTGTGTGCATGTGTCGGTATCTGTGGTTATGTTACTTAGGTGTATAACGGTCAAGACTAGAAAGCACGAGAACCTAGGAGTAAGTAAAGCAAAATTAGATTCCCTAATCACCTAGTAAAGTAAATAGAGCTACTCCGGACCTAGTCAAAGATAATAATCAGTAGGAGTTTAGTATGCATGAACACGTAGAGATCTCTTGAGTGGCCTGGAACATAACCGAGAAATGAAATGTTAGTTACCGCTAAGGATTCTCACTGAGGACTAAGAGTTCTCACCCTCACCGTTATGGTTCCAGGGGTGCAAAGCGAATGGATCGACGAGGCAGATACGTGGTAAGGCGACGGATAGGCCGCAACAAGATTGCTCCGGAGGCAACAGAAGGTTCACCTAAGCATTAAGGCGATAGATGTTTTGTATGATGTATAAGATCTAGAACTTTGTGAATTATGTGTAATATTTATTAGTAAGCCAATATGTGATTTTCTGTTGGACCTTGTATTTGTAAAGATAAATATATATACACTCTTTGTGTGTAACTTCAGCTAGCCTCCTAAATTGCTTAAGATGCTAGCATTTGTTATATATGTTTCCTTGATCATGCACGGCTCCTAGTTTACAAACTAATAAAGCAAACGAATGATTTCCAAAATGATCCATATTTTCGAGTAGGACATATTTGCAAAGTTGAAAGTAGGGGTTAGAAGTAACCCCACCAATGGAGATAACAACCTTATAATCAGTGTTACGACTATAACATAGATTGAAAGTAGGGGGTGTTACATGTGCCCTTTACTTTACTTTTATTCTCTACAGTTCTAACTTTAGTGCAATTTCCAAAAATTACATCTCTTGAATAAAATGTTTTTCTATTGTTTGATAAATCTTGTAAACTATTATAGTGTGTATATAACATTCCGATTTAACCCTCGGTTTAACCGATTGAACCAATAAAACCTATAACTCGTTCCTTATCTGTTTTAATGCTCGATTTGGTTTAGAGAACCTTGAAATGCATCATTTCCCTGTGAACTAACTTATTTACCCATAACCATTCATGAAAATGTGGGAACTCTGGCCTATTTTTCACTATATCTGGGCATCAATACAGTAGCTCTTGATCATCTGACACTATACTCGAGCTATACAAAGCATTGTTTCCAGGTAACAACTTAGCATTATCACTAAACCATCGTTGATCTATGTCATGAAGATTCGACAAAGTTTCACGTTAGCTATCGATGACCTAACACAAGCCTTCTCTTTTACCTAGGCTTTGGATCGACTATGAAAAGATTTTCAACAATGCATAACATAGACAAGGTTTGATTATATGATACATATGATACTAAGCATATACTTTACACAGGAGATGCAAAAAAATATAAGGTAAACATGTAATAATTTATATATTCATAATCATTTAATAGATTTAATTGATTCATTTTTTTAAAATAACTATTTCCTTATAAATGTGCTTATATATTATAGCGTTAAATATTTTTTAGTCCTTGTAAAATTAAAAATTATGCGTTTGGTCCCGAAAATTTTTTTTGTTAGGAATTAGTCCTTGAAAAAAGATTTGGTTGGTTTTAGTCTTTACTGTTAGTAGGAGACGTTATTTGCTGATGTGTCCGTTAATTGTGCCACGTGGCACGTCACGTGACAAACCCATCCACCCATGACCCATGACCCATGACTCATGTTCATTTAAAAAGAAAAATTAAAAAAGAAAGAAAGAAAACCTAAGCCCCAGATTCACCCAACCTTCTCAATCTAAAACCTCCCCTCTCAACGACTTCACCTTCTCTCTTGACAATCACTCACTCTCGATGACCATCGTCTCTATGTCGACGACACGAGATGGCGACCATCTATCTCTGCCTTCGTCTATCCATCCCTCTCTACCTTCGTCTCTCGCTCTCTCTCTCTTCATCAGTCCTCAATCCTCTGCATGCAACGACGACGTCTTCGTCATGTGTCTCTATTATCCCCGTGCTGGCGGCGTCATCCTCATCCTCTTCAGTAGCGCAGGTTCTCACTTTCTCACTTTCTCATGCAACTCTCCCTCCTTGAAATGCCAAGACAATTTGTGGGTAATATTTCTACCAGATTGAAGAAAAATACTAAGTTATACATATGTGATAGAAATAGGGTTTCAGTGAGTTAATGGTGTTGGCTCCTCAAATGCCCTAAACAAGGTGATGCCCTAATATTGGGGGTTGTAGTTTTGGAAGGTTTATGCACTGAACAATGTGTGTATTAGTGTGTGTCTGTATATTTGTGTGTCATATGAGCGTGAGGTTTAGGGGCAATTCTCTATGGGGGTTGAGGGTTTTCTATGTAAGTTGCGATACTATTGTGTGTATGGGTTGCAATATGCTGGTGTGTGTGTGGTGTTCTTTGGATGTGAAACACTGTCTATGTATGTTATTGTTGTGGTATGGTGTGTTGAGTTGTGTGTAATTGTGAGAAGGTTGGGTGAATTTGGGGCTTAGGGTTTCAGATTGAAGTCATCAAGATTGAAAGGAATTCTTTCTTTCTTTTTTATTTTCTTTTAAATTAACATGGGTCATGGGTGGGTTAGATTTTGGCTGGATGAGTTTGACACATGTTTGTCACGTAACGTGTCACGTGGTACATTTAACGGATACGTCAGCAGATAACTTCCCTTATTAACAGCAGAGACTAAATCCAACCATTTTTTTTCAAAAACTAATTTCTAATAATTTTTTTAAAGAACTAAACATAATTTTTAATTTTATAGAAACTAAAATCATATTTAACTTTTATTATACGTATGATTCTGTTTAAAAAAATATTATACTTATGATACTTAATATATATTTTACACACACGATGCAAAGCAAGTAAATTCATAACTACTTAATACATTCAGTTAAAGGTTTAATTTTTTTCTAATTTGTATCATTTTTGTGCATTGCTCATATTAAAACACCAATTCACAATTCCGTTTTTTATATAATACACAAAATAAGAAGTTGGCATCTAAACCTACCACCGATCTCAAGGTCAAACATTAAAAAAATAAAAATACAAAACCAAAGTAAACAAGAAGACATAACATTAAAAAGAAAGACACAGAAAAAGATGCATAATTTGAATCTCTAAACTAATATTCCATTATGAAAGCTTTCGTTCCCCCAAACATCTATACCTGCATCTGGAATAATTGCGTAGCAAATGAACATTGGTTTATCCATCAATATATACCCATACGCAGAAACATTTATTTATTTTTTCAAAACCAAAAGTAACAATATAATGACAAAAAAAAGCAACCACTAAAAAAATCAAAAGAGAAGATAAACTTGGCCGTGGATTTTACTTCACTCCAAAGAAAGTATCATTATAATTTCCCTATATTAATTTGTGGAAAATATCATTGAATTGGAATTTGAAATAATTACAAGAGAGAGGTGGAAAAGAGAGGAAAGCGGGAACCAATAGGGTAAAGCCGAATGCATGGCATGCATTTATTACTCAAACACAGAAAAGACGAAAAAAAATAAAGGTGTCTCGGTTTTTTATTTTTTTATTTATTTAAACTGACCTTGGTTAAGTTATGTGTATTTCTTTAAGATAAGTGAGATTGAGATTTGAATCCATAATTATGGGGGTATTATCCAAATCTTTTGACAGATACTAAAATGTCATAATTATAATGTATAATCAAATAATAACTTATAAAATTAAGTAAATCTCAAAAATGTAATAAATGAGACTAATTTAAGTCATCTTTTAAAAAAATATAAATAATTCAATTATATTATATTTAAATTAAATAAGTGATTATCACAAATAAAATAAAAGAAAATATACAAAATAAAAAAGTAAAGTACTATGCACACGGTTCTTGATATATTAATGATTAATTCTCGTCAGTTCCACAAATCAATGTTCATAAAAAGGGATTGCTGTTTATTAACTAGAGATTTTCAATTAACATACAATTCACCTAAGAGATCACGATCGCATTATCCAATGAATTAACTAGTACACACGTTAATAACCTAGATCTCAGTCTTAGCTACCTATGCTAATTTTTAACCAATTGCACAACTTAATCTAATCAGATTAATCCCAAATTCCCTTTATCGGCTTGGATAATTCTCATTTACCAACTTAAATTACCAATCCTAAGAAATCATGATTTAACAAGTCTTGCGATTGTCAAGATTCAGCAATTTAGAATTATTCATACCTAATAACATGCAATCGTTGTGTTGTTAATTAGAAAATAATGAGAGATAATTATGAATCATGCATTAAGCACATGAACCTCAATTTAATCCTAATCCTAAAATTATCACATGCAAGGTATTAGAAAATTAATCCTCCATAAATGGAGGATACAAACTCATAAATTAAATAAAGAAGACAGAAAAAATAAACGGAGAATTAAAATAAAAGAACCATAATAAAGTTGAATAAAAGGTTATGCTTTAATTTGAGAACAAGAGAGAGGAAGCCCGCATGTCAATGTAAATGTTTCAAAACCTTGAATCTATTGAATAGAAAAGCTAAAAAACTACTAACAATAACTTAAAGTGTAGAAAAATAAAGGGAAAAATGTAAAAAATAAAAGTGGAGACAAGTAATGAGAAAATTATGCTTTCTGCTCTTTACTCTAGGTCTATTTATAACTTCAAAACACTAAAATTAGGGTTCAGAATAACACAGATAGCGAAATTAGCTTCAGATGAATGCTACAATGACTACAGAAGGCTACAGTGACACGACACTTCTTCGGCTTTGTAGCGTTGTGTGAGGGCTACAACAATTTGACACTTTTGCATGTCGCTGTGGGGATACAATGTTACAATAGTTTTAGAGACCGATTTTACCTCTATAGTCTCCACAAAATTTGTAGATCTTTCAATTCTACATGAAATAGTTGTCTCGTTTGGACTTCAGATGAAGAAGTTATGCCCTATCTTTGTGACAACTCTAATATGAAATTTTAACGTTACTATTCTAAATTATGAGTTAAAAATGACCAAGTAGACAATCGATTTAGCTTTTTGGCTCTTAATGAGAGTTGTAGAGCTTTCTCTTAGTTTTACTAAAATATAAGACTTGAAAGAAATGCATGTCTACAGCTCATGTTATAACTCAAATACATAAACAACACTTTAAAGTTATGTCTTAGCTCATTTTTCACCTCCTTTTGTACCGATACTTGATCCCTATGACTTTAACAACTCAAATAAGAGAAGTTAAATGCATAGACTACTCAAGATAAATAAAAACATTTAAAATTAGTCCTTTAAATTACATTTTTCTCAATTAGCACAAAAAAATAATAATTTGCAAAGCATAATAATTAATCATATAAACCATACGTTTTTAGAATGTAATATTCAATTATGAAATAATAAAATGGATTGTAAAGCCCTAATCATCCCTCACACCATTTCTAGTAGCTTTTTGGTTAGGTTTTGTTAACACATGCTATACTTTTTTTGGGTTGAATGCATATATTTTCAACGTAGTATGTAATATGGAATTAATAATAAAACCATATTAAATAAAAGATGCAAATAGTTATTACTTTGAGAATCTAAATTTAATGACATTTAATATTGTTACTTTAAATAAACAATAAATTTTTTATTTAAATTAGTGGTAGCAACAGTACATTCACCATCAATTGATACATTTTAAGCAAGATTAACTCATTACACAGACAAATTTATTGACAATATAATTGAGGTAAAATGACTAATTTTCTTTTCTCCCTTTCACATGACTCAAATATGAAATATTATTTAAGGTTAAATATGTTTTTAATTTTTGTAAAATTAAAATTTTTGTGTTTAGTTTCGGAAATTTTTTTTGCTAGAAATTAGTTCCTGAATTTTTTTTAAATAGGTTTTAGTTTATATCGTTAGAAAGAGATGTTAAGTGTTGACGTGATTTTTAAATGTGACATGTAACATCATTAACTATATCACATGACACCATTAAATTTGCCATGTGGCACGTGACATGTGGTGCCATATAACACATTTAACAGTCATGTCAGTAACAAATTTTTTTAAAAATCAAACACACAATTTTTAATTTTAGAGAGACTAAAAACATATTTAAATCTATTATTTAAAGAGAATAACTTATTAGTCACTTAAAAAATTAATTATTATTAGTCAATGTGAGGAGTGTGCTTATCTTGGTCCTTTAATCAATAGTTTTAAATTTGAGTTTGAGAATGAAAAAGATTTTTCTTGCTGAAAATTTTTTATGCCCTACATAAAAACCTACAGTAAGATCATGTCGAATTGGTCAGGTTTTTTGCTGGAACCCATATATTGGTCATTCAATGAAGACCAAACTAAATAAATAATTATTAACAATGTCATCTTCAAATTTTATTTTCTTAACATAAGAAAAAATTAATTTTGATATTCTAACATCTAAATATATATATCATCACTTAATTCTTACACTCACTATTTTAAACACCTCGCAAATAAAACATATTATTGAATGATGATAGTTTAAAATTTCTTTATACTCGGAGTGCATTAAAATTAAGTCCATAATATAAGAATACAAAACAAGAAAATTATTTTAACCGAGTTAAGGTTTTGGACCCAATCCTAGTCCTAGGAATGAATCCTAAGCTTATATGACCAAAAGGACTCACGCGCACTTGACCATGTCACAGTGCGACCGTACACACATCCACACACACTCTCACACACATTCATTCACATATTCATCACTCTCCTCTTTCATTTCCACAACCCCTTTTGTTTTTTTCTGTTGTGTGTTTTTTTTTTCTCCACCTTCTTCTTGTCTCGTTTTTATTTTTGCTCTTGCTTGTTCTAGGGTTTCAAACTCTCAAAGTCTTTCCCAATCTCCAAAATCCGAGAGCAAATTGAATCCCAAGCTTCCTCCTCGATTCCAAATTCGATTCTCTGACCCCTTCTCCCTCGATTCCCAGCTCCCATTTTCGCTTGGAATTTCGTGCTGAGCGATTGCTATCTTTCTCTTTGTTGGGTTTGATGCTTCAAATTTGCAATTTTGATTTGGTTGGACTCGGTTTTGGGTAGCTGAAAATAACGAATTTTGATGCACTTTTTGAAGTGTTATAAGGTTCAATAGTGAGTTGGAAATGATGAGGGTGCTTGTGAAGATTAGAAATTTTTTTAGGAACCCTAGACAGCTGTGTTAGGCACATGATAATTGTCGATTGATTCGGGGTGCTGTTTGGTTTGTTGAGGGTGATTTGGATTGGAGAAGAAGGGTATGGAGAATGGTTATGATGAGAGATTGGCTGATAAATTCTCAGCCTTGGGGATTAATCAGCATGGTCAACATCAACAACATGTGCATGATCAATCTAACCTTTCTGCTAACAACAACGATAACTTGTATCAGGTTATAAAGGCTGTTGAAAATGCTGAGGCTATCATTAAGCAGCAGGTACGTTGGTCTCAACAACGCTAGCCCTTTTTTAAGTATGCTTGATTGGGTGGTGTGTTCATGTTCTTCATCATTAGCATAACAAGTTGTGTGATTAAGGTGTGTTGCCTCGTGGTTGAAGATTTTGGAAATTTTGATTCTAGCTTATTTAATCGGATTATGTGCTGTAGTACTTGCTTGGCACTTATTTTGCTGACATGTCTTTAACAAATGATAAGAGAAAGAATCTATTTTTTTCTATGATCGGAGGCTTTATTAGTAGATATAGAGTAGCCTTGATTGGTATGAAAATATGATTATAGCCTTGATTGATACAAATATGAAAATATGGCAAAGTTACAGCTGTAGGTTTACTTTGGTACAATGAAATGGTGGCATCTTTCATGTAATATCATTGTAGATAGGATACTGAGGATGCTACTTGTTGATTTGGACAGGTGGAAGAGAATAACCGGCTTAGGTCTGAACTTCTGAGTAAAATTCAGGAACTGGATAAATATGTAAGTTGTGTAACGGTAGCTGTTTGACTTATTGCATATTGGTTATGACTGAGTAAAGATATGATAATCCCTTTTGTAAATATTTTTACATATGATTGTTTGGTTGTTTGCACAATTCTTCGGTGATTCTCTGTTCAGTGAATCACACTTATGCTTACTATGGTAGGAGTGGCTAGCTGGAGCTTTTTTAGTAGAGGTGACAACATTATTTGGATTTCTATCTTATATTACTGATATATGGAATTGAGGATGGGGACCTCAGAACAAAGCCAAGATTTTGTGTGTAATGTATGCGAGGAAAGAATAAATCCCTTTCGATTGAAGAGATGACAGAGTTTGGAAGATAGGTGATCTTCCTTAACATAGAAAGTGAACATAAACAACAAAGAGAAAAGAAATCATCGATGGAGCAAAGATGTCCAATCCCTTCACATATACTAGGATTGCATTTTATGTTATGGATATGCTACTTAGATAGTAGCAGAAGTAATTTTGAAAGTGAAATTTCCATAAATAATTAATCAGACTAATAAATCAGTTTATCCTATCAGAGAGAAAGTTCAAATGTTCTTGTTGATGCATTCATTTCCAATCTTATCTTTTCTTACATGGAAGATTGTCAAAATTGACTCACCTAGTAAGATTGCATGGTGTTATGGTCCTTTGCTGGAGCTCCGATCTTGATTCGATCCACTAACTCAATTTGTTTGGATCTGGTAGGATCGTCTGGAAGATTGTGATTGGTGAGACTGGACGATTTTTGCGTCCTGGTTGAGCCCCCATTGAAGTGGCAGAACCCATTTTTGAGGGAAAAAACCAAATCTCCCCCAAACCCTAAGCAACCCATTTCCTCATCAGAACATCCCTTGCAGGAGCCCTGACCTTGATTCTACCCACTAACTCGATTTGTTCGGATCTGGTATGATCATCGGGAAAGATTGTGGGAGCGGTGAGATCGGATGATTTTTGCATCTTGGGCAAGCCACAATTGAAGTGGCAGAACAACCCATTTTTGAGGGAAAGAACCAAATTTCACCCAAAACCTAGGCAACCCATTTCCTCTACAGAATGTCCGATTGGCCACGTCTTTTATTCAGTTTGTGTGGGTGCTTCGTTTTATGAATGGTTCGGTTTCTGTCCGTTAAGGCTCCGTTTTATATTGTTGTTTGGCTCTGTTTTGTCAATGTGTCGCATTGCGATGCTTCACTTTTTTGTGTCAATGATGGGGTGCTTTTGTTTTTGTTTTTTTTTTTTTCAACTGTTTTTTTTTTTTACTTCTTTTGTTTGGGCCTTATGGGCTTCATATGTCCATTATATTATGCTAACTCAAATGAGTTAGTAAATATTATCTGACCAAAAAAAGAAGTTAGTAAAAATTAGAGTTTAATTAAATGTCTCATAATTTCAATATTTATTGACTTTTCTGTTATACATTTATATTTTATTTATATATGTTATATATTCTTCTTCTTCTTCTTAGGATCTTACTGTTCATGTTATCTTCCGTTTTACAATTTAAAATTCTCCTTCTGATCCTGTGTTGGATCTCGATTTTGACAACCTTGCTTATATGTCCACAGATCCATCTCAGCATTCTTATCCTCACCGCACATTTTTTTTTTTTTACCTCTTGTTGGCACTTCACTTCTCAAAATTCACTTTGATAGAGTATTACTGGCCTTGTATGCTTTCCTTTGACCTTGAATTGCATATTAGTTTTAACTCTGAATCATATCTCTGCGCTATGCATTTTCCCAGCTAGAATCCTATGTGTGACATCCCATCATTATACCTACCACTTTGTAAGATGGACCCATGGTTATTTTTGGACTTGAAATGGTTACCGTTGTGGACCATCAAGGCAACTATGTGAATTTGTCAGTAGGAGTAGTTCTTGTATTTGAATAACTTAATATTACCAGGCATATGCAGTATTGGCACTGTGCGGATGGAAGAATTCAATTTTGTGCTTCATATGCAAATCAAGATGTCTAGTTGATGAAGTGTTATTTTTCCATGAACTTAGATTTTAAAACATTATCCTCTGTCTGTATTTTGATGAAGATTTTTTCCTCTTTCTGTGATTATGACATGAAGAAAATGTACACTTTTTATTGGCGATAGAATAAGAAATATTATTCAAGGTACAAGTAAAAAAAGTGTACATTTGGTTTGGCAGAATCTGATCAATGCAATTTACGGTTTTGACAGAAACAAGGTGAATCAGCGGATCAAAAATCTGGTTTGGTTGCTCCTTGGCAGGAGCAGGGTCATGGACCTTATGATACTCGTCAATCAGCTCAATCATCAAGTAATCTAGAATATAGGCTGAATGGTACAGGACATCTCTTTTTTGCTTTACTTAACTGGTAAACTAGTCACCCACCAATAACAAACTCTAAAATGATGCAGCCAGAAATGAGGTACTTAATCATTCTGAGAACAGTCACGTAAATGGGACATTGAGTTTACAACCAAATGACCAGCGGCCTGTGGATAATGCTGGCCCTTCTCAGATGTCGTCGCCATCTACAAGGTCAATCTCTCCAAGCCGGTATGTGGTATTGAATATCAAATAAAAATTATAATGCCGGAGCTGCATTGTACTGCCATATTTATTCTATGTAAAAGTAGTGTCAAAATAGGATTTGTGTAATTTTAGAAATCTGTCTTTGTCTTAGGCATCTACCAGAAGGAGACTATGATCCCCGGTTCAGTTCGCCTGGGCAAGGCTTGATGCCAATGACTGAAATGAATAATTCTAATACCCTATTGAAGCAGGTACTGCCTTTAATTCTAAAATTTCATGTTTTATCATTGCTTGTTTTATGGATTCATACATGTATCTATGTAGGATCTGGCCATTAAGGTACGAGAACATGAAGAAGAGATCACACAATTAAGGAAACATCTTGCAGATTATTCTGTAAAGGTATAAGGCGTAAATAAAATATTTTCTGTAAGTGTTAGTTTGTTTTGCCTTGGTGTCCATTATGGTGACCAAAGATTTTTCCTCAGCAGGAAGCACAAATACGCAATGAAAAATATGTCTTGGAAAAGCGCATTGCTTATATGCGTCTGGTATGCATGAAATTTGTTGAAGTCCTTGTGAAGTTCCTTAAGCATCTTTACCTTTTTCCCTTTCCTTTTATATGTGATTGGGATTGAGCTCATATAAATTATTTGTAATATTGTTGCTAGGCCTTTGATCAGCAGCAGCAAGACCTTGTAGATGCAGCATTGAAAGCTTTATCGTATCGACAAGACATAATTGAAGAAAATATACGTCTTACATATGCATTGCAGGTTATTTTTCCCACTTGTTATTGGTGTATGTTGAGATTTGCATGATAGTTGGGTTGCACTAAATACTTTTGAATGAATTTTCATGGGCAGTGACTTGTTTCTGTTGGGTTGTCGAGAATGAATTCTTAATTTTTCACCTTTTCTTTACTTGTCAGGATGCTCAGCACGAAAGGTCAACATTTGTTTCATCTTTGATGCCTCTTCTTGCAGAATACTCTCTGCAGCCATCTGTTCTTGATGCACAGTCGATTGTTAGCAATGTCAAGGTGAGGTTTGTTTTGTTTCTTTAGGAAATAAGTAATGCTGCTACCCTTCCGTAGTCACTTTCAAGTATAGCACACGAATATGAACTTGGATGTATTCAGCACTCTCTCCTTCCTCTTGTGGGGTTTGCTGCATAGAGGAAAAACCTTTGAAACTAAAATATGGTGAAGTGGGATTTTAAAAGTGTAGTCAAAGATATGCTATGCATCTTGGGGTACCACTTACTAGACAACCTATAGGCACATAAAAATCAATGAATATGGGCCATCTTTGAGATTAGTAATTCTTAGCTTTTTCCCATAATGTGTTTTTTATAACTGAATGGGGAAAGTTAAGAATTGATATTTGATTTGAGAACTTTTTTATCAAGACTTGTGACTGGGTTTCATTTGCTCATTTTTATTCATCATGGATTATAACACCCCTTTATACTTTCTTCTCTGCTTTTTTACAGCCACTAAGAACAGCAAGCCCTATATTTTCTTGGGCTCTTTCCTTGTTGTTAAAGCCTCCAAACTGTTTAGTTTCACTACTTTGTGGAAATCTGAGAACAGTAATATTGAAATTCGAATGTCGTGTTTATTTGGAACTTCTGATTACCTTTTATTTTTAGAAAAGGTTAAAATCAAAATGCTCAAGAGAGAGATTTTGGCGGAAAAAGCTTTTTTTTTTAGTTATTAGTTTTTTTTTATTGCAACTACCACTCAATATCCAAACATCCACGTCTTTTTTGATCTCCAAAACTCAATTTTACTGCTTATACATTGAATGTGAAGGTAACTTTATACAAGGAATGTATGCATTTAATTTTTTTTTTTCCAATTTTAAAAAATATGATCTCTATTGATGTGGGAATCTTAATGGAATGAAAAAAATTTTACAACAATATTTTCTTTCGCTTCCATTCCCTGTTGTGGGGTGTAACCAATTTTAAGCAGTGCCCGCTATTTACGCGTAGAAATCTATTGAATCTCTGTACAAAAGGTCATGCTGGTGATACTGAAACCTGTCCTTTATCTGAATTCTAGGACCACATGTATCTTGAATTCTCAGAAAGTTTTGCTTTTTGGCAGGTTTTATTCAAACATTTACAGGAAAAACTACTTCGCACTGAGGTATGTTGGGCAGACACTTGGGTGCACTAAATTTCTGTAGGGTAATTCAATAAAATTTGTACTAAAGGTTAAATGGACTTGATAGATTCTAGATATTATAACAGTTTGGCCATTTTTATATCTTCCTTGTTGCTAAAGGACATGGGTTTATTGGTTATATTTGTTCTTTATTGTAGTCAAAGCTAAAGGAGTCGCAATATCAACTGACGCCTTGGCGTTCAGATGTGAATCATGCTAATGTTGCGATGCAATCACCATCTCACTCAATTGGTGCACCTTTGGCAACTTCAGTATGCTCATTTTTTGTGATTTTGTCCCTTTTCCTGATTGTGCTTCAATAAAAATTCTAAATTGTCGTCCCCCCTCCTTTTTTTATCAGAATAAAAACGGCCTTGAACTGGTACCGCAGGATATGTACGCCCGAGGTAAGACTCAGGTCTCTGGTGATGTTCAGACAGGTGCTGATTGGGATATGTTTGGTCGCCACCAGAGTGGCTTGGGTGGTGGAGTGGCAACGAATATTGACGGTGATGAATTGGGGAGATATTCACCATATGCAAGCAGGTGAGCCTGATCAAATGGAGACTGCTACTCTGAACTGAATGTATTGGTGGGTGCTGTTTCATGTTGTTTTTGTTATAGTGGTCCTGATGATGCATTGTGTCTTCAATTTGTTTTCAAGTGGAAAACTATTCATATTAGGCAACCAGTTTGGCACTATTCTCAACAGACATGTGATCTTACAAATTAAAAGCAGAGCCTTTTCTTTTTTAATCTGTTTCATCAAGTGACAGGTTCTTTTTTACTGTAGTTGCTATTGGTGAATATTTAGGATGACTAATATTACTGTTTTCTGTGCCTGAAATAGCTGTGGTAGAAATTGAAAATCATGGTTTGTAGATATTCAATTCTTGGGATTCTCAAATTCAATCTTTTACATGCAATAAGTCTTACCATCCTTGGAATGGTGATTAGTGTATACAGCTCTCTTGTTAGTTATAGACTCTAGAGTAGGATATTTAAGTCTCGTGTTACTTCGATAATCTTGCCAACTGCCATCAGATAATAATATTACTTCATGATGCCAATCTTATCTGTAGATCTGCTTTGTATGATATGCCCAGTATCTAAGCTCCTAGTTGGCTTAGGATATTAACTTGTATGAAGTTTTCTATGTAGTGTTTGGTAGATCACTTCCTATTTATTAGGTTAGTTTGAGTATCTCTCTGTTGTCTGTTCTGACAGTCTACAATGGAACACGCTGCTTATTTTCAATAGCTGTAGTTGCTGAGGAAGGAATATAGTCCTGATTGCTTGGGTGCTGAAAGAATATAGTGCTAAATGCTAATTGATATGATCACCTCTATCTCTTTCCGTATATTTGCTGTGTCATCATTCCCTTAAGTTGAACTAAAAATTGCAGAGGAAGGCTGGAAGGATTTTTTTGTGACTTAAATAAGCACTGGTAGAAAAACGACATAATTTGACATTCTTTTGGCAGGTAAGAAATGACATTCTTGCTCAAATATGTTGGTCATTTTACAGGAATTCTTCAGCCCATGATGTACCAACCCACCTGGGTGATGCTCATCCTGCACATTATGGAGAAGAGGCGACTAACAAACAGGTGACGTTTCGTGATCCTGTGAGCAACAGTGATGTGGATGATCCTGATGGAGATGGAAACCATAGTGAGAGAGAAACACCTGCTAACATGAGTTCTAGCAACCCTCCTTATACAACCACCATTGATGATCCTGGTTATTCTCCTTATTTGGCACCAGTTCTTGAAGAACCTTCTTCTTCATTTTCTGAGGGTAAGAATTAATCACCTTGTGAGCTTTTACCAAATTTTAGAGCTTTGCTGTTGGCTATTTCAAGTTGACTAATTCATGCTACAGCTGCAGATGAAGATCCATTACCAGGTATAGATGAACTTCAAATCTCGGGGGAAGCATTTCCAGGAAGGGAACTTCAGGCATGCGGATACTCCATTAATGGCACCACTAGTTGTAATTTTGAGGTGCATTTTGTTCATCTATAATTTGGAACTTGTTTATTGTTGCTCTTTTTTCATTTTACTTTTTAGCTTAAGAGAGTCTATCATTATATTGTGTTTACATTAGATATCTGTTCTAACCATTTGATGTTGCCTTTCGTGTCCATTCTTGTTGGACTGCCAGTGGATTCGGCATATGGAAGATGGTTCCTTTAATTATATTGATGGTATTGTCTTACTTCTCTGAGATTATGTTCTCATTTTCTTCCATCCTAACGTGATGACTTCAACCACAATCATTGTCCAAAAATATAGGAGCGAAGCAACCCAGCTATCTTGTCAGTGCTGATGATGTTGATACGTTACTTGCCATTGAGGTCCAGCCTCTGGATAACAGGAAGCGCAAGGTACTTTTGTCACTTATCATAGTGGCAGTCTTGTATGTAAGAGATATTGAATTGTTATGATATTTATTTAATTGTGGTCTTGGCCTGTTATGCAATCTAATCTGAAAAGCCAGCAGTGCTATCTAAGAAGGATTTAGGAATTTCAATGTGATTTGTAGTCTAAGTGAGCAACTACTACTTGTAATCTGCAATGATCATAGTGAGGATTTGGGTTTGAGCATTGAGTGGCTACCTTGTGATCTTTATTGATTATGGAGAATTTTCTCTCAGTAACTTCCAAAACATAAAGAGGGAAGCTAAAATACTTCTCATAAAAGTGTACTTTGTGAATTGATTCTGATTTCTGACAAAATTTTTCCTTTTTTTTTTGGTTGTAGTTATTAACACTAGGATTATAGCTCTAGCCTATTGTATAGCTTAAGTTTATATTGAGCATGTAAATTTAGTTAAGGCAGTTATGCCACTTTTCCATAATTCTGTTTTCTGTTATTAGGTAGTTATATGACCGGTATAAACAGTAGCAGGTAGCTTAGCTTAGATCCTTGTATAAAAGCTGAATCTCCATTCAATGAAAATCAGAGGAATTATTCATTTCATTCATTCACTTGTTATGGTATCATTCACAAAAACTATTCCGCGACACTCTTGAATCTGCTCCTCTTTCCAATATTTGGGAAAAACTCAAGAATTTTTTCCATTCTTGAGCTCCTTTCTCAATTTCAATCAGTAAAAGAGGAATCTCATTGTGAAATGTTGGTTCTTGAGCTATTTTGTCTGTAATTGTTATAGTTCCTTTGTCTTTATTTTTGTTATATATATATATATATATATATATATTTTTACTATCAGAAGAGATGTAGAGGTTTTTGGTTTGAATGCAAACATGGTCTTTGATAGAACACTATGATGTCATTTGATCCATGTAGCCGGACCCCATGTAGTGGGACAAGGCTTAGTTGTTGTTGTTGTTATTGTAGTATAGTTATTTTGTCTTTATTTTTTTACAAATCTCATGCATTCTTTATCATGTAGGGAGAACCTGTGAAGGTTTTTGCCAATGATAAGAAAAAGATTACATGTGGTAAGTGTCTGTATTATGATTAGTGTTTTTGAAATTGTTGATGCTGCCATCTATGTAACTTGTTGGATAGAATGTGATTGCAAATTTGCAGAGAATTTTTTGCTAATTTTTAAAAGTTGCAGACAAGAGTAATCTTCAGTTATATTTTTTGGTTTAAACTCTTATCATTTGTCTCATTTGTATTGTATAAAAGGGAAACAAAAAATTCGTTTTGACGGTTGATGTGAGAAATAAATTGATGTAGTTTTAAGCAAAACCAAAGCATTGTTATAGCACCATCTAATTTCTAAAATATGAAGTTTACTTTTCTATTTTGCAACTTACACAACATTGGATGTTCCTGGAGGGGATATAGTGCCATTAAGGTTGTTGGACAATAATAATTGCTGATTCAGCATCTTGTTTATTTGGTTACTTGAGACAAATTTGTATAGCAAAGAGGGATATAATTTCAAAGTTTAGGCATTCATTGCGCTTAAGGTATTTACAGCACATAATATGATAAAAGGTAACTTTATTAGGAAGGAAGGAAGATATTGCAATTCACAAATGAGTAGGATGGTGGGATATTGTCCCAAGAAAAGAGGTTCAAGTGAAAGCAATTTGATCTAGATCATCATATCTGTGTTGGATGTGTTACACTGGTTGTCTTGATTTCAGTTTTGTGCTATAGCTTTTCTCTGGTCTTTTTCTTTCCATCCTTTTTAGGGTTGCAAATGTTTGTGGATGCCTGAGTTACTCTCTTTTGTTATTTGCTGTCAGATCCTGAAATGCAGAGCCACATAGAGAAGGCTTTCTATAACGGACATGCTTCATATAAAGTTTCTCTTCCGGTAATTTAATGAAAATAGTTTTCTTTACTGTTATGAGTTTCCCTTTGTATCAGTGTCAACAATTCAAAATCTTATTTTACTCATCAGTCTTCTTTATGGAGAACTCAAATAGTTACGTAAATATTTTTGGTTTGGTATTATTACAGACTGGATATCTTGATATATGGGAACCAGCCACTTTAGCCATTAAGAAGGAAGGTTACAGTATCAAAAGCAGTGGACCCAATGGAGTAGTGATCACGGAGAAGTTTTCGCTGTCCACCAGTGTATGATGCTTGGTTCTTTGATATATTGTGTGAAGGTTTCAGCTAGTTGTAGTTGTGGAGTTGTGGTGAAGTTATTGATTGATCTGAGAAAATTAAGCAAAAGAAATTCTGGGGTCATTCAGTGACGTATCCCTGTCTGCCTTTATATGCAAGTTTCTTTCTTATTTCTTCTCAGAGAGATTCCTTATGAGCTCAGTTGGTAGAGAGCCGTGGGTGGGACGTGCAAGGAGTGTTAATGCATCCCATCCCCTCCGGCCCTCCCTATTGGCCCCCATGTGGACTTGCCCCATGGTTCATTCTAATGGTGGGCCCCACTGCCGGTCCATAAAACAAAATTATAGGAGAAACAAGTATTGCCATGATGTGTGTTGAACTCTATAAAAACTAGTCCCAAGTGTTTAGTTGATCTCACTTATGCTCTTTTTGTAGGTTGTGATTCCATATGGACATGTTTCAGAATTTATTATAATTGGTTCCAATGGTGCTGACCATCTGTTAAGAGCAGAAAACAGCCCAACAGATCTCAGTGGGTAAGTATTCCTACTGTTGTGTGGCACATATGATGACAAAAGAAATGTGTGGCACATATGAATATGTGGGGTAATGTTTCATGTGCTAATATTTTGGTGTTGAATGGGATAATGATTCTTCATGAGATTCCACTACCTAGCTGTGCATGTTATTATCATGTGCTATTATTTGCTAAATGAAGAAGATTGTTCATATTAAATGGAAAACTTTTTATTTGAGTGTCTTGAGTAAAGAGAAGTGATCAAACTTGTTATATATTCATTTGCTTACTAAGCTTTCAAAATTATTGTTTATCTATAAGCCAGAATGAGAATCACCTTTTTAATCAACCGAAGTTTCCATGCTGTGCTTTCTAATGACTCTAGTGTTGTAACAGGAGGAATCTTTCGGATGGTTATCTATTTTTTGATGTTTTTTCCTTTTTGGTTTCTGCTTTTGTTAATATTTCTTATGTTTCTTTTGCAGGGCTAGAGACACTATTGTTCTCACTATGAGATTATTTATCCTAAGGGTATATAATTTTTTCCCTTAATTTATGCCCTGATTCATATAAATGTCATAGTTCATATGCTTGATATAAGTATATATTTTTCGTCCTTTTTTGGAATTTATTATGCAGGCTGGAGAGAAAAAGAGAGTGAAGAAAAAGGGATTATTCTTTAACAAGTAAAGCGAAGGTTAGCTGCTTGGCAGAAAATCTCTGCTTTGGATGGAGAGTGCAGACAGAGACTGGGATTGGGGGGAGATTTGTGTTCTATGTGCTACCTAAAATTTTTGCTCCTTTTTATTTTCTATAATCTATATTATTATAGGGCAGAATTAGCTTGAGCTGTAATTGTGAATTTATGCAACCATTGCTTCTTTTTTTTTTTTTCCATTTCAATAGTCAGTAATTTTTTTTTTTTGATCTTCTACTTGTGAGTCAATTGTTGTACTGCTTGTCATTTTGTGCATATATTTGTATGTGCCTTTGCATATGCATGCTATTTTGCTAACCTCCATACAGATGAGGATTATACAAGGTTCTCTCTTGCTTCTCAAAATTTCCATCCTTCATATGCATCATTTTCTTTTATACGGGAAGAAATTCCTTTGTTGAGGGTAAGGGTGGGCTTTTTCGGCTTTTAAAAAGGTGATTAAAAAATTTGATCTTTATAGACTTGAAAAAGCTAAAGACTATTATTTATTTATTTATTAACAACAGTAAAACAAATAATTTTGCTGGACCAAGTCTGGTTAACTTTGTCCTAATGCTGGTGTAGAATGTACGGACACCAAGGACACAATTTTAATCTATTAGTCAAGCATGAGGTTTGGCCTGGATTGAGATGCACCAAAATGCAAATGGTCAACTTGGAAAGACTTAATGTAAAATATCCGCCAACGGAACACTCTCATCTGGGGTCTGGCCCTGCTTGAAAATCTTGTAGTATGGAGGAAAGTAGTTTCGATCATTCCAATACCTGAGATACTCCAAGGAGTAAGGTCCATGCGCATTTCCCAAGGAATCCCTGAGATGCCAATTCTTCTTGCCAGTGTCTCGTCCCATTAAATAACTACTAAAATCTATAGACAGAGAATCTTGCTTTGGTTCAGATGCATTGGACACACCGTCAGTCTTGCCTACAATGCTTGTTACTTGATCTGGCTGCTGTTGAACAGGAGTGTCATGACAGTTCTGTGTGTCTGCAAAACAGCCAACAAGTACATGAGTGGCATCAGGGTGTGGTTAGATGTGTAAGTTGGTAAACTAAGAGATGCATCAGCTTCTAAGCTAATTTGATTGGACCATATCATACAGGAAAATTCAGAATTTGGAGAATTAGAAATTTTTTAATTTATCTGGTGAATGATGCTTTTGTTGGAAAGAACATGGTTTGTGGCTTTCCGGTGAAGGCTTAGTGTCTGAAATGAATACTACATATAAGTAAACAGGGACACTGTAATTACCACAAAATATAAAGGTTTATTTGGTTGTTTTGTTTTATTTATTATTATTTTTTAAAGATTTTGTGAAGGAAACTAACATATTCTTTTTTTGTTATTTAATTCATCCATTATACTACAAAATGTATTTCCTTGAATAATATATTCATTCCATTTTTAATTCTAAAATTAAAATTTAAACTCACATCCTGACACCTACCCACGTGATAACTTTATCTTTTGTTCATCTAATTTGAGGTCTTTTTCAGAAGTTGATTGAGATTAAAAACATATCGTTTATCCATTAATGTTTTTTCCTTTTGAAGTTAGTTAGTTTTGTTATTGACTTTAGCAATTGCACATGTTGAAAACACTTCTTCTGTTACGAAGATCATAATGAATCAGCTCCAAAATCTTATGAAAGGTGAATGGTTAAATGAATGCTTGGTAACATACATAAAAAGGGAGACATTGATGACGTTGATAATGATAAGATCATTCAAAATTTGTAAAATATAAAAACAAGAAGATATCAATTGTAAATTAATCTTTTATTATTATATATCAATGTATTTTATTTATGTATAAATCAAAATTTTTCAAACTTCATAAATATCTTTTTTTATATGTAAATATATTTATATATGTAAAATTCTCGCCCCTACCACCAAAACTTTTGGGATCTAACACTGCATCTTGACCCACAAACCCTAAGACAACAATAACTATGAATCTTTTTAAATATATGCTCTTCACTTAGTTCAAACTTAACTAATACGAGACTTCATACTCACTCTTAAAGCCCAAACAATTAGATTTGCAAGTTGGTATCTAAGAAATACAATAGCTTCAAAGATAATTTGATTGGCTATCTTATACAGGAAAAAGGAGTTTAGAGAATCAGAAACTTTAACTTTACCTGATGCACATGGTTCACGACATTCCAGTGAAGGCTTAGTGTCTAAAATGAATACAATATATATCAAATGATGGACAATAGTTAATAGGGTGTTAGGGACACTAACTACCAGTATAAGGGTATGTTCAGTATCTATTTTCATTTTATGTTTTTGACTTTTTTTTAGAATTTTTTTAAAGCAAATAATGAAAATAAAATTTTTTAATTTTATTTCTTGTTCTTACTATTTCTTTCATAAAATCCTGAAAAAAAGAAAATATATTAAAAAAATAAATGAAAACAACAAATGAACATAGAAACCAAACAAACCATAACCGATTCACACAATAAAAAAAAATGGCAGACATTACAAAGAGTCATGGTAAATGAAGAAATGTTTATAACATACCTGTAGAACAAACAATGCGATGACGAGACAAAAGAGGATCATTCATTGCTCTTTTGCTCCTGAAAGTTCGCTTTGGAAAAACATTTTCATGTTTTTGATGATCCGCAAGATCTATTGCTATGACTTTGCGCTTGCCCTTGCATGTATAACCATCACCTGCAACTGCTTTAGGAACCACATAGTTTTTTTCTACTTCCTCATCTACAACATCCATTGTCATAGATTCTTCTGGACCTAGATCATTTGAAACTTGAGTGACAAAAATGACATCGGGACATGGTTAGTTTTGGGTTTAATGTGGTAAGGGGGAGTCCAGAATTGGGAAGATTTAAACAAGCACACTAAGCGAAAAACATAAAACTAGGTTAGTTGACACATCTTGACCCACAGACCTTAAGACAACAACTCTAGGAGTCTTCCTTAATATACACTCTTCACTTAGTTTAGACTTAACCAATGTGAAACATTACACTCACACTTGAAGCCCGAAGTTAGAGGTGAAAAATCTAAGAAATATATTAGCTTCAAAGGTAATTTCATTAGACCACATTATACAGGAAAATCAGAGTTTAAAGAATCAGAAATTTTAAATTTTCCTGGTGCACATGGTACACGGCATTCTAGTGAAGGGTTTGTGTCGAAAACAAATACCATATATGTCAAATGATGGACAACAGTTAATAGGATGTTAGCGATATTGACTGCTACTATAGAGGTATGTTCAGTTTCAATTTTCCTTTTATGTTTTCCATTTTTTTAAAGAATTTTTTGAAGCAAATAATAAAAATAAGAAAATTTCAATTTTCTAGTTCATTTCTTATTTTCACAATTTCCTTCCTAAAAACTTAAAAAACAAAAAATATATTGAAAAAAATGAAATGAAAACAGCAAATGAAAACAAAAACAAAACAAATCATAGCTTTGATTGTATTGTTGTATTACCATGAAGGCAATTTGCATATTCAAAAAAATGGAAAATACTAACAAAGAATCATGGAAAATGAAGAAATGTTTATAACAAACCTGTAGACTGGACAACACGACGACGAGACAAAAGAGGATCCTTTCTTGAACCTCTACGCTTGAGAGCTGGCTTTGGAAAAACCCTTTCATGTTTTGGATGATATGCTCCAGCTATTGCGATAGCTTTACCCTTGCCCTTGCCTACAGAACCATCACCCGCAATTGCTTCTAGAACATCCGAATTTTTTTCTACTCCCTCATCTAGAACATCGGGATGTGGTTAGTGTTGGGTTTAATGCAGTAAGTGGCAGCCAAAAATTGGGAAGATTTAAACAAGTGAGCTAAGGTAAAAACATAAAATCAGGTTAAACGACACATCTTTACCCACAAACCTTAAGACAACAACTCTAAGCATTTTTTCGAATATATACTTTTCACTTAGTTCAGACTTAACCAATGTGAAACTAAATAATCACCAAAGTTAGATGTGTAAAATTTGAGAAATACATTAGCTTCAAAGCTAATATGATTGGCCCATATTACACTGGAAAATCATAGTTTAAAGAATTAGAAAATTTAAATTTACTTGGTGCACATGGTTCATGGCATTCCAACGAAGGGAGAGTGTCAAAAACGAATACCATATATGTTAAATGATGGACAATAGTTAATCAGTTGTTAGGGATACTGACTGGCACTATAGAGCTAAGTTCAACTTCTGTTTTCCTTTTATGTTTTTGATTTTTAATTAGGAGTTAGGGATACTGACTGACACTATATGTTTCCTTGATCACGCACGACTCCTAGTTTTTAAACTAATAAAGCAAACGAACGATTTCCAAAATGGTCCATATTTTCAAGTAGGATATATTTGCAAAGTTGAAAGTAGGGGTGTTACATGTGCCCTTTACTTTACTTTTCTTCTCTACAGTACTACCTTTAGTGTGATTTCCAAAAATTACATCTCTTGAATATAATGTTTTTCTATTGTTTGATAAATCTTATAAACTTTTATAGTGTGTATATAACATTCCTATTTAACCCTCGGTTCAACCGGTTGAACCAATAAAACCTATAACCTGTTCCTTATCTGGTTTAATGCTCGATCTGATTTAGAGAACCTTGAAATGCATCTTATCCCTGTGAACTAATTTATTTACCCATAGCCATTCATGAAAACGTGGGGACTCTTGCCTATTTCACTATATCTGGGCATCAATACAGTAGTTCGTGATCATTTGACACTGTACTTGAGCTATACAAAGCATTGTTTCAAACTATGAGTCTTCTCAAATATATACTTTCAAACTTAACCAATGCGTAAATTGGTATCTAAGAAGTACAATAGCTTCAAAGATAATTTGATTGGCTATCTTATACGGGAAAAAGGAGTTTAGAGAATCAGAAACTTTAACTTTACCTGATGCACATGGTTCACGACATTCCGGTGAAGGCTTAGCGTCTAAAATGAATACAATATATATCAAATGATGGACAATAGTTAATAGGGTGTTATCGGGACACTAACTACCAGTATAGGGGTATGTTCAGTATCTATTTTCATTTTATGTTTTTGATTTTTTTTTTAGAATTTTTTTAAAGCAAATAATGGAAATAAAATTTTTAATTTTATTTCTTGTTCTTACTATTTCTTTCATAAAATCCTGAAAAAAAAAGAAAATATATTAAAAAAAATAAATGAAAATAACAAATGAACATAGAAACCAAACAAACCATAACCGATTTACACAATAAAAAAAAAAATGGCTGACATTACAAAGAATCATGGTAAATGAAGAAATGTTTATAACATACCTGTAGAACAAACAATGCGATGACGAGACAAAAGAGGATCATTCATTGCTCTTTTGCTCCTGAAAGTTCGCTTTGGAAAAACATTTTCATGTTTTTGATGATCCGCGACATCTATTGCTATGACTTTGCGCTTGCCCTTGCATGTACAACCATCATCTGCAACTGCTTTAGGAACCACACAGTTTTTTTCTACTTCCTCATCTACAACATCCATTGTCATAGATTCTTCTGGACCTAGATCATTTGAAACTTGAGTGACAAAAATGACATCGGGACATGGCTAGTTGTGGGTTTAATGTGGTAAGGGGGAGTCCAGAATTGGGAAGATTTAAACAAGCACACTAAGTGAAAAACATAAAATTAGGTTAGTTGACACATCTTGACCCACAAACCTTAAGACAACAACTCTAGGAGTCTTTCCTAATATACATTATTCACTTAGTCTAGACTTAACCAATGTGAAACATTATACTCACACTTGAAGCCCGAAGTTAGAGGTGAAAAATCTAAGAAATATATTAGCTTCAAAGGTAATTTCATTAGACAACATTATACAAGAAAATCAGAGTTTAAAGAATAAGAAATTTTAAATTTTCATGGTGCACATGGTACACGGCATTCTAGTGAAGGGTTAGTGTCGAAAACAAATACCATATATGTCAAATGATGGACAACAGTTAATAGGATGTTAGCGATATTGACTACTACTATAGAGGTATGTTCAGTTTCAATTTTCCTTTTATGTTTTCCATTTTTTTAAAGAATTTTTTGAAGCAAATAATAAAAATAAGAAAATTTCAATTTTCTAGTTCATTTCTTATTTTCACAATTTCCTTCCTAAAAACTTAAAAAACAAAAAAATATATTGAAAAAAATGAAATGAAAACAGCACATGAAAACAAAAAGAAAACAAATCATAGCTTTGATTGTATTGTTGTATTACCATGAAGGCAATTTGCATATTCAAAAAAATGGAAAATACTAACAAAGAATCATGGAAAATGAAGAAATGTTTATAACAAACCTGTAGACTGGACAACACGACGACGAGACAAAAGAGGATCCTTTCTTGAACCTCTACGCTTGAGAGCTGGCTTTGGAAAAACCCTTTCATGTTTTGGATGATATGCTCCAGCTATTGCGATAGCTTTACCCTTGCCCTTGCCTACAGAACCATCACCCGCAATTGCTTCTAGAACATCCGAATTTTTTTCTACTCCCTCATCTAGAACATCGGGATGTGGTTAGTGTTGGGTTTAATGCAGTAAGTGGCAGCCAAAAATTGGGAAGATTTAAACAAGTGAGCTAAGGTAAAAACATAAAATCAGGTTAAACGACACATCTTTACCCACAAACCTTAAGACAACAACTCTAAGCATTTTTTCGAATATATACTTTTCACTTAGTTCAGACTTAACCAATGTGAAACTAAATAATCACCAAAGTTAGATGTGTAAAATTTGAGAAATACATTAGCTTCAAAGCTAATTTGATTGGCCCATATTACACTGGAAAATCATAGTTTAAACAATTAGAAAATTTAAATTTACTTGGTGCACATGGTTCATGGCATTGCAACGAAGGGAGAGTGTCAAAAACGAATACCATATATGTTAAATAATGNAAGCTAATTTGATTGGCCCATATTACACTGGAAAATCATAGTTTAAAGAATTAGAAAATTTAAATTTACTTGGTGCACATGGTTCATGGCATTCCAACGAAGGGAGAGTGTCAAAAACGAATATCATATATGTTAAATGATGGACAATAGTTAATCAGGTGTTAGGGATACTGACTGGCACTATAGAGCTAAGTTCAACTTCTGTTTTCCTTTTACGTTTTTGATTTTTAATTAGGAGTTAGGGATACTGACTGACACTATATGTTTCCTTGATCACGCACGACTCCTAGTTTTTAAACTAATAAAGCAAACGAACGATTTCCAAAATGGTCCATATTTTCAAGTAGGATATATTTGCAAAGTTGAAAGTAGGGGTGTTACATGTGCCCTTTACTTTACTTTTCTTCTCTACAGTACTACCTTTAGTGTGATTTCCAAAAATTACAACTCTTCTATATAATGTTTTTCTATTGTTTGATAAATCTTATAAACTTTTATAGTGTGTATATAACATTCCTATTTAACCCTCAGTTCAACCGGTTGAACCAATAAAACCTATAACCTGTTCCTTATTTGGTTTAATGCTCGATCTGGTTTAGAGAACCTTGAAATGCATCTTATCCCTGTGAACTAACTTATTTACCCATAACCATTCATGAAAACGTGGGGACTCTTGCCTATTTCACTATATCTGGGCATCAATACAGTAGCTCGTGATCATTTGACACTGTACTCGAGCTATACAAAGCATTGTTTCAAACTATGAGTCTTCTCAAATATATGCTTTCAAACTTAACCAATGCGTAAATTCGTATCTAAGAAATACAATAGCTTCAAAGATAATTTGATTGGCTATCTTATACGGGAAAAAGGAGTTTAGAGAATCAGAAACTTTAACTTTACCTGATGCACATGGTTCACGACATTCCGGTGAAGGCTTAGTGTCTAAAATGAATACAATATATATCAAATGATGGACAATAGTTAATAGGGTGTTATAGGGACACTAAATACCAGTATAGGGGTATGTTCAGTATTTATTTTCATTTTATGTTTTTGATTTTTTTTATAGAATTTTTTTAAAGCAAATAATGAAAATAAAAATTTTTAATTTTATTTCTTGTTTTTACTATTTCTTTCATAAAATCCTGAAAAAAAAAGAAGAAAATATATTAAAAAAATAAATGGAAACAACAAATGAACATAGAAACCAAACAAACCATAACCGATTCACACAATAAAAAAAATGGCAGACATTACAAAGAATCATGGTAAATGAAGAAATGTTTATAACATACCTGTAGAACAAACAATGCGATGACGAGACAAAAGAGAATCATTCATTGCTCTTTTGCTCCTGAAAGTTCGCTTTGGAAAAACATTTTCATGTTTTTGATGATCCGCGACATCTATTGCTATGACTTTGCGCTTGCCCTTGCATGTAAAACCATCATCTGCAACTGCTTTAGGAACCACATAGTTTTTTTCTACTTCCTCATCTACAACATCCATTGTCATAGATTCTTCTGGACCTAGATCATTTGAAACTTGAGTGACAAAAATGACATCGGGTCATGGTTAGTTTTGGGTTTAATGTGGTAAGGGGGAGTCCAGAATTGGGAAGATTTAATCAAGCACACTAAGTGAAAAACATAAAATTAGGTTAACTGACACATCTTGACCCACAAACCTTAAGACAACAACTCTAGGAATTTTTTCAAATATACACTCTTCACTTAGTCTAGACTTAACCAATGTGAAACATTATACTCACACTTGAAGCCCGAAGTTAGAGGTGAAAAATCTAAGAAATATATTAGCTTCAAAGGTAATTTCATTAGACCACATTATACAGGAAAATCAGAGTTTAAAGAATCAGAAATTTTAAATTTTCCTGGTGCACATGGTACACTGCATTCTAGTGAAAGGGTTAATGTCAAAAACAAATACCATATATGTCAAATGATGGACAACAGTTAATAGGATGTTAGCGATATTGACTGCTACTATAGAGGTATGTTTAGTTTCAATTTTCCTTTTATGTTTTCCATTTTTTTTAAGAATTTTTTGAAGCAAATAGTAAAAATAAGAAAATTTCAATTTTCTAGTTCATTTCTTATTTTCACAATTTCCTTCATAAAAACTTAAAAAACAAAAAATATATTGAAAAAAATGAAATGAAAACAGCAAATGAAAACAAAAACAAAACAAATCATAGCTTTGATTGTATTGTTGTATTACCATGAAGGCAATTTGCATATTCAAAAAAATGGAAAATACTAACAAAGAATCATGGAAAATGAAGAAATGTTTATAACAAACCTGTAGACTGGACAACGCGACGACGAGACAAAAGAGGATCCTTTCTTGAACCTCTACGCTTGAGAGCTGGCTTTGGAAAAACCCTTTCATGTTTTGGATGATATGCTCCATCTATTGCGATAGCTTTACCCTTGCCCTTGCCTACAGAACCATCACCCGCAATTGCTTCTAGAACATCCGAATTTTTTTCTACTCCCTCATCTAGAACATCGGGATGTGGTTAGTGTTGGGTTTAATGCAGTAAGTGGCAGCCCAAAATTGGGAAGATTTAAACAAGGGAGCTAAGGTAAAAACATAAAATCAGGTTAAACGACACATCTTTACTCACAAATCTTAAGACAACAACTCTAAGAGTTTTTTCGAATATATACTTTTCACTTAGTTCAGACTTAACCAATGTGAAACTAAATAATCACCAAAGTTAGATGTGTAAAATTTGAGAAATACATTAGCTTCAAAGCTAATATGATTGGCCCATATTACACTGGAAAATCATAGTTTAAAGAATTAGAAAATTTAAATTTACTTGGTGCACATGGTTCATGGCATTCCAACGAAGGGAGAGTGTCAAAAACGAATACCATATATGTTAAATGATGGACAATAGTTAATCAGTTGTTAGGGATACTGACTGGCACTATAGAGCTAAGTTCAACTTCTGTTTTCCTTTTATGTTTTTGATTTTTAATCAGGAGTTAGGGATACTGACTGACACTATATGTTTCCTTGATCACGCACGGCTCCTAGTTTTTAAACTAATAAAGCAAACGAACGATTTCCAAAATGGTCCATAT